>CAWUFW010003289.1:1457500-1865911 GCA_963921515.1 Calotriton arnoldi | reverse complement strand
GTTTCACCCCTCTTCAGTCAGGATAGCTTGATTCCAGTGGCACAGTGAGCCCAGGACCCACGTCTGGGCATACCTGGCGCACTTAGGGCGAGAAAGCAAAAGACACACAATTGATGGACGGAATGCAGAACAAATCAAAACATTCACCCCCAGTCAAGAGATCTGGGTTAAATCCATCATTCTTTTGCTCACCATGCCACCCCAGTTTAGACCTGGCCATATGCAAATCAGTCTTGACCCTGTGCCTCATGGGAACAGTCCAGCCCGAACTGCCAAGCCAGGTCCTCCCTGGACCGGAAACAAGCATCCTAGGACCGGTTTCGGGGTTTCACCCCTCTTCAGCCAGGATAGCTTGATTCCAGTGGCACAGTGAGCCCAGGACCCACGTCTGGGCATACCTGGCGCACTTAGGGCGAGAAAGCAAAAGACACACAATTGATGGACGGAATGCAGAACAAATCAAAACATTCACCCCCAGTCAAGAGATCTGGGTTAAATCCATCATTCTTTTGCTCACCATGCCACCCCAGTTTAGACCTGGCCATATGCAAATCAGTCTTGACCCTGTGCCTCATGGGAACAGTCCAGCCCGAACTGCCAAGCCAGGTCCTCCCTGGACCGGAAACAAGCATCCTAGGACCGGTTTCGGGGTTTCACCTCTCTTCAGCCAGGATAGCTTGATTCCAGTGGCACAGTGAGCCCAGGACCCACGTCTGGGCATACCTGGCGCACTTAGGGCGAGAAAGCAAAAGACACACAATTGATGGACGGAATGCAGAACAAATCAAAACATTCACCCCCAGTCAAGAGATCTGGGTTAAATCCATCATTCTTTTGCTCACCATGCCACCCCAGTTTAGACCTGGCCATATGCAAATCAGTCTTGACCCTGTGCCTCATGGGAACAGTCCAGCCCGAACTGCCAAGCCAGGTCCTCCCTGGACCGGAAACAAGCATCCTAGGACCGGTTTCGGGTTTTCACCCCTCTTCAGCCAGGATAGCTTGATTCCAGTGGCACAGTGAGCCCAGGACCCACGTCTGGGCATACCTGGCGCACTTAGGGCGAGAAAGCAAAAGACACACAATTGATGGACGGAATGCAGAACAAATCAAAACATTCACCCCAAGTCAAGAGATCTGGGTTAAATCCATCATTCTTTTGCTCACCATGCCACCCCAATTTAGACCTGGCCATATGCAAATCAGTCTTGACCCTGTGCCTCATGGGAACAGTCCAGCCCGAACTGCCAAGCCAGGTCCTCCCTGGACCGGAAACAAGCATCCTAGGACCGGTTTCGGGGTTTCACCCCTCTTCAGCCAGGATAGCCTGATTCCAGTGGCACAGTGAGCTCAGGACCCACGTCTGGGCATACCTGGCGCAATTAGGGCAAGAAAGCAAAAGACACACAATTGATGGACGGAATGCAGAACAAATCAAAACATTCACCCCCAGTCAAGATATTTGGGTTAAATCCATCATTCTTTTGCTCACCATGCCACCCTAGTTTAGACCTGGCCATATGCAAATCAGTCTTGACCCTGTGCCTCATGGGAACAGTCCAGCCCGAACTGTCAAGCCAGGTCCTCCCTGGACCGGAAACAAGCATCCTAGGACCGGTTTCGGGGTTTCACCCCTTTTCAGCCAGGATGGCTTGATTCCAGTGGCACAGTGAGCCCAAGACCCACGTCTGGGCATACCTGGCACACTTAGGGCGAGAAAGCAAAAGACACACAATTGATGGACGGAATGCAGAACAAATCAAAACATTCACCCCAAGTCAAGAGATCTGGGTTAAATCCATCATTCTTTTGCTCACCATGCCACCCCAGTTTAGACCTGGCCATATGCAAATCAGTCTTGACCCTGTGCCTCATGGGAACAGTCCAGCCCGAACTGCCAAGCCAGGTCCTCCCTGGACCGGAAACAAGCATCCTAGGACCGGTTTCGGGGTTTCACCCCTCTTCAGCCAGGATAGCTTGATTCCAGTGGCACAGTGAGCCCAGGACCCACGTCTGGGCATACCTGGCGCACTTAGGGCGAGAAAGCAAAAGACACACAATTGATGGACGGAATGCAGAACAAATCAAAACATTCACCCCCAGTCAAGAGATCTGGGTTAAATCCATCATTCTTTTGCTCACCATGCCACCCCAGTTTAGACCTGGCCATATGCAAATCAGTCTTGACCCTGTGCCTCATGGGAACAGTCCAGCCCGAACTGCCAAGCCAGGTCCTCCCTGGACCGGAAACAAGCATCCTAGGACTGGTTTCAGGGTTTCACCCCTCTTCAGCCAGGATAGCTTGATTCCAGTGGCACAGTGAGCCCAGAACCCACGTCTGGGCATACCTGGCGCACTTAGGGCAAGAAAGCAAAAGACACACAATTGATGGACAGAATGCAGAACAAATCAAAACATTCACCCCAAGTCAAGAGATCTGGGTTAAATCCATCATTCTTTTGCTCACCATGCCACCCCAGTTTAGACCTGGCCATATGCAAATCAGTCTTGACCCTGTGCCTCATGGGAACAGTCCAGCCCGAACTGCCAAGCCAGGTCCTCCCGGGACCGGAAACAAGCATCCTAGGACCGGTTTCGGGGTTTCACCCCTCTTCAGCCATGATAGCTTGATTCCAGTGGCACAGTGAGCCCAGGACCCATGTCTGGGCATACCTGGCACACTTAGGGCGAGAAAGCAAAAGACACACAATTGATGGACGGAATGCAGAACAAATCAAAACATTCACCCCCAGTCAAGAGATCTGGGTTAAATCCATCATTCTTTTGCTCACCATGCCACCCCAGTTTAGTCCTGGCCATATGCAAATCAGTCTTGACCCTGTGTCTCATGGGAACAGTCCAGCCCGAACTCGCAAGCCAGGTCCTCCCTGGACCGGAAACAAGCATCCTAGGACCGGTTTCACCCCTCTTCAGCCAGGATAGCTTGATTCCAGTGGCACAGTGAGCCCAGGACCCACGTCTGGGCATACCTGGCGCACTTAGGGCGAGAAAGCAAAAGACACACAATTGATGGACGGAATGCAGAACAAATCAAAACATTCACCCCCAGTCAAGAGATCTGGGTTAAATCCATCATTCTTTTGCTCACCATGCCACCCCAGTTTAGACCTGGCCATATGCAAATCAGTCTTGACCCTGTGCCTCATGGGATACAGTCCAGCCCGAACTGCCAAGCCAGGTCCTCCCTGGACCGGAAACAAGCATCCTAGGACCGGTTTCGGGGTTTCACCCCTCTTCAGCCAGGATAGCTTGATTCCAGTGGCACAGTGAGCCCAGGACCCACGTCTGGGCATACCTGGCGCACTTAGGGCAAGAAAGCAAAAGACACACAATTGATGGACGGAATGCAGAACAAATCAAAACATTCACCCCCAGTCAAGAGATCTGGGTTAAATCCATCATTCTTTTGCTCACCATGCCACCCCAGTTTAGACCTGGCCATATGCAAATCAGTCTTGACCCTGTGCCTCATGGGAACAGTCCAGCCCGAACTGCAAAGCCAGGTCCTCCCTGGACCGGAAACAAGCATCCTAGGACCGGTTTCGGGGTTTCACCCTCTTCAGCCAGGATAGCTTGATTCCAGTGGCACAGTGAGCCCAGGACCCACGTCTGGGCATACTTGGTGCACTTAGGGCGAGAAAGCAAAAGACACACAATTGATGGACGGAATGCAGAACAAATCAAAACATTCACCTCCAGTCAAGAGATCTGGGTTAAATCCATCATTCTTTTGCTCACCATGCCACCCCAGTTTAGACTTGGCCATATGCAAATCAGTCTTGACCCTGTGCCTCATGGGAACAGTCCAGCTCGAACTGCCAAGCCAGGTCCTCCCTGGACCGGAAACAAGCATCCTAGGACCGGTTTCGGGTTTTCACCCCTCTTCAGCCAGGATAGCTTGATTCCAGTGGCACAGTGAGCCCAGGACCCACGTCTGGGCATACCTGGCGCACTTAGGGCGAGAAAGCAAAAGACACACAATTGATGGACGGAATGCAGAACAAATCAAAACATTCACCCCAAGTCAAGAGATCTGGGTTAAATCCATCATTCTTTTGCTCACCATGCCACCCCAATTTAGACCTGGCCATATGCAAATCAGTCTTGACCCTGTGCCTCATGGGAACAGTCCAGCCCGAACTGCCAAGCCAGGTCCTCCCTGGACCGGAAACAAGCATCCTAGGACCGGTTTCGGGGTTTCACCCCTCTTCAGCCAGAATAGCCTGATTCCAGTGGCACAGTGAGCTCAGGACCCACGTCTGGGGATACCTGGCGCAATTAGGGCAAGAAAGCAAAAGACACACAATTGATGGACAGAATGCAGAACAAATCAAAACATTCACCCCCAGTCAAGAGATTTGGGTTAAATCCATCATTCTTTTGCTCACCATGCCACCCTAGTTTAGACCTGGCCATATGCAAATCAGTCTTGACTCTGTGCCTCATGGGAATAGTCCAGCCCGAACTGTCAAGCCAGGTCCTTCCTGGACCGGAAACAAGCATCCTAGGACCGGTTTCGGGGTTTCACCCCTTTTCAGCCAGGATGGCTTGATTCCAGTGGCACAGTGAGCCCAAGACCCACGTCTGGGCATACCTGGCACACTTAGGGCGAGAAAGCAAAAGACACACAATTGATGGACGGAATGCAGAACAAATCAAAACATTCACCCCAAGTCAAGAGATCTGGGTTAAATCCATCATTCTTTTGCTCACCATGCCACCCCAGTTTAGACCTGGCCATATGCAAATCAGTCTTGACCCTGTGCCTCATGGGAACAGTCCAGCCCGAACTGCCAAGCCAGGTCCTCCCTGGACCGGAAACAAGCATCCTAGGACCGGTTTCGGGGATTCACCCCTCTTCAGCCAGGATAGCTTGATTCCAGTGGCACAGTGAGCCCAGGACCCACGTCTGGGCATACCTGGCGCACTTAAGGCGAGAAAGCAAAAGACACACAATTGATGGACGGAATGCAGAACAAATCAAAACATTCATCCCCCAGTCAAGAGATCTGGGTTAAATCCATCATTCTTTTGCTCACCATGCCACCCCAGTTTAGACCTGGCCATATGCAAATCAGTCTTGACCCTGTGCCTCATGGGAACAGTCCACCCCGAACTGCCAAGCCAGGTCCTCCCTGGACCGGAAACAAGCATCCTAGGACCGGTTTCGGGGTTTCACCCCTTTTCAGCCAGGATAGCTTGATTCCAGTGGCACAGTGAGCCCAGGACCCACGTCTGGGCATACCTGGCGCACTTAGGGCGAGAAAGTAAAAGACACACAATTGATGGACGGAATGCAGAACAAATCAAAACATTCACCCCCAGTCAAGAGATCTGGGTTAAACCCATCATTCTTTTGCTCACCATGCCACCCCTGTTTAGACCTGGCCATATGCAAATCAGTCTTGACCCTGTGCCTCATGGGAACAGTCCAGCCCAAACTGCCAAGCCAGGTCCTCTCTGGACCGGAAACAAGCATCCTAGGACTGGTTTCGGGGTTTCACCCCTCTTCAGCCAGGATAGCTTGATTCCAGTGGCACAGTGAGCCCAGGACCCACGTCTGGGCATACCTGGCGCACTTAGGGCGAGAAAGCAAAAGACACACAATTGATGGACGAAATGCAGAACAAATCAAAACATTCACCCCCAGTCAAGAGATCTGGGTTAAATCCATCATTCTTTTGCTCACCATGCCACCCCAGTTTAGACCTGGCCATATGCAAATCAGTCTTGACCCTGTGCCTCATGGGAACAGTCCAGCCCGAACTGCCAAGCCAGGTCCTCCCTGGACCGGAAACAAGCATCCTAGGACCAGTTTCGGGGTTTCACCCCTCTTCAGCCAGGATAGCTTCATTCCAGTGGCACAGTGAGCCCAGGACCCACGTCTGGGCATACCTGGCGCACTTAGGGCGAGAAAGCAAAAGACACACAATTGATGGACAGAATGCAGAACAAATCAAAACATTCACCCCCAGTCAAGAGATCTGGGTTAAATCCATCATTCTTTTGCTCACCATGCCACCCGAGTTTAGACCTGGCCATATGCAAATCAGTCTTGACCCTGTGCCTCATGGGAACAGTCCAGCCCGAACTGCCAAGCCATGTCCTCCCTGGACCGGAAACAAGCATCCTAGGACCGTTTTCGGGGTTTCACCCCTCTTCAGCCAGGATAGCTTGATTCCAGTGGCACAGTGAGCCCAGGACCCACGTCTGGGCATACCTGGCGCACTTAGGGCGAGAAAGCAAAAGACACACAATTGATGGACGGAATGCCGAACAAATCAAAACATTCACCCCCAGTCAAGAGATCTGGGTTAAATCCATCATTCTTTTGCTCACCATGCCACCCCAGTTTAGACCTGGCCATATGCAAATCAGTCTTGACCCTGTGCCTCATGGGAACAGACCAGCCCGAACTGCCAAACCAGGTCCTCCCTGGACCGGAAACAAGCATCCTAGGACCGGTTTCGGGGTTTCACCCCTCTTCAGCCAGGATAGCTTGATTCCAGTGGCACAGTGAGCCCAGGACCCACGTCTGGGCATACCTGGCGCACTTAGGGCGAGAAAGCAAAAGACACACAATTGATGGACCGAATGCAGAACAAATCAAAACATTCACCCCAAGTCAAGAGATCTGGGTTAAATCCATCATTCTTTTGCTCACCATGCCACCCCAGTTTAGACCTGGCCATATGCAAATCAGTCTTGACCCTGTGCCTCATGGGAACAGTCCAGCCCAAACTGCCAAGCCAGGTCCTCCCTGGACCGGAAACAAGCATCCTAGGACCGGTTTCGGGGTTTCACCCCTCTTCAGCCAGGATAGCCTGATTCCAGTGGCACAGTGAGCGCAGGACCCACGTCTGGGCATACCTGGTGCAATTAGGGCAAGAAAGCAAAAGACACACAATTGATGGACGGAATGCAGAACAAATCAAAACATTCACCCCCAGTCAAGAGATTTGGATTAAATCCATCATTCTTTTGCTCACCTTGCCACCCAAGTTTAGACCTGGCCATATGCAAATCAGTCTTGACCCTGTGCCTCATGGGAACAGTCCAGCCCGAACTGCCAAGCCAGGTCCTCCCTGGACCGGAAACAAGCATCCTAGGATCGGGTTCGGGGTTTCACCCCTCTTCAGCCAGGATAGCTTGATTCCAGTGGCACAGTAAGCCCAGGACCCACGTCTGGGCATACCTGGCGCACTTAGGGCGAGAAAGCAAAAGACACACAATTGATGGACGGAATGCACAACAAATCAAAAAATTCACCCCCAGTCAAGAGACCTGGGTTAAATCCATCATTCTTTTGCTCACCATGCCACCCCAGTTTAGACCTGGCCATATGCAAATCAGTCTTGACCCTGTGCCTCATGGGAACAGTCCAGCCCGAACTGCCAAGCAAGGTCCTCCCTGGACCGGAAACAAGCATCCTAGGACCAATTTCAGGGTTTCACCCCTCTTCAGCCAGGATAGCTTGACTCCAGTGGCACAGTGAGCCCAGGACCCACGTCTGGGCATACCTGGCGCACTTAGGGCGAGAAAGCAAAAGACACACAATTGATGGACGGAATGCACAACAAATCAAAACATTCACCCCCAGTCAAGAGATCTGGGTTAAATCCATCATTCTTTTTCTCACTATGCCACCCCTGTTTACACCTGGCCATATGCAAATCAGTCTTGACCCTGTGCCTCATGGGAACAGTCCAGCCCGAACTGCCAAGCCAGGTCCTCCCTGGACCGGAAACAAGCATCCTAGGACCGGTTTCAGGGTTTCACCCCTCTTCAGCCAGGATAGCTTGATTCCAGTGGCACAGTGAGCCCAGGACCCACGTCTGTGCATACCTGGCGCACTTAGGGCGAGAAAGCAAAAGACACACAATTGATGGACGGAATGCAGAACAAATCAAAACATTCACCCCCAGTCAAGAGATCTGGGTTAAATCCATCATTCGTTTTGCTCAACATGCCACCCCAGTTTAGACATGGCCATATTCAAATCAGTCTTGACCCTGTGCCTCATGGGAACAGTCCAGCCCGAACTGCCAAGCCAGGTCCTCCCTGGACCGGAAACAAGCATCCTAGGACCGGTTTTGGGGTTTCACCCCTCTTCCTTCAGGATAGCTTGATTCCAGTGGCACAGTGAGCCCAGGACCCACGTCTGGGCATACCTGGCGCACTTAGAGCGAGAAAGCAAAAGACACACAATTGATGGCCGGAATGCAGAACAAATTAAAACATTCACCCCCAGTCAAGAGATCTGGGTTAAATCCATCATTCTTTTGCTCACCATGCCACCCCAGTTTAGACCTGGCCATATGCAAATCAGTCTTGACCCTGTGCCTCATGGGAACAGTCCAGCCCGAACTGCCAAGCCAGGTCCTCCCTGGACCTGAAACAAGCATTCTAGGACCGGTTTCGGGGTTTCACCCCTCTTCAGCCAGGATAGCTTGATTCCAGTGGCACAGTGAGCCCAGGACCCACGTCTGGGCATGCCTGGCGCACTTGGGGCGAGAAAGCAAAAGACACACAATTGATGGACGGAATGCAGAACAAATCAAAACATTCACCCCCAGTCAAGAGATCTGGGTTAAATCCATCATTCTTTTGCTCACCATGCCACCCCAGTTTAGACCTGGCCATATGCAAATCAGTCTTGACCCTGTGCCTCATGGGAACAGTCCAGCCCGAATTGCCAAGCCAGGTCCTCCCTGGACCGGAAACAAGCATCCTAGGACCGGTTTCGGGGTTTCACCTCTCTTCAGCCAGGATAGCTTGATTCCAGTGGCACAGTGAGCCCAGGACCCACGTCTGGGCATACCTGGCGCACTTAGGGCGATAAAGCAAAAGACACACAATTGATGGACGGAATGCAGAACAAATCAAAACATTCACCCCCAGTAAAGAGATCTGGGTTAAATCCATCATTCTTTTGCTCACCATGCCACCCCAGTTTAGACCTGGCCATATGCAAATCAGTCTTGACCCTGTGCCTCATGGGAACAGTCCAGCCCGAACTGCCAAGCCAGGTCCTCCCTGGACCGGAAACAAGCATCCTAGGACCGGTTTCGGATTTTCACCCCTCTTCAGCCAGGATAGCTTGATTCCAGTGGCACAGTGAGCCCAGGACCCACGTCTGGGCATACCTGGCGCACTTAGGGCGAGAAAGCAAAAGACACACAATTGATAAACGGAATGCAGAACAAATCAAAACATTCACCCCAAGTCAAGAGATCTGGGTTAAATCCATCATTCTTTTGCTCACCATGCCACCCCAATTTAGACCTGGCCATATGCAAATCATTCTTGACCCTGTGCCTCTTGGGAACAGTCCAGCCCGAACTGCCAAGCCAGGTCCTCCCTGGACCGGAAACAAGCATCCTAGGACCGGTTTCGGGGTTTCACCCCTTTTCAGCCAGGATAGCCTGATTCCAATGGCACAGTGAGCCCAGGACCCACGTCTGGGTATACCTGGCGCAATTAGGGCAAGAAAGCAAAAGACACACAATTGATGGACGGAATGCAGAACAAATCAAAACATTCACTCCCAGTCAAGAGATTTGGGTTAAATCCATCATTCTTTTGCTCACCATGCCACCCTAGTTTAGACCTGGCCATATGCAAATCAGTCTTGACCCTGTGCCTCATGGGAACAGTCCAGCCCGAACTGTCAAGCCAGGTCCTCCCTGGACCGGAAACAAGCATCCTAGGACCGGTTTCGGGGTTTCACCCCTTTTCAGCCGGGATGGCTTGATTCCAGTGGCACAGAGAGCCCAAGACCCACGTCTGGGCATACCTGGCACACTTAGGGCGAGAAAGCAAAAGACACACAATTGATGGACGGAATGCAGAACAAATCAAAACATTCACCCCAAGTCAAGAGATCTGGGTTAAATCCATCATTCTTTTGCTCACCATGCCACCCCAATTTAGACCTGGCCATATGCAAATCAGTCTTGACCCTGTGCCTCATGGGAACAGTCTAGCCCGAACTGCCAAGCCAGGTCCTCCCTGGACCGGAAACAAGCATCCTAGGACCGGTTTCGGGGTTTCACCCCTCTTCAGCCAGGATAGCTTGATTCCAGTGGCACAGTGTGCCCAGGACCCACGTCTGGGCATACCTGGCGCACTTAGGGCGAGAAAGCAAAAGACACACAATTGATGGACGGAATGCAGAACAAATCAAAACATTCACCCCCAGTCAAGAGATCTGGGTTAAATCCATCATTCTTTTGCTCACCATGCCACCCCAGTTTAGACCAGGCCATATGCAAATCAGTCTTGACCCTGTGCCTCATGGGAACAGTCCAGCCCGAACTGCCAAGCCAGGTCCTCCCTGGACCGGAAACAAGCATCCTAGGACTGGTTTCGGGGTTTCACCCCTCTTCAGCCAGGATAGCTTGATTCCAGTGGCACTGTGAGCCCAGAACCCACGTCTGGGCATACCTGGCGCACTTAGGGCAAGAAAGCAAAAGACACACAATTGATGGACAGAATGCAGAACAAATCAAAACATTCACCCCAAGTCAAGAGATCTGGGTTAAATCCATCATTCTTTTGCTCACCATGCCACCCCAGTTTAGACCTGGCCATATGCAAATCAGTCTTGACCCTGTGCCTCATGGGAACAGTCCAGCCCGAACTGCCAAGCCAGGTCCTCCCGGGACCGGAAACAAGCATCCTAGGACCGGTTTCGGGGTTTCACCCTCTTCAGCCATGATAGCTTGATTCCAGTGGCACAGTGAGCCCAGGACCCATGTCTGGGCATACCTGGCACACTTAGGGCGAGAAAGCAAAAGACACACAATTGATGGACGGAATGCAGAACAAATCAAAACATTCACCCCCAGTCAAGAGATCTGGGTTAAATCCATCATTCTTTTGCTCACCATGCCACCCCAGTTTAGTCCTGGCCATATGCAAATCAGTCTTGACCCTGTGTCTCATGGGAACAGTCCAGCCCGAACTCGCAAGCCAGGTCCTCCCTGGACCGGAAACAAGCATCCTAGGACCGGTTTCACCCCTCTTCAGCCAGGATAGCTTGATTCCAGTGGCACAGTGAGCCCAGGACCCACGTCTGGGCATACCTGGCGCACTTAGGGCGAGAAAGAAAAAGACACACAATTGATGGACGGAATGCAGAACAAATCAAAACATTCACCCCAAGTCAAGAGATCTGGGTTAAATCCATCATTCTTTTGCTCACCATGCCACCCCAGTTTAGACCTGGCCATATGCAAATCAGTCTTGAGCCTGTGCCTCATGGGTACAGTCCAGCCCGAACTGCCAAGCCAGGTCCTCCCTGGACCAGAAACAAGCATCCTAGGACCGGTTTCGGGGTTTCACCCCTCTTCAGCCAGGATAGCTTGATTCCAGTAGCACAGTGAGCCCATGACCCACGTCTGGGCATACCTGGCGCACTTAGGGCGAGAAAGCAAAAGACACACAATTGATGGACGGAATGCAGAACAAATCAAAACATTCACCCCCAGTCAAGAGATCCGGGTTAAATCCATCATTCTATTGCGCACCATGCCACCCCAGTTTAGACCTGGCCATATGCAAATCAGTCTTGACCCTGTGCCTCATGGGAACAGTCCAGCCCGAACTGCCAAGCCAGGTCCTCCCTGGACCGGTAACAAGCATCCCAGGACCGGTTTCAGGGTTTCACCCCTCTTCAGCCAGGATAGCTTGATTCCAGTGGCACAGTGAGCCCAGCACCCACGTCTGGGCATACCTGGCGAACTTAGAGCGAGAAAGCAAAAGACACACAATTGATGGACGGAATGCAGAACAAATCAAAACATTCACCCCCAGTCAAGAGATCTAGGTTAAATCCATCATTCTTTTGCTCACCATGCCACCCCAGTTTAGACCTGGCCATATGCAAATCAGTCTTGACCCTGTGCCTCATGGGAACAGTCCAGCCCGAACTGCCAAGCCAGGTCCTCCCTGGACCGGAAACAAGCATCCTAGGACCGGTTTCGGGGTTTCACCCCTCTTCATCCAGGATAGCTTGATTCCAGTGGCACAGTGAGCCCAGGACCCATGTCTGGGCATACCTGGCACACTTAGGGCAAGAAAGCAAAAGACACACAATTGATGGACGGAATGCAGAACAAATCAAAACATTCACCCCCAGTCAAGAGATCTGGGTTAAATCCATCATTCTTTTGCTCACCATGCCACCCCAGTTTAGACCTGGCCATATGCAAATCAGTCTTGACCCTGTGCCTCATGGGAACAGTCCAGCCCGAACTGCGCAAGCCAGGTCCTCCCTGGACCGGAAACAAGCATCCTAGGACCGGTTTCGGGTTTCACCCCTCTTCAGCCAGGATAGCTTGATTCCAGTGGCACAGTGAGCCCAGGACCCACGTCTGGGCATACCTGGCGCACTTAGGGCGAGAAAGCAAAAGACACACAATTGATGGACGGAATGCAGAACAAATCAAAACATTCACCCCCAGTCAAGAGATCCGGGTTAAATCCATCATTCTATTGCTCACCATGCCACCCCAGTTTAGACCTGGCCATATGCAAATCAGTCTTGACCCTGTGCCTCATGGGAACAGTCCAGCCCGAACTGCCAAGCCAGGTCCTCCCTGGACCGGAAACAAGCATCCTAGGACCGGTTTCGGGGTTTCACCCTCTTCAGCCAGGATAGCTTGATTCCAGTGGCACAGTGAGCCCAGGACCCACGTCTGGGCATACCTGGCGCACTTAGGGCGAGAAAGCAAAAGACACACAATTGATGGACGGAATGCAGAACAAATCAAAACATTCACCCCAAGTCAAGAGATCTGGGTTAAATCCATCATTCTTTTGCTCACCATGCCACCCCAGTTTAGACCTGGCCATATGCAAATCAGTCTTGACCCTGTGCCTCATGGGAACAGTCCAGCCCGAACTGCCAAGCCAGGTCCTCCCTGGACCGGAAACAAGCATCCTAGGACCGGTTTCGGGGTTTCACCCCTCTTCAGCCAGGATAGCCTGATTCCAGTGGCACAGTGAGCCCAGGACCCACGTCTGGGCATACCTGGCGCACTTAGGGCGAGAAAGCAAAAGACACACAATTGATGGACGGAATGCAGAACAAATCAAAACATTCACCCCCAGTCAAGAGATCTGGGTTAAATCCATCATTCTTTTGCTCACCATGCCACCCCAGTTTAGACCTGGCCATATGCAAATCAGTCTTGACCCTGTGCCTCATGGGAACAGTCCAGCCCGAACTGCCAAGCCAGGTCCTCCCTGGACCGGAAACAAGCATCCTAGGACCGGTTTCGGGGTTTCACCCCTCTTCAGCCAGGATAGCTTGATTCCAGTGGCACAGTGAGCCCAGGACCCACGTCTGGGCATACCTGGCGCACTTAGGGCGAGAAAGCAAAAGACACACAATTGATGGACGGAATGCAGAACAAATCAAAACATTCACCCCCAGTCAAGAGATCTGGGTTAAATCCATCATTCTTTTGCTCACCATGCCACCCCAGTTTAGACCTGGCCATATGCAAATCAGTCTTGACCCTGTGCCTCATGGGAACAGTCCAGCCCGAACTGCCAAGCCAGGTCCTCCCTGGACCGGAAACAAGCATCCTAGGACCGGTTTCGGGGTTTCACCCCTCTTCAGCCAGGATAGCTTGATTCCAGTGGCACAGTGAGCCCAGGACCCACGTCTGGGCATACCTGGCGCACTTAGGGCGAGAAAGCAAAAGACACACAATTGATGGACGGAATGCAGAACAAATCAAAACATTCATCCCCCAGTCAAGAGATCTGGGTTAAATCCATCATTCTTTTGCTCACCATGCCACCCCAGTTTAGACCTGGCCATATGCAAATCAGTCTTGACCCTGTGCCTCATGGGAACAGTCCAGCCCGAACTGCCAAGCCAGGTCCTCCCTGGACCGGAAACAAGCATCCTAGGACCGGTTTCGGGGTTTCACCCCTCTTCAGCCAGGATAGCTTGATTCCAGTGGCACAGTGAGCCCAGGACCCACGTCTGGGCATACCTGGCGCACTTAGGGCGAGAAAGCAAAAGACACACAATTGATGGACGGAATGCAGAACAAATCAAAACATTCACCCCCAGTCAAGAGATCTGGGTTAAATCCATCATTCTTTTGCTCACCATGCCACCCCAGTTTAGACCTGGCCATATGCAAATCAGTCTTGACCCTGTGCCTCATGGGAACAGTCCAGCCCGAACTGCCAAGCCAGGTCCTCCCTGGACCGGAAACAAGCATCCTAGGACCGGTTTCGGGGTTTCACCCCTCTTCAGCCAGGATAGCTTGATTCCAGTGGCACAGTGAGCCCAGGACCCACGTCTGGGCATACCTGGCGCACTTAGGGCGAGAAAGCAAAAGACACACAATTGATGGACGGAATGCAGAACAAATCAAAACATTCACCCCCAGTCAAGAGATCTGGGTTAAATCCATCATTCTTTTGCTCACCATGCCACCCCAGTTTAGACCTGGCCATATGCAAATCAGTCTTGACCCTGTGCCTCATGGGAACAGTCCAGCCCGAACTGCCAAGCCAGGTCCTCCCTGGACCGGAAACAAGCATCCTAGGACCGGTTTCGGGGTTTCACCCCTCTTCAGCCAGGATAGCTTGATTCCAGTGGCACAGTGAGCCCAGGACCCACGTCTGGGCATACCTGGCGCACTTAGGGCGAGAAAGCAAAAGACACACAATTGATGGACAGAATGCAGAACAAATCAAAACATTCACCCCCAGTCAAGAGATCTGGGTTAAATCCATCATTCTTTTGCTCACCATGCCACCCCAGTTTAGACCTGGCCATATGCAAATCAGTCTTGACCCTGTGCCTCATGGGAACAGTCCAGCCCGAACTGCCAAGCCAGGTCCTCCCTGGACCGGAAACAAGCATCCTAGGACCGGTTTCGGGGTTTCACCCCTCTTCAGCCAGGATAGCTTGATTCCAGTGGCACAGTGAGCCCAGGACCCACGTCTGGGCATACCTGGCGCACTTAGGGCGAGAAAGCAAAAGACACACAATTGATGGACGGAATGCAGAACAAATCAAAACATTCACCCCCAGTCAAGAGATCTGGGTTAAATCCATCATTCTTTTGCTCACCATGCCACCCCAGTTTAGACCTGGCCATATGCAAATCAGTCTTGACCCTGTGCCTCATGGGAACAGTCCAGCCCGAACTGCCAAGCCAGGTCCTCCCTGGACCGGAAACAAGCATCCTAGGACCGGTTTCAGGGTTTCACCCCTCTTCAGCCAGGATAGCTTGATTCCAGTGGCACAGTGAGCCCAGGACCCACGTCTGGGCATACCTGGCGCACTTAGGGCGAGAAAGCAAAAGACACACAATTGATGGACGGAATGCAGAACAAATCAAAACATTCACCCCAAGTCAAGAGATCTGGGTTAAATCCATCATTCTTTTGCTCACCATGCCACCCCAGTTTAGACCTGGCCATATGCAAATCAGTCTTGACCCTGTGCCTCATGGGAACAGTCCAGCCCGAACTGCCAAGCCAGGTCCTCCCTGGACCGGAAACAAGCATCCTAGGACCGGTTTCAGGGTTTCACCCCTCATCAGCCAGGATAGCTTGATTCCAGTGGCACAGTGAGCCCGGGACCCACGTCTGGGCATACCTGGCGCACTTAGGGCGAGAAAGCAAAAGACACACAATTGATGGACGGAATGCAGAACAAATCAAAACATTCACCCCCAGTCAAGAGATCTGGGTTAAATCCATCATTCTTTTGCTCACCATGCCACCCCAGTTTAGACCTGGCCATATGCAAATCAGTCTTGACCCTGTGCCTCATGGGAACAGTCCAGCCCGAACTGCCAAGCCAGGTCCTCCCTGGACCGGAAACAAGCATCCTAGGACCGGTTTCGGGGTTTCACCCCTCTTCAGCCAGGATAGCTTGATTCCAGTGGCACAGTGAGCCCAGGACCCACGTCTGGGCATACCTGGCGCACTTAGGGCGAGAAAGCAAAAGACACACAATTGATGGACGGAATGCAGAACAAATCAAAACATTCACCCCCAGTCAAGAGATCTGGGTTAAATCCATCATTCTTTTGCTCACCATGCCACCCCAGTTTAGACCTGGCCATATGCAAATCAGTCTTGACCCTGTGCCTCATGGGAACAGTCCAGCCCGAACTGCCAAGCCAGGTCCTCCCTGGACCGGAAACAAGCATCCTAGGACCGGTTTCAGGGTTTCACCCCTCTTCAGCCAGGATAGCTTGATTCCAGTGGCACAGTGAGCCCAGGACCCACGTCTGGGCATACCTGGCGCACTTAGGGCGAGAAAGCAAAAGACACACAATTGATGGACGGAATGCAGAACAAATCAAAACATTCACCCCCAGTCAAGAGATCTGGGTTAAATCCATCATTCTTTTGCTCACCATGCCACCCCAGTTTAGACCTGGCCATATGCAAATCAGTCTTGACCCTGTGCCTCATGGGAACAGTCCAGCCCGAACTGCCAAGCCAGGTCCTCCCTGGACCGGAAACAAGCATCCTAGGACCGGTTTCAGGGTTTCACCCCTCTTCAGCCAGGATAGCTTGATTCCAGTGGCACAGTGAGCCCAGGACCCACGTCTGGGCATACCTGGCGCACTTAGGGCGAGAAAGCAAAAGACACACAATTGATGGACGGAATGCAGAACAAATCAAAACATTCACCCCCAGTCAAGAGATCTGGGTTAAATCCATCATTCTTTTGCTCACCATGCCACCCCAGTTTAGACCTGGCCATATGCAAATCAGTCTTGACCCTGTGCCTCATGGGAACAGTCCAGCCCGAACTGCCAAGCCAGGTCCTCCCTGGACCGGAAACAAGCATCCTAGGACCGGTTTCGGGGTTTCACCCTCTTCAGCCAGGATAGCTTGATTCCAGTGGCACAGTGAGCCCAGGACCCACGTCTGGGCATACCTGGCGCACTTAGGGCGAGAAAGCAAAAGACACACAATTGATGGACGGAATGCAGAACAAATCAAAACATTCACCCCCAGTCAAGAGATCTGGGTTAAATCCATCATTCTTTTGCTCACCATGCCACCCCAGTTTAGACCTGGCCATATGCAAATCAGTCTTGACCCTGTGCCTCATGGGAACAGTCCAGCCCGAACTGCCAAGCCAGGTCCTCCCTGGACCGGAAACAAGCATCCTAGGACTGGTTTCGGGTTTCACCCCTCTTCAGCCAGGATAGCTTGATTCCAGTGGCACAGTGAGCCCAGGACCCACGTCTGGGCATACCTGGCGCACTTAGGGCGATAAAGCAAAAGACACACAATTGATGGACGGAATGCAGAACAAATCAAAACATTCACCCCCAGTAAAGAGATCTGGGTTAAATCCATCATTCTTTTGCTCACCATGCCACCCCAGTTTAGACCTGGCCATATGCAAATCAGTCTTGACCCTGTGCCTCATGGGAACAGTCCAGCCCGAACTGCCAAGCCAGGTCCTCCCTGGACCGGAAACAAGCATCCTAGGACCGGTTTCGGGTTTCACCCCTCTTCAGCCAGGATAGCTTGATTCCAGTGGCACAGTGAGCCCAGGACCCACGTCTGGGCATACCTGGCGCACTTAGGGCGATAAAGCAAAAGACACACAATTGATGGACGGAATGCAGAACAAATCAAAACATTCACCCCCAGTCAAGAGATCTGGGTTAAATCCATCATTCTTTTGCTCACCATGCCACCCCAGTTTAGACCTGGCCATATGCAAATCAGTCTTGACCTGTGCCTCATGGGAACAGTCCAGCCCGAACTGCCAAGCCAGGTCCTCCCTGGACCAGAAACAAGCATCCTAGGACCGGTTTCGGGGTTTCACCCCTCTTCAGCCAGGATAGCTTGATTCCAGTGGCACAGTGAGCCCAGGACCCACGTCTGGGCATACCTGGCGCACTTAGGGCGAGAAAGCAAAAGACACACAATTGATGGACGGAATGCAGAACAAATCAAAACATTCACCCCAAGTCAAGAGATCTGGGTTAAATCCATCATTCTTTTGCTCACCATGCCACCCCAGTTTAGACCTGGCCATATGCAAATCAGTCTTGACCCTGTGCCTCATGGGAACAGTCCAGCCCGAACTGCCAAGCCAGGTCCTCCCTGGACCGGAAACAAGCATCCTAGGACCGGTTTCGGGGTTTCACCCCTCTTCAGCCAGGATAGCTTGATTCCAGTGGCACAGTGAGCCCAGGACCCACGTCTGGGCATACCTGGCGCACTTAGGGCGAGAAAGCAAAAGACACACAATTGATGGACGGAATGCAGAACAAATCAAAACATTCACCCCCAGTCAAGAGATCTGGGTTAAATCCATCATTCTTTTGCTCACCATGCCACCCCAGTTTAGACCTGGCCATATGCAAATCAGTCTTGACCCTGTGCCTCATGGGAACAGTCCAGCCCGAACTGCCAAGCCAGGTCCTCCCTGGACCGGAAACAAGCATCCCAGGACCGGTTTCAGGGTTTCACCCCTCTTCAGCCAGGATAGCTTGATTCCAGTGGCACAGTGAGCCCAGGACCCACGTCTGGGCATACCTGGCGCACTTAGGGCGAGAAAGCAAAAGACACACAATTGATGGACGGAATGCAGAACAAATCAAAACATTCACCCCCAGTCAAGAGATCTGGGTTAAATCCATCATTCTTTTGCTCACCATGCCACCCCAGTTTAGACCTGGCCATATGCAAATCAGTCTTGACCCTGTGCCTCATGGGAACAGTCCAGCCCGAACTGCCAAGCCAGGTCCTCCCTGGACCGGAAACAAGCATCCTAGGACCGGTTTCAGGGTTTCACCCCTCTTCAGCCAGGATAGCTTGATTCCAGTGGCACAGTGAGCCCAGGACCCACGTCTGGGCATACCTGGCGCACTTAGGGCGAGAAAGCAAAAGACACACAATTGATGGACGGAATGCAGAACAAATCAAAACATTCACCCCCAGTCAAGAGATCTGGGTTAAATCCATCATTCTTTTGCTCACCATGCCACCCCAGTTTAGACCTGGCCATATGCAAATCAGTCTTGACCCTGTGCCTCATGGGAACAGTCCAGCCCGAACTGCCAAGCCAGGTCCTCCCTGGACCGGAAACAAGCATCCTAGGACCGGTTTCGGGGTTTCACCCCTCTTCAGCCAGGATAGCTTGATTCCAGTGGCACAGTGAGCCCAGGACCCACGTCTGGGCATACCTGGCGCACTTAGGGCGAGAAAGCAAAAGACACACAATTGATGGACGGAATGCAGAACAAATCAAAACATTCACCCCCAGTCAAGAGATCTGGGTTAAATCCATCATTCTATTGCTCACCATGCCACCCCAGTTTAGACCTGGCCATATGCAAATCAGTCTTGACCCTGTGCCTCATGGGAACAGTCCAGCCCGAACTGCCAAGCCAGGTCCTCCCTGGACCGGAAACAAGCATCCTAGGACCGGTTTCAGGGTTTCACCCTCTTCAGCCAGGATAGCTTGATTCCAGTGGCACAGTGAGCCCAGGACCCACGTCTGGGCATACCTGGCGCACTTAGGGCGAGAAAGCAAAAGACACACAATTGATGGACGGAATGCAGAACAAATCAAAACATTCACCCCAAGTCAAGAGATCTGGGTTAAATCCATCATTCTTTTGCTCACCATGCCACCCCAGTTTAGACCTGGCCATATGCAAATCAGTCTTGACCCTGTGCCTCATGGGAACAGTCCAGCCCGAACTGCCAAGCCAGGTCCTCCCTGGACCAGAAACAAGCATCCTAGGACCGGTTTCAGGGTTTCACCCCTCTTCAGCCAGGATAGCTTGATTCCAGTGAGCACAGTGAGCCCAGGACCCACGTCTGGGCATACCTGGCGCACTTAGGGCGAGAAAGCAAAAGACACACAATTGATGGACGGAATGCAGAACAAATCAAAACATTCACCCCCAGTCAAGAGATCTGGGTTAAATCCATCATTCTTTTGCTCACCATGCCACCCCAGTTTAGACCTGGCCATATGCAAATCAGTCTTGACCCTGTGCCTCATGGGAACAGTCCAGCCCGAACTGCCAAGCCAGGTCCTCCCTGGACCGGAAACAAGCATCCCAGGACCGGTTTCAGGGTTTCACCCCTCTTCAGCCAGGATAGCTTGATTCCAGTGGCACAGTGAGCCCAGCACCCACGTCTGGGCATACCTGGCGCACTTAGGGCGAGAAAGCAAAAGACACACAATTGATGGACGGAATGCAGAACAAATCAAAACATTCACCCCCAGTCAAGAGATCTGGGTTAAATCCATCATTCTTTTGCTCACCATGCCACCCCAGTTTAGACCTGGCCATATGCAAATCAGTCTTGACCCTGTGCCTCATGGGAACAGTCCAGCCCGAACTGCCAAGCCAGGTCCTCCCTGGACCGGAAACAAGCATCCTAGGACCGGTTTCGGGGTTTCACCCCTCTTCAGCCATGATAGCTTGATTCCAGTGGCACAGTGAGCCCAGGACCCATGTCTGGGCATACCTGGCACACTTAGGGCGAGAAAGCAAAAGACACACAATTGATGGACGGAATGCAGAACAAATCAAAACATTCACCCCCAGTCAAGAGATCTGGGTTAAATCCATCATTCTTTTGCTCACCATGCCACCCCAGTTTAGACCTGGCCATATGCAAATCAGTCTTGACCCTGTGCCTCATGGGAACAGTCCAGCCCGAACTCGCAAGCCAGGTCCTCCCTGGACCGGAAACAAGCATCCTAGGACCGGTTTCACCCCTCTTCAGCCAGGATAGCTTGATTCCAGTGGCACAGTGAGCCCAGGACCCACGTCTGGGCATACCTGGCGCACTTAGGGCGAGAAAGAAAAAGACACACAATTGATGGACGGAATGCAGAACAAATCAAAACATTCACCCCAAGTCAAGAGATCTGGGTTAAATCCATCATTCTTTTGCTCACCATGCCACCCCAGTTTAGACCTGGCCATATGCAAATCAGTCTTGAGCCTGTGCCTCATGGGTACAGTCCAGCCCGAACTGCCAAGCCAGGTCCTCCCTGGACCAGAAACAAGCATCCTAGGACCGGTTTCGGGGTTTCACCCCTCTTCAGCCAGGATAGCTTGATTCCAGTGGCACAGTGAGCCCAGGACCCACGTCTGGGCATACCTGGCGCACTTAGGGCGAGAAAGCAAAAGACACACAATTGATGGACGGAATGCAGAACAAATCAAAACATTCACCCCCAGTCAAGAGATCCGGGTTAAATCCATCATTCTATTGCGCACCATGCCACCCCAGTTTAGACCTGGCCATATGCAAATCAGTCTTGACCCTGTGCCTCATGGGAACAGTCCAGCCCGAACTGCCAAGCCAGGTCCTCCCTGGACCGGAAACAAGCATCCCAGGACCGGTTTCAGGGTTCACCCTCTTCAGCCAGGATAGCTTGATTCCAGTGGCACAGTGAGCCCAGGACCCACGTCTGGGCATACCTGGTGCACTTAGGGCGAGAAAGCAAAAGACACACAATTGATGGACGGAATGCAGAACAAATCAAAACATTCATCCCCCAGTCAAGAGATCTGGGTTAAATCCATCATTCTTTTGCTCACCATGCCACCCCAGTTTAGACCTGGCCATATGCAAATCAGTCTTGACCCTGTGCCTCATGGGAACAGTCCAGCCCGAACTGCCAAGCCAGGTCCTCCCTGGACCGGAAACAAGCATCCCAGGACCGGTTTCAGGGTTTCACCCCTCTTCAGCCAGGATAGCTTGATTCCAGTGGCACAGTGAGCCCAGGACCCACGTCTGGGCATACCTGGCGCACTTAGGGCGAGAAAGCAAAAGACACACAATTGATGGACGGAATGCAGAACAAATCAAAACATTCACCCCCAGTCAAGAGATCTGGGTTAAATCCATCATTCTTTTGCTCACCATGCCACCCCAGTTTAGACCTGGCCATATGCAAATCAGTCTTGACCCTGTGCCTCATGGGAACAGTCCAGCCCCGAACTGCCAAGCCAGGTCCTCCCTGGACCGGAAACAAGCATCCCAGGACCGGTTTCAGGGTTTCACCCCTCTTCAGCCAGGATAGCTTGATTCCAGTGGCACAGTGAGCCCAGCACCCACGTCTGGGCATACCTGGCGCACTTAGGGCGAGAAAGCAAAAGACACACAATTGATGGACGGAATGCAGAACAAATCAAAACATTCACCCCCAGTCAAGAGATCTGGGTTAAATCCATCATTCTTTTGCTCACCATGCCACCCCAGTTTAGACCTGGCCATATGCAAATCAGTCTTGACCCTGTGCCTCATGGGAACAGTCCAGCCCGAACTGCCAAGCCAGGTCCTCCCGGGACCGGAAACAAGCATCCTAGGACCGGTTTCGGGGTTTCACCCTCTTCAGCCATGATAGCTTGATTCCAGTGGCACAGTGAGCCCAGGACCCATGTCTGGGCATACCTGGCACACTTAGGGCGAGAAAGCAAAAGACACACAATTGATGGACGGAATGCAGAACAAATCAAAACATTCACCCCCAGTCAAGAGATCTGGGTTAAATCCATCATTCTTTTGCTCACCATGCCACCCCAGTTTAGACCTGGCCATATGCAAATCAGTCTTGACCCTGTGCCTCATGGGAACAGTCCAGCCCGAACTGCGCAAGCCAGGTCCTCCCTGGACCGGAAACAAGCATCCTAGGACCGGTTTCGGTTTCACCCCTCTTCAGCCAGGATAGCTTGATTCCAGTGGCACAGTGAGCCCAGGACCCACGTCTGGGCATACCTGGCGCACTTAGGGCGAGAAAGCAAAAGACACACAATTGATGGACGGAATGCAGAACAAATCAAAACATTCACCCCAAGTCAAGAGATCTGGGTTAAATCCATCATTCTTTTGCTCACCATGCCACCCCAGTTTAGACCTGGCCATATGCAAATCAGTCTTGACCCTGTGCCTCATGGGAACAGTCCAGCCCGAACTGCCAAGCCAGGTCCTCCCTGGACCGGAAACAAGCATCCTAGGACCGGTTTCGGGGTTTCACCCCTCTTCAGCCAGGATAGCTTGATTCCAGTGGCACAGTGAGCCCAGGACCCACGTCTGGGCATACCTGGTGCACTTAGGGCGAGAAAGCAAAAGACACACAATTGATGGACGGAATGCAGAACAAATCAAAACATTCATCCCCCAGTCAAGAGATCTGGGTTAAATCCATCATTCTTTTGCTCACCATGCCACCCCAGTTTAGACCTGGCCATATGCAAATCAGTCTTGAGCCTGTGCCTCATGGGAACAGTCCAGCCCGAACTGCCAAGCCAGGTCCTCCCTGGACCGGAAACAAGCATCCCAGGACCGGTTTCAGGGTTTCACCCCTCTTCAGCCAGGATAGCTTGATTCCAGTGGCACAGTGAGCCCAGCACCCACGTCTGGGCATACCTGGCGCACTTAGGGCGAGAAAGCAAAAGACACACAATTGATGGACAGAATGCAGAACAAATCAAAACATTCACCCCCAGTCAAGAGATCTGGGTTAAATCCATCATTCTTTTGCTCACCATGCCACCCCAGTTTAGACCTGGCCATATGCAAATCAGTCTTGACCCTGTGCCTCATGGGAACAGTCCAGCCCGAACTGCCAAGCCAGGTCCTCCCGGGACCGGAAACAAGCATACTAGGACCGGTTTCGGGGTTTCACCCCTCTTCAGCCAGATTAGCTTGATTCCTGTGGCACAGTGAGCCCAGGACCCATGTCTGGGCATACCTGGCACACTTAGGGCGAGAAAGCAAAAGACACACAATTGATGGACGGAATGCAGAACAAATCAAAACATTCACCCCCAGTCAAGAGATCTGGGTTAAATCCATCATTCTTTTGCTCACCATGCCACCCCAGTTTAGACCTGGCCATATGCAAATCAGTCTTGACCCTGTGCCTCATGGGAACAGTCCAGCCCGAACTGCGCAAGCCAGGTCCTCCCTGGACCGGAAACAAGCATCCTAGGACCGGTTTCGGGTTTCACCCCTCTTCAGCCAGGATAGCTTGATTCCAGTGGCACAGTGAGCCCAGGACCCACGTCTGGGCATACCTGGCGCACTTAGGGCGAGAAAGCAAAAGACACACAATTGATGGACGGAATGCAGAACAAATCAAAACATTCACCCCAAGTCAAGAGATCTGGGTTAAATCCATCATTCTTTTGCTCACCATGCCACCCCAGTTTAGACCTGGCCATATGCAAATCAGTCTTGAGCCTGTGCCTCATGGGAACAGTCCAGCCCGAACTGCCAAGCCAGGTCCTCCCTGGACCGGAAACAAGCATCCTAGGACCGGTTTCGGGGTTTCACCCTCTTCAGCCAGGATAGCTTGATTCCAGTGAGCACAGTGAGCCCAGGACCCACGTCTGGGCATACCTGGCGCACTTAGGGCGAGAAAGCAAAAGACACACAATTGATGGACGGAATGCAGAACAAATCAAAACATTCACCCCAAGTCAAGAGATCTGGGTTAAATCCATCATTCTATTGCGCACCATGCCACCCCAGTTTAGACCTGGCCATATGCAAATCAGTCTTGACCCTGTGCCTCATGGGAACAGTCCAGCCCGAACTGCCAAGCCAGGTCCTCCCTGGACCGGAAACAAGCATCCCAGGACCGGTTTCAGGGTTTCACCCTCTTCAGCCAGGATAGCTTGATTCCAGTGGCACAGTGAGCCCAGCACCCACGTCTGGGCATACCTGGCGCACTTAGGGCGAGAAAGCAAAAGACACACAATTGATGGACGGAATGCAGAACAAATCAAAACATTCACCCCCAGTCAAGAGATCTGGGTTAAATCCATCATTCTTTTGCTCACCATGCCACCCCAGTTTAGACCTGGCCATATGCAAATCAGTCTTGACCCTGTGCCTCATGGGAACAGTCCAGCCCGAACTGCCAAGCCAGGTCCTCCCTGGACCGGAAACAAGCATCCTAGGACCGGTTTCAGGGTTTCACCCTCTTCAGCCATGATAGCTTGATTCCATTGGCACAGTAAGCCCAGGACCCATGTCTGGGCATACCTGGCACACTTAGGGCGAGAAAGCAAAAGACACACAATTGATGGACGGAATGCAGAACAAATCAAAACATTCACCCCCAGTCAAGAGATCTGGGTTAAATCCATCATTCTTTTGCTCACCATGCCACCCCAGTTTAGACCTGGCCATATGCAAATCAGTCTTGACCCTGTGCCTCATGGGAACAGTCCAGCCCGAACTGCCAAGCCAGGTCCTCCCTGGACCGGAAACAAGCATCCTAGGACCGGTTTCACCCCTCTTCAGCCAGGATAGCTTGATTCCAGTGGCACAGTGAGCCCAGGACCCACGTCTGGGCATACCTGGCGCACTTAGGGCGAGAAAGCAAAAGACACACAATTGATGGACGGAATGCAGAACAAATCAAAACATTCACCCCAAGTCAAGAGATCTGGGTTAAATCCATCATTCTTTTGCTCACCATGCCACCCCAGTTTAGACCTGGCCATATGCAAATCAGTCTTGAGCCTGTGCCTCATGGGATACAGTCCAGCCCGAACTGCCAAGCCAGGTCCTCCCTGGACCAGAAACAAGCATCCTAGGACCGGTTTCGGGGTTTCACCCCTCTTCAGCCAGGATAGCTTGATTCCAGTGGCACAGTGAGCCCAGGACCCACGTCTGGGCATACCTGGCGCACTTAGGGCGAGAAAGCAAAAGACACACAATTGATGGACGGAATGCAGAACAAATCAAAACATTCACCCCCAGTCAAGAGATCCGGGTTAAATCCATCATTCTATTGCGCACCATGCCACCCCAGTTTAGACCTGGCCATATGCAAATCAGTCTTGACCCTGTGCCTCATGGGAACAGTCCAGCCCGAACTGCCAAGCCAGGTCCTCCCTGGACCGGAAACAAGCATCCTAGGACCGGTTTCAGGGTTTCACCCCTCTTCAGCCAGGATAGCTTGATTCCAGTGGCACAGTGAGCCCAGGACCCACGTCTGGGCATACCTGGCGCACTTAGGGCGAGAAAGCAAAAGACACACAATTGATGGACGGAATGCAGAACAAATCAAAACATTCACCTCCAGTCAAGAGATCTGGGTTAAATCCATCATTCTTTTGCTCACCATGCCACCCCAGTTTAGACCTGGCCATATGCAAATCAGTCTTGACCCTGTGCCTCATGGGAACAGTCCAGCCCGAACTGCCAAGCCAGGTCCTCCCTGGACCGGAAACAAGCATCCTAGGACCGGTTTCAGGGTTTCACCTCTCTTCAGCCAGGATAGCTTGATTCCAGTGGCACAGTGAGCCCAGGACCCACGTCTGGGCATACCTGGCGCACTTAGGGCGAGAAAGCAAAAGACACACAATTGATGGACGGAATGCAGAACAAATCAAAACATTCACCCCCAGTCAAGAGATCTGGGTTAAATCCATCATTCTTTTGCTCACCATGCCACCCCAATTTAGACCTGGCCATATGCAAATCAGTCTTGACCCTGTGCCTCATGGGAACAGTCCAGCCCGAACTGCCAAGCCAGGTCCTCCCTGGACCGGAAACAAGCATCCTAGGACCGGTTTCGGGGTTTCACCCCTCTTCAGCCAGAATAGCCTGATTCCAGTGGCACAGTGAGCTCAGGGCCCACGTCTGGGGATACCTGGCGCAATTAGGGCAAGAAAGCAAAAGACACACAATTGATGGACAGAATGCAGAACAAATCAAAACATTCACCCCCAGTGAAGAGATTTGGGTTAAATCCATCATTCTTTTGCTCACCATGCCACCCTAGTTTAGACCTGGCCATATGCAAATCAGTCTTGACTCTGTGCCTCATGGGAATAGTCCAGCCCGAACTGTCAAGCCAGGTCCTTCCTGGACCGGAAACAAGCATCCTAGGACCGGATTCGGGGTTTCACCCCTTTTCAGCCAGGATGGCTTGATTCCAGTGGCACAGTGAGCCCAAGACCCACGTCTGGGCATACCTGGCACACTTAGGGCGAGAAAGCAAAAGACACACAATTGATGGACGGAATGCAGAACAAATCAAAACATTCACCCCAAGTCAAGAGATCTGGGTTAAATCCATCATTCTTTTGCTCACCATGCCACCCTAGTTTAGACCTGGCCATATGCAAATCAGTCTTGACCCTGTGCCTCATGGGAACAGTCCAGCCCGAACTGCCAAGCCAGGTCCTCCCTGGACCGGAAACAAGCATCCTAGGACCGGTTTCGGGGATTCACCCCTCTTCAGCCAGGATAGCTTGATTCCAGTGGCACAGTGAGCCCAGGACCCACGTCTGGGCATACCTGGCGCACTTAGGGCGAGAAAGCAAAAGACACACAATTGATGGACGGAATGCAGAACAAATCAAAACATTCACCCCCAGTCAAGAGATCTGGGTTAAACCCATCATTCTTTTGCTCACCATGCCACCCCTGTTTAGACCTGGCCATATGCAAATCAGTCTTGACCCTGTGCCTCATGGGAACAGTCCAGCCCAAACTGCCAAGCCAGGTCCTCTCTGGACCGGAAACAAGCATCCTAGGACTGGTTTCGGGGTTTCACCCCTCTTCAGCCAGGATAGCTTGATTCCAGTGGCACAGTGAGCCCAGGACCCACATCTGGGCATACCTGGCGCACTTAGGGCGATAAAGCAAAAGACACACAATTGATGGACGGAATGCAGAACAAATCAAAACATTCACCCCCAGTAAAGAGATCTGGGTTAAATCCATCATTCTTTTGCTCACCATGCCACCCCAGTTTAGACCTGGCCATATGCAAATCAGTCTTGACCCTGTGCCTCATGGGAACAGTCCAGCCCGAACTCGCAAGCCAGGTCCTCCCTGGACCGGAAACAAGCATCCTAGGACCGGTTTCACCCCTCTTCAGCAAGGATAGCTTGATTCCAGTGGCACAGTGAGCCCAGGACCCACGTCTGGGCATACCTGGCGCACTTAGGGCGAGAAAGAAAAAGACACACAATTGATGGACGGAATGCAGAACAAATCAAAACATTCACCCCAAGTCAAGAGATCTGGGTTAAATCCATCATTCTTTTGCTCACCATGCCACCCCAGTTTAGACCTGGCCATATGCAAATCAGTCTTGAGCCTGTGCCTCATGGGTACAGTCCAGCCCGAACTGCCAAGCCAGGTCCTCCCTGGACCAGAAACAAGCATCCTAGGACCGGTTTCGGGGTTTCACCCCTCTTCAGCCAGGATAGCTTGATTCCAGTGGCACAGTGAGCCCAGGACCCACGTCTGGGCATACCTGGCGCACTTAGGGCGAGAAAGGAAAAGACACACAATTGATGGACGGAATGCAGAACAAATCAAAACATTCACCCCCAGTCAAGAGATCCGGGTTAAATCCATCATTCTATTGCGCACCATGCCACCCCAGTTTAGACCTGGCCATATGCAAATCAGTCTTGACCCTGTGCCTCATGGGAACAGTCCAGCCCGAACTGCCAAGCCAGGTCCTCCCTGGACCGGAAACAAGCATCCCAGGACCTGTTTCAGGGTTTCACCCCTCTTCAGCCAGGATAGCTTGATTCCAGTGGCACAGTGAGCCCAGGACCCACGTCTGGGCATACCTGGCGCACTTAGGGTGAGAAAGCAAAAGACACACAATTGATGGACGAAATGCAGAACAAATCAAAACATTCACCCCCAGTCAAGAGATCTGGGTTAAATCCATCATTCTTTTGCTCACCATGCCACCCCAGTTTAGACCTGGCCATATGCAAATCAGTCTTGACCCTGTGCCTCATGGGAACAGTCCAGCCCGAACTGCCAAGCCAGGTCCTCCCTGGACCGGAAACAAGCATCCTAGGACCAGTTTCGGGGTTTCACCCTCTTCAGCCAGGATAGCTTCATTCCAGTGGCACAGTGAGCCCAGGACCCACGTCTGGGCATACCTGGCGCACTTAGGGCGAGAAAGCAAAAGACACACAATTGATGGACAGAATGCAGAACAAATCAAAACATTCACCCCCAGTCAAGAGATCTGGGTTAAATCCATCATTCTTTTGCTCACCATGCCACCCGAGTTTAGACCTGGCCATATGCAAATCAGTCTTGACCCTGTGCCTCATGGGAACAGTCCAGCCCGAACTGCCAAGCCATGTCCTCCCTGGACCGGAAACAAGCATCCTAGGACCGTTTTCGGGGTTTCACCCCTCTTCAGCCAGGATAGCTTGATTCCAGTGGCACAGTGAGCCCAGGACCCACGTCTGGGCATGCCTGGCGCACTTGGGGCGAGAAAGCAAAAGACACACAATTGATGGACGGAATGCAGAACAAATCAAAACATTCACCCCCAGTCAAGAGATCTGGGTTAAATCCATCATTCTTTTGCTCACCATGCCACCCCAGTTTAGACCTGGCCATATGCAAATCAGTCTTGACCCTGTGCCTCATGGGAACAGTCCAGCCCGAACTGCCAAGCCAGGTCCTCCCTGGACCGGAAACAAGCATCCTAGGACCGGTTTCGGGGTTTCACCTCTCTTCAGCCAGGATAGCTTGATTCCAGTGGCACAGTGAGCCCAGGACCCACGTCTGGGCATACCTGGCGCACTTAGGGCGATAAAGCAAAAGACACACAATTGATGGACGGAATGCAGAACAAATCAAAACATTCACCCCCAGTAAAGAGATCTGGGTTAAATCCATCATTCTTTTGCTCACCATGCCACCCCAGTTTAGACCTGGCCATATGCAAATCAGTCTTGACCCTGTGCCTCATGGGAACAGTCCAGCCCGAACTCGCAAGCCAGGTCCTCCCTGGACTGGAAACAAGCATCCTAGGACCGGTTTCACCCCTCTTCAGCCAGGATAGCTTGATTCCAGTGGCACAGTGAGCCCAGGACCCACATCTGGGCATACCTGGCGCACTTAGGGCGAGAAAGAAAAAGACACACAATTGATGGACGGAATGCAGAACAAATCAAAACATTCACCCCAAGTCAAGAGATCTGGGTTAAATCCATCATTCTTTTGCTCACCATGCCACCCCAGTTTAGACCTGGCCATATGCAAATCAGTCTTGAGCCTGTGCCTCATGGGTACAGTCCAGCCCGAACTGCCAAGCCAGGTCCTCCCTGGACCAGAAACAAGCATCCTAGGACCGGTTTCGGGGTTTCACCCCTCTTCAGCCAGGATAGCTTGATTCCAGTGGCACAGTGAGCCCAGGACCCACGTCTGGGCATACCTGGCGCACTTAGGGCGAGAAAGGAAAAGACACACAATTGATGGACGGAATGCAGAACAAATCAAAACATTCACCCCCAGTCAAGAGATCCGGGTTAAATCCATCATTCTATTGCGCACCATGCCACCCCAGTTTAGACCTGGCCATATGCAAATCAGTCTTGACTCTGTGCCTCATGGGAACAGTCCAGCCCGAACTGCCAAGCCAGGTCCTCCCTGGACCGGAAACAAGCATCCCAGGACCGGTTTCAGGGTTTCACCCCTCTTCAGCCAGGATAGCTTGATTCCAGTGGCACAGTGAGCCCAGGACCCACGTCTGGGCATACCTGGCGCACTTAGGGCGAGAAAGCAAAAGACACACAATTGATGGACGAAATGCAGAACAAATCAAAACATTCACCCCCAGTCAAGAGATCTGGGTTAAATCCATCATTCTTTTGCTCACCATGCCACCCCAGTTTAGACCTGGCCATATGCAAATCAGTCTTGACCCTGTGCCTCATGGGAACAGTCCAGCCCGAACTGCCAAGCCAGGTCCTCCCTGGACCGGAAACAAGCATCCTAGGACCAGTTTCGGGGTTTCACCCCTCTTCAGCCAGGATAGCTTCATTCCAGTGGCACAGTGAGCCCAGGACCCACGTCTGGGCATACCTGGCGCACTTAGGGCGAGAAAGCAAAAGACACACAATTGATGGACAGAATGCAGAACAAATCAAAACATTCACCCCCAGTCAAGAGATCTGGGTTAAATCCATCATTCTTTTGCTCACCATGCCACCCGAGTTTAGACCTGGCCATATGCAAATCAGTCTTGACCCTGTGCCTCATGGGAACAGTCCAGCCCGAACTGCCAAGCCATGTCCTCCCTGGACCGGAAACAAGCATCCTAGGACCGTTTTCGGGGTTTCACCCCTCTTCAGCCAGGATAGCTTGATTCCAGTGGCACAGTGAGCCCAGGACCCACGTCTGGGCATACCTGGCGCACTTAGGGCGAGAAAGCAAAAGACACACAATTGATGGACGGAATGCCGAACAAATCAAAACATTCACCCCCAGTCAAGAGATCTGGGTTAAATCCATCATTCTTTTGCTCACCATGCCACCCCAGTTTAGACCTGGCCATATGCAAATCAGTCTTGACCCTGTGCCTCATGGGAACAGACCAGCCCGAACTGCCAAACCAGGTCCTCCCTGGACTGGAAACAAGCATCCTAGGACCGGTTTCGGGGTTTCACTCCTCTTCAGCCAGGATAGCTTGATTCCAGTGGCACAGTGAGCCCAGGACCCACGTCTGGGCATACCTGGCGCACTTAGGGCGAGAAAGCAAAAGACACACAATTGATGGACGGAATGCAGAACAAATCAAAACATTCACCCCAAGTCAAGAGATCTGGGTTAAATCCATCATTCTTTTGCTCACCATGCCACCCCAGTTTAGACCTGGCCATATGCAAATCAGTCTTGACCCTGTGCCTCATGGGAACAGTCCAGCCCAAACTGCCAAGCCAGGTCCTCCCTGGACCGGAAACAAGCATCCTAGGACCTGTTTCGGGGTTTCACCCCTCTTCAGCCAGGATAGCCTGATTCCAGTGGCACAGTGAGCGCAGGACCCACGTCTGGGCATACCTGGTGCAATTAGGGCAAGAAAGCAAAAGACACACAATTGATGGACGGAATGCAGAACAAATCAAAACATTCACCCCCAGTCAAGAGATTTGGATTAAATCCATCATTCTTTTGCTCACCATGCCACCCAAGTTTAGACCTGGCCATATGCAAATCAGTCTTGACCCTGTGCCTCATGGGAACAGTCCAGCCCGAACTGCCAAGCCAGGTCCTCCCTGGACCGGAAACAAGCATCCTAGGATCGGGTTCGGGGTTTCACCCCTCTTCAGCCAGGATAGCTTGATTCCAGTGGCACAGTAAGCCCAGGACCCACGTCTGGGCATACCTGGCGCACTTAGGGCGAGAAAGCAAAAGACACACAATTGATGGACGGAATGCACAACAAATCAAAAAATTCACCCCCAGTCAAGAGACCTGGGTTAAATCCATCATTCTTTTGCTCACCATGCCACCCCAGTTTAGACCTGGCCATATGCAAATCAGTCTTGACCCTGTGCCTCATGGGAACAGTCCAGCCCGAACTGCCAAGCAAGGTCCTCCCTGGACCGGAAACAAGCATCCTAGGACCAATTTCAGGGTTTCACCCCTCTTCAGCCAGGATAGCTTGACTCCAGTGGCACAGTGAGCCCAGGACCCACGTCTGGGCATACCTGGCGCACTTAGGGCGAGAAAGCAAAAGACACACAATTGATGGACGGAATGCACAACAAATCAAAACATTCACCCCCAGTCAAGAGATCTGGGTTAAATCCATCATTCTTTTTCTCACTATGCCACCCCTGTTTACACCTGGCCATATGCAAATCAGTCTTGACCCTGTGCCTCATGGGAACAGTCCAGCCCAAACTGCCAAGCCAGGTCCTCCCTGGACCGGAAACAAGCATCCTAGGACCGGTTTCAGGGTTTCACCCCTCTTCAGCCAGGATAGCTTGATTCCAGTGGCACAGTGAGCCCAGGACCCACGTCTGTGCATACCTGGCGCACTTAGGGCGAGAAAGCAAAAGACACACAATTGATGGACGGAATGCAGAACAAATCAAAACATTCACCCCCAAGTCAAGAGATCTGGGTTAAATCCATCATTCGTTTTGCTCAACATGCCACCCCAGTTTAGACATGGCCATATTCAAATCAGTCTTGACCCTGTGCCTCATGGGAACAGTCCAGCCCGAACTGCCAAGCCAGGTCCTCCCTGGACCGGAAACAAGCATCCTAGGACCGGTTTTGGGGTTTCACCCCTCTTCCTTCAGGATAGCTTGATTCCAGTGGCACAGTGAGCCCAGGACCCACGTCTGGGCATACCTGGCGCACTTAGAGCGAGAAAGCAAAAGACACACAATTGATGGCCGGAATGCAGAACAAATTAAAACATTCACCCCCAGTCAAGAGATCTGGGTTAAATCCATCATTCTTTTGCTCACCATGCCACCCCAGTTTAGACCTGGCCATATGCAAATCAGTCTTGACCCTGTGCCTCATGGGAACAGTCCAGCCCGAACTGCCAAGCCAGGTCTTCCCTGGACCTGAAACAAGCATTCTAGGACCGGTTTCGGGGTTTCACCCCTCTTCAGCCAGGATAGCTTGATTCCAGTGGCACAGTGAGCCCAGGACCCACGTCTGGGCATGCCTGGCGCACTTGGGGCGAGAAAGCAAAAGACACACAATTGATGGACGGAATGCAGAACAAATCAAAACATTCACCCCCAGTCAAGAGATCTGGGTTAAATCCATCATTCTTTTGCTCACCATGCCACCCCAGTTTAGACCTGGCCATATGCAAATCAGTCTTGAGCCTGTGCCTCATGGGAACAGTCCAGCCCGAACTGCCAAGCCAGGTCCTCCCTGGACCGGAAACAAGCATCCTAGGACCGGTTTCGGGGTTTCACCTCTCTTCAGCCAGGATAGCTTGATTCCAGTGGCACAGTGAGCCCAGGACCCACGTCTGGGCATACCTGGCGCACTTAGGGCGATAAAGCAAAAGACACACAATTGATGGACGGAATGCAGAACAAATCAAAACATTCACCCCCAGTAAAGAGATCTGGGTTAAATCCATCATTCTTTTGCTCACCATGCCACCCCAGTTTAGACCTGGCCATATGCAAATCAGTCTTGAGCCTGTGCCTCATGGGTACAGTCCAGCCCGAACTGCCAAGCCAGGTCCTCCCTGGACCAGAAACAAGCATCCTAGGACCGGTTTCGGGGTTTCACCCCTCTTCAGCCAGGATAGCTTGATTCCAGTGGCACAGTGAGCCCAGGACCCACGTCTGGGCATACCTGGCGCACTTAGGGCGAGAAAGAAAAAGACACACAATTGATGGACGGAATGCAGAACAAATCAAAACATTCACCCCAAGTCAAGAGATCTGGGTTAAATCCATCATTCTTTTGCTCACCATGCCACCCCAGTTTAGACCTGGCCATATGCAAATCAGTCTTGAGCCTGTGCCTCATGGGTACAGTCCAGCCCGAACTGCCAAGCCAGGTCCTCCCTGGACCAGAAACAAGCATCCTAGGACCGGTTTCGGGGTTTCACCCCTCTTCAGCCAGGATAGCTTGATTCCAGTGGCACAGTGAGCCCAGGACCCACGTCTGGGCATACCTGGCGCACTTAGGGCGAGAAAGGAAAAGACACACAATTGATGGACGGAATGCAGAACAAATCAAAACATTCACCCCCAGTCAAGAGATCCGGGTTAAATCCATCATTCTATTGCGCACCATGCCACCCCAGTTTAGACCTGGCCATATGCAAATCAGTCTTGACCCTGTGCCTCATGGGAACAGTCCAGCCCGAACTGCCAAGCCAGGTCCTCCCTGGACCGGAAACAAGCATCCCAGGACCGGTTTCAGGGTTTCACCCCTCTTCAGCCAGGATAGCTTGATTCCAGTGGCACAGTGAGCCCAGGACCCACGTCTGGGCATACCTGGTGCACTTAGGGCGAGAAAGCAAAAGACACACAATTGATGGACGGAATGCAGAACAAATCAAAACATTCATCCCCCAGTCAAGAGATCTGGGTTAAATCCATCATTCTTTTGCTCACCATGCCACCCCAGTTTAGACCTGGCCATATGCAAATCAGTCTTGACCCTGTGCCTCATGGGAACAGTCCAGCCCGAACTGCCAAGCCAGGTCCTCCCTGGACCGGAAACAAGCATCCCAGGACCGGTTTCAGGGTTTCACCCCTCTTCAGCCAGGATAGCTTGATTCCAGTGGCACATTGAGCCCAGCACCCACGTCTGGGCATACCTGGCGCACTTAGGGCGAGAAAGCAAAAGACACACAATTGATGGACGGAATGCAGAACAAATCAAAATATTCTCCCCCAGTCAAGAGATCTGGGTTAAATCCATAATTCTTTTGCTCACCATGCCACCCCAGTTTAGACCTGGCCATATGCAAATCAGTCTTGACCCTGTGCCTCATGGGAACAGTCCAGCCCCAACTGCCAAGCCAGGTCCTCCCTGGACCGGAAACAAGCATCCTAGGACCGGTTTCAGGGTTTCACCCCTCTTCAGCCAGGATAGCTTGATTCCAGTGGCACAGTGAGCCCAGCACCCACGTCTGGGCATACCTGGCGCACTTAGGGCGAGAAAGCAAAAGACACACAATTGATGGACGGAATGCAGAACAAATCAAAACATTCACCCCCAGTCAAGAGATCTGGGTTAAATCCATCATTCTTTTGCTCACCATGCCACCCCAGTTTAGACCTGGCCATATGCAAATCAGTCTTGACCCTGTGCCTCATGGGAACAGTCCAGCCCGAACTGCCAAGCCAGGTCCTCCCGGGACCGGAAACAAGCATCCTAGGACCGGTTTCACCCCTCTTCAGCCAGGATAGCTTGATTCCAGTGGCACAGTGAGCCCAGGACCCACGTCTGGGCATACCTGGCGCACTTAGGGCGAGAAAGAAAAAGACACACAATTGATGGACGGAATGCAGAACAAATCAAAACATTCACCTCAAGTCAAGAGATCTGGGTTAAATCCATCATTCTTTTGCTCACCATGCCACCCCAGTTTAGACCTGGCCATATGCAAATCAGTCTTGAGCCTGTGCCTCATGGGTACAGTCCAGCCCGAACTGCCAAGCCAGGTCCTCCCTGGACCAGAAACAAGCATCATAAGACCGGTTTCGGGGTTTCACCCCTCTTCAGCCAGGATAGCTTGATTCCAGGAGCACAGTGAGCCCATGACCCACGTCTGGGCATACCTGGCGCACTTAGGGCGAGAAAGCAAAAGACACACAATTGATGGACGGAATGCAGAACAAATCAAAACATTCACCCCCAGTCAAGAGATCTGGGTTAAATCCATCATTCTATTGCTCACCATGCCACCCCAGTTTAGACCTGGCCATATGCAAATCAGTCTTGACCCTGTGCCTCATGGGAACAGTCCAGCCCGAACTGCCAAGCCAGGTCCTCCCTGGACTGGAAACAAGCATCCCAGGACCGGTTTCAGGGTTTCACCCTCTTCAGCCAGGATAGCTTGATTCCAGTGGCACAGTGAGCCCAGGACCCACGTCTGGGCATACCTGGCGCACTTAGGGCGAGAAAGCAAAAGACACACAATTGATGGACGGAATGCAGAACAAATCAAAACATTCACCCCCAGTCAAGAGATCTGGGTTAAATCCATCATTCTTTTGCTCACCATGCCACCCCAGTTTAGACCTGGCCATATGCAAATCAGTCTTGACCCTGTGCCTCATGGGAACAGTCCAGCCCGAACTGCCAAGCCAGGTCCTCCCTGGACCGGAAACAAGCATCCTAGGACCGGTTTCGGGGTTTCACCCCTCTTCAGCCATGATAGCTTGATTCCAGTGGCACAGTGAGCCCAGGACCCACGTCTGGGCATACCTGGCACACTTAGGGCGAGAAAGCAAAAGACACACAATTGATGGACGGAATGCAGAACAAATCAAAACATTCACCCCCAGTCAAGAGATCTGGGTTAAATCCATCATTCTTTTGCTCACCATGCCACCCCAGTTTAGACCTGGCCATATGCAAATCAGTCTTGACCCTGTGCCTCATGGGAACAGTCCAGCCCGAACTGCCAAGCCAGGTCCTCCCGGGACCGGAAACAAGCATCCTAGGACCGGTTTCACCCCTCTTCAGCCAGGATAGCTTGATTCCAGTGGCACAGTGAGCCCAGGACCCACGTCTGGGCATACCTGGCGCACTTAGGGCGAGAAAGAAAAAGACACACAATTGATGGACGGAATGCAGAACAAATCAAAACATTCACCCCAAGTCAAGAGATCTGGGTTAAATCCATCATTCTTTTGCTCACCATGCCACCCCAGTTTAGACCTGGCCATATGCAAATCAGTCTTGAGCCTGTGCCTCATGGGTACAGTCCAGCCCGAACTGCCAAGCCAGGTCCTCCCTGGACCAGAAACAAGCATCCTAGGACCGGTTTCGGGGTTTCACCCCTCTTCAGCCAGGATAGCTTGATTCCAGTGGCACAGTGAGCCCAGGACCCACGTCTGGGCATACCTGGCGCACTTAGGGCGAGAAAGCAAAAGACACACAATTGATGGACGGAATGCAGAACAAATCAAAACATTCACCCCCAGTCAAGAGATCCGGGTTAAATCCATCATTCTATTGCGCACCATGCCACCCCAGTTTAGACCTGGCCATATGCAAATCAGTCTTGACCCTGTGCCTCATGGGAACAGTCCAGCCCGAACTGCCAAGCCAGGTCCTCCCTGGACCGGAAACAAGCATCCCAGGACCGGTTTCAGGGTTTCACCCTCTTCAGCCAGGATAGCTTGATTCCAGTGGCACAGTGAGCCCAGGACCCACGTCTGGGCATACCTGGTGCACTTAGGGCGAGAAAGCAAAAGACACACAATTGATGGACGGAATGCAGAACAAATCAAAACATTCATCCCCCAGTCAAGAGATCTGGGTTAAATCCATCATTCTTTTGCTCACCATGCCACCCCAGTTTAGACCTGGCCATATGCAAATCAGTCTTGACCCTGTGCCTCATGGGAATAGTCCAGCCCGAACTGCCAAGCCAGGTCCTCCCTGGACCGGAAACAAGCATCCCAGGACCGGTTTCAGGGTTTCACCCCTCTTCAGCCAGGATAGCTTGATTCCAGTGGCACAGTGAGCCCAGCACCCACGTCTGGGCATACCTGGCGCACTTAGGGCGAGAAAGCAAAAGACACACAATTGATGGACGGAATGCAGAACAAATCAAAACATTCAACCCCAGTCAAGAGATCTGGGTTAAATCCATAATTCTTTTGCTCACCATGCCACCCCAGTTTAGACCTGGCCATATGCAAATCAGTCTTGACCCTGTGCCTCATGGGAACAGTCCAGCCCCAACTGCCAAGCCAGGTCCTCCCTGGACCGGAAACAAGCATCCCAGGACCGGTTTCAGGGTTTCACCCCTCTTCAGCCAGGATAGCTTGATTCCAGTGGCACAGTGAGCCCAGCACCCACGTCTGGGCATACCTGGCGCACTTCGGGCGAGAAAGCAAAAGACACACAATTGATGGACGGAATGCAGAACAAATCAAAACATTCACCCCCAGTCAAGAGATCTGGGTTAAATCCATCATTCTTTTGCTCACCATGCCACCCCAGTTTAGACCTGGCCATATGCAAATCAGTCTTGACCCTGTGTCTCATGGGAACAGTCCAGCCCGAACTGCCAAGCCAGGTCCTCCCGGGACCGGAAACAAGCATCCTAGGACCGGTTTCGGGGTTTCACCCCTCTTCAGCCATAATAGCTTGATTCCAGTGGCACAGTGAGCCCAGGACCCATGTCTGGGCATACCTGGCACACTTAGGGCGAGAAAGCAAAGACACACAATTGATGGACGGAATGCAGAACAAATCAAAACATTCACCCCCAGTCAAGAGATCTGGGTTAAATCCATCATTCTTTTGCTCACCATGCCACCCCAGTTTAGACCTGGCCATATGCAAATCAGTCTTGACCCTGTGCCTCATGGGAAAAGTCCTGCCCGAACTCGCAAGCCAGGTCCTCCCTGGACCGGAAACAAGCATCCTAGGACTGGTTTCACCCCTCTTCAGCCAGGATAGCTTGATTCCAGTGGCACAGTGAGCATAGGACCCACGTCTGGGCATACCTGGCGCACTTAGGGCGAGAAAGAAAAAGACACACAATTGATGGACGGAATGCAGAACAAATCAAAACATTCACCTCAAGTCAAGAGATCTGGGTTAAATCCATCATTCTTTTGCTCACCATGCCACCCCAGTTTAGACCTGGCCATATGCAAATCAGTCTTGAGCCTGTGCCTCATGGGAACAGTCCAGCCCGAACTGCCAAGCCAGGTCCTCCCTGGACCAGAAACAAGCATCATAGGACCGGTTTCGGGGTTTCACCCCTCTTCAGCCAGGATAGCTTGATTCCAGGAGCACAGTGAGCCCATGACCCACGTCTGGGCATACCTGGCGCACTTAGGGCGAGAAAGCAAAAGACACACAATTGATGGACGGAATGCAGAACAAATCAAAACATTCACCCCCAGTCAAGAGATCTGGGTTAAATCCATCATTCTATTGCGCACCATTCCACCCCAGTTTAGACCTGGCCATATGCAAATCAGTCTTGACCCTGTGCCTCATGGGAACAGTCCAGCCCGAACTGCCAAGCCAGGTCCTCCCTGGACTGGAAACAAGCATCCCAGGACCGGTTTCAGGGTTTCACCCCTCTTCAGCCAGGATAGCTTGATTCCAGTGGCACAGTGAGCCCAGCACCCACGTCTGGGCATACCTGGCGCACTTAGGGCGAGAAAGCAAAAGACACACAATTGATGGACAGAATGCAGAACAAATCAAAACATTCACCCCCAGTCAAGAGATCTGGGTTAAATCCATCATTCTTTTGCTCACCATGCCACCCCAGTTTAGACCTGGCCATATGCAAATCAGTCTTGACCCTGTGTCTCATGGGAACAGTCCAGCCCGAACTGCCAAGCCAGGTCCTCCCGGGACCGGAAACAAGCATCCTAGGACCGGTTTCGGGGTTTTACCCCTCTTCAGCCATAATAGCTTGATTCCAGTGGCACAGTGAGCCCAGGACCCATGTCTGGGCATACCTGGCACACTTAGGGCGAGAAAGCAAAGACACACAATTGATGGACGGAATGCAGAACAAATCAAAACATTCACCCCCAGTCAAGAGATCTGGGTTAAATCCATCATTCTTTTGCTCACCATGCCACCCCAGTTTAGACCTGGCCATATGCAAATCAGTCTTGACCCTGTGCCTCATGGGAAAAGTCCTGCCCGAACTCGCAAGCCAGGTCCTCCCTGGACCGGAAACAAGCATCCTAGGACTGGTTTCACCCCTCTTCAGCCAGGATAGCTTGATTCCAGTGGCACAGTGAGCCCAGGACCCACGTCTGGGCATACCTGGCGCACTTAGGGCGAGAAAGAAAAAGACACACAATTGATGGACGGAATGCAGAACAAATCAAAACATTCACCTCAAGTCAAGAGATCTGGGTTAAATCCATCATTCTTTTGCTCACCATGCCACCCCAGTTTAGACCTGGCCATATGCAAATCAGTCTTGAGCCTGTGCCTCATGGGTACAGTCCAGCCCGAACTGCCAAGCCAGGTCCTCCCTGGACCAGAAACAAGCATCATAGGACCGGTTTCGGGGTTTCACCCCTCTTCAGCCAGGATAGCTTGATTCCAGGAGCACAGTGAGCCCATGACCCACGTCTGGGCATACCTGGCGCACTTAGGGCGAGAAAGCAAAAGACACACAATTGATGGACGGAATGCAGAACAAATCAAAACATTCACCCCCAGTCAAGAGATCTGGGTTAAATCCATCATTCTATTGCGCACCATTCCACCCCAGTTTAGACCTGGCCATATGCAAATCAGTCTTGACCCTGTGCCTCATGGGAACAGTCCAGCCCGAACTGCCAAGCCAGGTCCTCCCTGGACTGGAAACAAGCATCCCAGGACCGGTTTCAGGGTTTCACCCCTCTTCAGCCAGGATAGCTTGATTCCAGTGGCACAGTGAGCCCAGCACCCACGTCTGGGCATACCTGGCGCACTTAGGGCGAGAAAGCAAAAGACACACAATTGATGGACAGAATGCAGAACAAATCAAAACATTCACCCCCAGTCAAGAGATCTGGGTTAAATCCATCATTCTTTTGCTCACCATGCCACCCCAGTTTAGACCTGGCCATATGCAAATCAGTCTTGACCCTGTGCCTCATGGGAACAGTCCAGCCCGAACTGCCAAGCCAGGTCCTCCCGGGACCGGAAACAAGCATCCTAGGACCGGTTTCGGGGTTTCACCCCTCTTCATCCATGATAGCTTGAATCCAGTGGCACAGTGAGCCCAGGACCCATGTCTGGGCATACCTGGCACACTTAGGGCGAGAAAGCAAAAGACACACAATTGATGGACGGAATGCAGAACAAATCAAAACATTCACCCCCAGTCAAGAGATCTGGGTTAAATCCATAATTCTTTTGCTCACCATGCCACCCCAGTTTAGACCTGGCCATATGCAAATCAGTCTTGACCCTGTGCCTCATGGGAACAGTCCAGCCCGAACTCGCAAGCCAGGTCCTCCCTGGACCGGAAACAAGCATCCTAGGACCGGTTTCACCCCTCTTCAGCCAGGATAGCTTGATTCCAGTGGCACAGTGAGCCCAGGACCCACGTCTGGGCATACCTGGCGCACTTAGGGCGAGAAAGAAAAAGACACACAATTGATGGACGGAATGCAGAACAAATCAAAACATTCACCCCAAGTCAAGAGATCTGGGTTAAATCCATCATTCTTTTGCTCACCATGCCACCCCAGTTTAGACCTGGCCATATGCAAATCAGTCTTGAGCCTGTGCCTCATGGGTACAGTCCAGCCCGAACTGCCAAGCCAGGTCCTCCCTGGACCAGAAACAAGCATCCTAGGACCGGTTTCGGGGTTTCACCCCTCTTCAGCCAGGATAGCTTGATTCCAGTGGCACAGTGAGCCCAGGACCCACGTCTGGGCATACCTGGCGCACTTAGGGCGAGAAAGCAAAAGACACACAATTGATGGACGGAATGCAGAACAAATCAAAACATTCACCCCCAGTCAAGAGATCCGGGTTAAATCCATCATTCTATTGCGCACCATGCCACCCCAGTTTAGACCTGGCCATATGCAAATCAGTCTTGACCCTGTGCCTCATGGGAACAGTCCAGCCCGAACTGCCAAGCCAGGTCCTCCCTGGACCGGAAACAAACATCCCAGGACCGGTTTCAGGGTTTCACCCCTCTTCAGCCAGGATAGCTTGATTCCAGTGGCACAGTGAGCCCAGCACCCACGTCTGGGCATACCTGGCGCACTTAGGGCGAGAAAGCAAAAGACACACAATTGATGGACGGAATGCAGAACAAATCAAAACATTCTCCCCCAGTCAAGAGATCTGGGTTAAATCCATCATTCTTTTGCTCACCATGCCACCCCAGTTTAGACCTGGCCATATGCAAATCAGTCTTGACCCTGTGCCTCATGGGAACAGTCCAGCCCCAACTGCCAAGCCAGGTCCTCCCTGGACTGGAAACAAGCATCCTAGGACCGGTTTCAGGGTTTCACCTCTCTTCAGCCAGGATAGCTTGATTCCAGTGGCACAGTGAGCCCAGGACCCACGTCTGGGCATACCTGGCGCACTTAGGGCGAGAAAGCAAAAGACACACAATTGCTGGACTAAATGCAGAACAAATCAAAACATTCACCCCCAGTCAAGAGATCTGGGTTAAATCCATCATTCTTTTGCTCACCATGCCACCCCAGTTTAGACCTGGCCATGTGCAAATCAGTTTTGACCCTGTGCCTCATGGGAACAGTCCAGCCCGAACTGCCAAGCCAGGTCCTCCCTGGACCGGAAACAAGCATCCTAGGACTGGTTTCAGGGTTTCACCCCTCTTCAGCCAGGATAGCTTGATTCCAGTGGCACAGTGAGCCCAGGACCCACGCCTGGGCATACCTGGCGCACTTAGGGCAAGAAAGCAAAAGACACACAATTGATGGACGGAATGCAGAACAAATCAAAAAATTCACCCCCAGTCAAGAGATCTGGGTTAAATCCATCATTCTTTTGCTCTCCTTGCCACCCCAGTTTAGACCTGGCCATATGCAAATCAGTCTTGACCCTGTGCCTCATGGGAACAGTCCAGCCCGAACTGAAACGCCAGGTCCTCCCTGGACCGGAAACAAGCATCCTAGGACCGGTTTCGGGGTTTCACCCCTCTTCAGCCAGGATAGCTTGATTCCAGTGGCACAGTGAGCCCAGGACCCACGTCTGGGCATACCTGGTGCACTTAGGGCGAGAAAGCAAAAGACACACAATTGATGGACGGAATGCAGAACAAATCAAAACATTCACCCCAAGTCAAGAGATCTGGGTTAAATCCATCATTCTTTTGCTCACCATGCCACCACAATTTAGACCTGGCCATATGCAAATCAGTCTTGACCCTGTGCCTCATGGGAACAGTCCAGCCCAAACTGCCAAGCCAGGTCCTCCCTGGACCGGAAACAAGCATCCTAGGACCGGTTTCGGGGTTTCACCCCTCTTCAGCCAGGATAGCCTGATTCCAGTGGCACAGTGAGCTCAGGACCCACGTCTGGGCATACCTGGCGCAATTAGGGCAAGAAAGCAAAAGACACACAATTGATGGACGGAATGCAGAACAAATCAAAACATTCACCCCCAGTCAAGAGATTTGGGTTAAATCCATCATTCTTTTGCTCACCATGCCACCCTAGTTTAGACCTGGCCATATGCAAATCAGTCTTGACTCTGTGCCTCATGGGAATAGTCCAGCCCGAACTGTCAAGCCAGGTCCTCCCTGGACCGGAAACAAGCATCCTAGGACCGGTTTCGGGGTTTCACCCCTTTTCAGCCAGGATGGCTTGATTCCAGTGGCACAGTGAGCCCAAGACCCACGTCTGGGCATACCTGGCACACTTAGGGCGAGAAAGCAAAAGACACACAATTGATGGACGGAATGCAGAACAAATCAAAACATTCACCCCAAGTCAAGAGATCTGGGTTAAATCCATCATTCTTTTGCTCACCATGCCACCCCAGTTTAGACCTGGCCATATGCAAATCAGTCTTGACCCTGTGCCTCATGGGAACAGTCCAGCCCGAACTGCCAAGCCAGGTCCTCCCTGGACCGGAAACAAGCATCCTAGGACCGGTTTCGGGGATTCACCACTCTTCAGCCAGGATAGCTTGATTCCAGTGGCACAGTGAGCCCAGGACCCACGTCTGGGCATACCTGGTGCACTTAGGGCGAGAAAGCAAAAGACACACAATTGATGGACGGAATGCAGAACAAATCAAAACATTCATCCCCCAGTCAAGAGATCTGGGTTAAATCCATCATTCTTTTGCTCACCATGCCACCCCAGTTTAGACCTGGCCATATGCAAATCAGTCTTGACCCTGTGCCTCATGGGAACAGTCCAGCCCGAACTGCCAAGCCAGGTCCTCCCTGGACCGGAAACAAGCATCCCAGGACCGGTTTCAGGGTTTCACCCCTCTTCAGCCAGGATAGCTTGATTCCAGTGGCACAGTGAGCCCAGCACCCACGTCTGGGCATACCTGGCGCACTTAGGGCGAGAAAGCAAAAGACACACAATTGATGGACGGAATGCAGAACAAATCAAAACATTCACCCCCAGTCAAGAGATCTGGGTTAAATCCATCATTCTTTTGCTCACCATGCCACCCCAGTTTAGACCTGGCCATATGCAAATCAGTCTTGACCATGTGCCTCATGGGAACAGTCCAGCCCGAAATGCCAAGCCAGGTCCTCCCGGGACCGGAAACAAGCATCCTAGGACCGGTTTCGGGGTTTCACCCCTCTTCAGCCATGATAGCTTGATTCCAGTGGCACAGTGAGCCCAGGACCCATGTCTGGGCATACCTGGCACACTTAGGGCGAGAAAGCAAAAGACACACAATTGATGGACGGAATGCAGAACAAATCAAAACATTCACCCCCAGTCAAGAGATCTGGGTTAAATCCATCATTCTTTTGCTCACCATGCCACCCCAGTTTAGACCTGGCCATATGCAAATCAGTCTTGACCCTGTGCCTCATGGGAACAGTCCAGCCCGAACTCGCAAGCCAGGTCCTCCCTGGATCGGAAACAAGCATCCTAGGACCGGTTTCACCCCTCTTCAGCAGGAATAGCTTGATTCCAGTGGCACAGTGAGCCCAGGACCCACGCCTGGGCATACCTGGCGCACTTAGGGCAAGAAAGCAAAAGACACACAATTGATGGACGGAATGCAGAACAAATCAAAAAATTCACCCCCAGTCAAGAGATCTGGGTTAAATCCATCATTCTTTTGCTCTCCATGCCACCCCAGTTTAGACCTGGCCATATGCAAATCAGTCTTGACCCTGTGCCTCATGGGATCAGTCCAGCCCGAACTGAAACGCCAGGTCCTCCCTGGACCGGAAACAAGCATCCTAGGACCGGTTTCGGGGTTTCACCCCTCTTCAGCCAGGATAGCTTGATTCCAGTGGCACAGTAGGCCCAGGACCCACGTCTGGGCATACCTGGCGCACTTAGGCCGAGAAAGCAAAAGACACACAATTGATGGACGGAATGCAGAACAAATCCAAACATTCACCCCCAGTCAAGAGATCTGGGTTAAATCCATCATTCTTTTGCTCACCATGCCACCCCAGTTTAGACCTGGCCATATGCAAATCAGTCTTGACCCTGTGCCTCATGGGAACAGTCCAGCCCGAACTGCCAAGCCAGGTCCTCCCTGGACCAGAAACAAGCATCCTAGGACCGGTTTCGGGGTTTCACCCTCTTCAGCCAGGATAGCTTGATTCCAGTGGCACAGTGAGCCCAGGACCCACGTCTGGGCATACTTGGTGCACTTAGGGCGAGAAAGCAAAAGACACACAATTGATGGACGGAATGCAGAACAAATCAAAACATTCACCTCCAGTCAAGAGATCTGGGTTAAATCCATCATTCTTTTGCTCACCATGCCACCCCAGTTTAGACTTGGCCATATGCAAATCAGTCTTGACCCTGTGCCTCATGGGAACAGTCCAGCTCGAACTGCCAAGCCAGGTCCTCCCTGGACCGGAAACAAGCATCCTAGGACCGGTTTCGGGTTTTCACCCCTCTTCAGCCAGGATAGCTTGATTCCAGTGGCACAGTGAGCCCAGGACCCACGTCTGGGCATACCTGGCGCACTTAGGGCGAGAAAGCAAAAGACACACAATTGATGGACGGAATGCAGAACAAATCAAAACATTCACCCCAAGTCAAGAGATCTGGGTTAAATCCATCATTCTTTTGCTCACCATGCCACCCCAATTTAGACCTGGCCATATGCAAATCAGTCTTGACCCTGTGCCTCATGGGAACAGTCCAGCCCGAACTGCCAAGCCAGGTCCTCCCTGGACCGGAAACAAGCATCCTAGGACCGGTTTCGGGGTTTCACCCCTCTTCAGCCAGAATAGCCTGATTCCAGTGGCACAGTGAGCTCAGGACCCACGTCTGGGGATACCTGGCGCAATTAGGGCAAGAAAGCAAAAGACACACAATTGATGGACAGAATGCAGAACAAATCAAAACATTCACCCCCAGTCAAGAGATTTGGGTTAAATCCATCATTCTTTTGCTCACCATGCCACCCTAGTTTAGACCTGGCCATATGCAAATCAGTCTTGACTCTGTGCCTCATGGGAATAGTCCAGCCCGAACTGTCAAGCCAGGTCCTTCCTGGACCGGAAACAAGCATCCTAGGACCGGTTTCGGGTTTCACCCCTTTTCAGCCAGGATGGCTTGATTCCAGTGGCACAGTGAGCCCAAGACCCACGTCTGGGCATACCTGGCACACTTAGGGCGAGAAAGCAAAAGACACACAATTGATGGACGGAATGCAGAACAAATCAAAACATTCACCCCAAGTCAAGAGATCTGGGTTAAATCCATCATTCTTTTGCTCACCATGCCACCCCAGTTTAGACCTGGCCATATGCAAATCAGTCTTGACCCTGTGCCTCATGGGAACAGTCCAGCCCGAACTGCCAAGCCAGGTCCTCCCTGGACCGGAAACAAGCATCCTAGGACCGGTTTCGGGATTCACCCCTCTTCAGCCAGGATAGCTTGATTCCAGTGGCACAGTGAGCCCAGGACCCACGTCTGGGCATACCTGGCGCACTTAGGGCGAGAAAGCAAAAGACACACAATTGATGGACGGAATGCAGAACAAATCAAAACATTCATCCCCCAGTCAAGAGATCTGGGTTAAATCCATCATTCTTTTGCTCACCATGCCACCCCAGTTTAGACCTGGCCATATGCAAATCAGTCTTGACCCTGTGCCTCATGGGAACAGTCCAGCCCGAACTGCCAAGCCAGGTCCTCCCTGGACCGGAAACAAGCATCCTAGGACCGGTTTCAGGGTTTCACCCCTCTTCAGCCAGGATAGCTTGATTCCAGTGGCACAGTGAGCCCAGCACCCACGTCTGGGCATACCTGGCGCACTTAGGGCGAGAAAGCAAAAGACACACAATTGATGGACGGAATGCAGAACAAATCAAAACATTCACCCCCAGTCAAGAGATCTGGGTTAAATCCATCATTCTTTTGCTCACCATGCCACCCCAGTTTAGACCTGGCCATATGCAAATCAGTCTTGACCCTGTGCCTCATGGGAACAGTCCAGCCCGAAATGCCAAGCCAGGTCCTCCCTGGACCGGAAACAAGCATCCTAGGACCGGTTTCGGGGTTTCACCCTCTTCAGCCATGATAGCTTGATTCCAGTGGCACAGTGAGCCCAGGACCCATGTCTGGGCATACCTGGCACACTTAGGGCGAGAAAGCAAAAGACACACAATTGATGGACGGAATGCAGAACAAATCAAAACATTCACCCCCAGTCAAGAGATCTGGGTTAAATCCATCATTCTTTTGCTCACCATGCCACCCCAGTTTAGACCTGGCCATATGCAAATCAGTCTTGACCCTGTGCCTCATGGGAACAGTCCAGCCCGAACTCGCCAAGCCAGGTCCTCCCTGGACCGGAAACAAGCATCCTAGGACCGGGTTTCACCCCTCTTCAGCCAGGAATAGCTTGATTCCAGTGGCACAGTGAGCCCAGGACCCACGTCTGGGCATACCTGGCGCACTTAGGGCAAGAAAGCAAAAGACACACAATTGATGGACGGAATGCAGAACAAATCAAAACATTCACCCCCAGTCAAGAGATCTGGGTTAAATCCATCATTCTTTTGCTCTCCATGCCACCCCAGTTTAGACCTGGCCATATGCAAATCAGTCTTGACCCTGTGCCTCATGGGATACAGTCCAGCCCGAACTGCCAACGCCAGGTCCTCCCTGGACCGGAAACAAGCATCCTAGGACCGGTTTCGGGGTTTCACCCCTCTTCAGCCAGGATAGCTTGATTCCAGTGGCACAGTAGGCCCAGGACCCACGTCTGGGCATACCTGGCGCACTTAGGCCGAGAAAGCAAAAGACACACAATTGATGGACGGAATGCAGAACAAATCAAAACATTCACCCCCAGTCAAGAGATCTGGGTTAAATCCATCATTCTTTTGCTCACCATGCCACCCCAGTTTAGACCTGGCCATATGCAAATCAGTCTTGACCCTGTGCCTCATGGGAACAGTCCCGCCCGAACTGCCAAGCCAGGTCCTCCCTGGACCGGAAACAAGCATCCTAGGACCGGTTTCGGGGTTTCACCCCTCTTCAGCCAGGATAGCTTGATTCCAGTGGCACAGTGAGCCCAGGACCCACGTCTGGGCATACTTGGTGCACTTAGGGCGAGAAAGCAAAAGACACACAATTGATGGACGGAATGCAGAACAAATCAAAACATTCACCTCCAGTCAAGAGATCTGGGTTAAATCCATCATTCTTTTGCTCACCATGCCACCCCAGTTTAGACTTGGCCATATGCAAATCAGTCTTGACCCTGTGCCTCATGGGAACAGTCCAGCTCGAACTGCCAAGCCAGGTCCTCCCTGGACCGGAAACAAGCATCCTAGGACCGGTTTCGGGTTTTCACCCCTCTTCAGCCAGGATAGCTTGATTCCAGTGGCACAGTGAGCCCAGGACCCACGTCTGGGCATACCTGGCGCACTTAGGGCGAGAAAGCAAAAGACACACAATTGATGGACGGAATGCAGAACAAATCAAAACATTCACCCCAAGTCAAGAGATCTGGGTTAAATCCATCATTCTTTTGCTCACCATGCCACCCCAATTTAGACCTGGCCATATGCAAATCAGTCTTGACCCTGTGCCTCATGGGAACAGTCCAGCCCGAACTGCCAAGCCAGGTCCTCGCTGGACCGGAAACAAGCATCCTAGGACCGGTTTCGGGGTTTCACCCCTCTTCAGCCAGAATAGCCTGATTCCAGTGGCACAGTGAGCCCAGGACCCACGTCTGGGGATACCTGGCGCAATTAGGGCAAGAAAGCAAAAGACACACAATTGATGGACAGAATGCAGAACAAATCAAAACATTCACCCCCAGTCAAGAGATTTGGGTTAAATCCATCATTCTTTTGCTCACCATGCCACCCTAGTTTAGACCTGGCCATATGCAAATCAGTCTTGACTCTGTGCCTCATGGGAATAGTCCAGCCCGAACTGTCAAGCCAGGTCCTTCCTGGACCGGAAACAAGCATCCTAGGACCGGTTTCGGGGTTTCACCCCTTTTCAGCCAGGATGGCTTGATTCCAGTGGCACAGTGAGCCCAAGACCCACGTCTGGGCATACCTGGCACACTTAGGGCGAGAAAGCAAAAGACACACAATTGATGGACGGAATGCAGAACAAATCAAAACATTCACCCCAAGTCAAGAGATCTGGGTTAAATCCATCATTCTTTTGCTCACCATGCCACCCCAGTTTAGACCTGGCCATATGCAAATCAGTCTTGACCCTGTGCCTCATGGGAACAGTCCAGCCCGAACTGCCAAGCCAGGTCCTCCCTGGACCGGAAACAAGCATCCTAGGACCGGTTTCGGGGATTCACCCCTCTTCAGCCAGGATAGCTTGATTCCAGTGGCACAGTGAGCCCAGGACCCACGTCTGGGCATACCTGGCGCACTTAGGGCGAGAAAGCAAAAGACACACAATTGATGGACGGAATGCAGAACAAATCAAAACATTCATCCCCCAGTCAAGAGATCTGGGTTAAATCCATCATTCTTTTGCTCACCATGCCACCCCAGTTTAGACCTGGCCATATGCAAATCAGTCTTGACCCTGTGCCTCATGGGAACAGTCCAGCCCGAACTGCCAAGCCAGGTCCTCCCTGGACCGGAAACAAGCATCCTAGGACCGGTTTCAGGGTTTCACCCCTCTTCAGCCAGGATAGCTTGATTCCAGTGGCACAGTGAGCCCAGGACCCACGTCTGGGCATACCTGGCGCACTTAGGGCGAGAAAGCAAAAGACACACAATTGATGGACGGAATGCAGAACAAATCAAAACATTCACCCCCAGTCAAGAGATCTGGGTTAAATCCATCATTCTTTTGCTCACCATGCCACCCCAGTTTAGACCTGGCCATATGCAAATCAGTCTTGACCCTGTGCCTCATGGGAACAGTCCAGCCCGAACTGCCAAGCCAGGTCCTCCCTGGACCGGAAACAAGCATCCTAGGACCGGTTTCGGGGTTTCACCCCTCTTCAGCCAGGATAGCTTGATTCCAGTGGCACAGTGATCCCAAGACCCATGTCTGGGCATACCTGGCACACTTAGGGCGAGAAAGCAAAAGACACACAATTGATGGACGGAATGCAGAACAAATCAAAACATTCACCCCCAGTCAAGAGATCTGGGTTAAATCCATCATTCTTTTGCTCACCATGCCACCCCAGTTTAGACCTGGCCATATGCAAATCAGTCTTGACCCTGTGCCTCATGGGAACAGTCCAGCCCGAACTCGCCAAGCCAGGTCCTCCCTGGACCGGAAACAAGCATCCTAGGACCGGTCGGGTTTCACCCCTCTTCAGCCAGGAATAGCTTGATTCCAGTGGCACAGTGAGCCCAGGACCCACGTCTGGGCATACCTGGCGCACTTAGGGCGAGAAAGCAAAAGACACACAATTGATGGACGGAATGCAGAACAAATCAAAACATTCACCCCCAGTCAAGAGATCTGGGTTAAATCCATCATTCTTTTGCTCACCATGCCACCCCAGTTTAGACCTGGCCATATGCAAATCAGTCTTGACCCTGTGCCTCATGGGAACAGTCCAGCCCGAACTGCCAAGCCAGGTCCTCCCTGGACCGGAAACAAGCATCCTAGGACCGGTTTCGGGGTTTCACCCCTCTTCAGCCAGGATAGCTTGATTCCAGTGGCACAGTGAGCCCAGGACCCACGTCTGGGCATACCTGGCGCACTTAGGGCGAGAAAGCAAAAGACACACAATTGATGGACGGAATGCAGAACAAATCAAAACATTCACCCCCAGTCAAGAGATCTGGGTTAAATCCATCATTCTTTTGCTCACCATGCCACCCCAGTTTAGACCTGGCCATATGCAAATCAGTCTTGACCCTGTGCCTCATGGGAACAGTCCAGCCCGAACTGCCAAGCCAGGTCCTCCCTGGACCGGAAACAAGCATCCTAGGACCGGTTTCGGGGTTTCACCCCTCTTCAGCCAGGATAGCTTGATTCCAGTGGCACAGTGAGCCCAGGACCCACGTCTGGGCATACTTGGTGCACTTAGGGCGAGAAAGCAAAAGACACACAATTGATGGACGGAATGCAGAACAAATCAAAACATTCACCTCCAGTCAAGAGATCTGGGTTAAATCCATCATTCTTTTGCTCACCATGCCACCCCAGTTTAGACTTGGCCATATGCAAATCAGTCTTGACCCTGTGCCTCATGGGAACAGTCCAGCTCGAACTGCCAAGCCAGGTGCTCCCTGGACCGGAAACAAGCATCCTAGGACCGGTTTCGGGGTTTCACCCCTCTTCAGCCAGGATAGCTTGATTCCAGTGGCACAGTGAGCCCAGGACCCACGTCTGGGCATACCTGGCGCACTTAGGGCGAGAAAGCAAAAGACACACAATTGATGGACGGAATGCAGAACAAATCAAAACATTCACCCCAAGTCAAGAGATCTGGGTTAAATCCATCATTCTTTTGCTCACCATGCCACCCCAATTTAGACCTGGCCATATGCAAATCAGTCTTGACCCTGTGCCTCATGGGAACAGTCCAGCCCGAACTGCCAAGCCAGGTCCTCCCTGGACCGGAAACAAGCATCCTAGGACCGGTTTCGGGGTTTCACCCCTCTTCAGCCAGAATAGCCTGATTCCAGTGGCACAGTGAGCTCAGGACCCACGTCTGGGGATACCTGGCGCAATTAGGGCAAGAAAGCAAAAGACACACAATTGATGGACAGAATGCAGAACAAATCAAAACATTCACCCCCAGTCAAGAGATTTGGGTTAAATCCATCATTCTTTTGCTCACCATGCCACCCTAGTTTAGACCTGGCCATATGCAAATCAGTCTTGACTCTGTGCCTCATGGGAATAGTCCAGCCCGAACTGTCAAGCCAGGTCCTTCCTGGACCGGAAACAAGCATCCTAGGACCGGTTTCGGGGTTTCACCCCTTTTCAGCCAGGATGGCTTGATTCCAGTGGCACAGTGAGCCCAAGACCCACGTCTGGGCATACCTGGCACACTTAGGGCGAGAAAGCAAAAGACACACAATTGATGGACGGAATGCAGAACAAATCAAAACATTCACCCCAAGTCAAGAGATCTGGGTTAAATCCATCATTCTTTTGCTCACCATGCCACCCCAGTTTAGACCTGGCCATATGCAAATCAGTCTTGACCCTGTGCCTCATGGGAACAGTCCAGCCCGAACTGCCAAGCCAGGTCCTCCCTGGACCGGAAACAAGCATCCTAGGACCGGTTTCGGGGATTCACCCCTCTTCAGCCAGGATAGCTTGATTCCAGTGGCACAGTGAGCCCAGGACCCACGTCTGGGCATACCTGGCGCACTTAGGGCGAGAAAGCAAAAGACACACAATTGATGGACGGAATGCAGAACAAATCAAAACATTCATCCCCCAGTCAAGAGATCTGGGTTAAATCCATCATTCTTTTGCTCACCATGCCACCCCAGTTTAGACCTGGCCATATGCAAATCAGTCTTGACCCTGTGCCTCATGGGAACAGTCCAGCCCGAACTGCCAAGCCAGGTCCTCCCTGGACCGGAAACAAGCATCCTAGGACCGGTTTCGGGGTTTCACCCCTTTTCAGCCAGGATAGCTTGATTCCAGTGGCACAGTGAGCCCAGGACCCACGTCTGGGCATACCTGGCGCACTTAGGGCGAGAAAGTAAAAGACACACAATTGATGGACGGAATGCAGAACAAATCAAAACATTCACCCCCAGTCAAGAGATCTGGGTTAAACCCATCATTCTTTTGCTCACCATGCCACCCCAGTTTAGACCTGGCCATATGCAAATCAGTCTTGACCCTGTGCCTCATGGGAACAGTCCAGCCCAAACTGCCAAGCCAGGTCCTCTCTGGACCGGAAACAAGCATCCTAGGACTGGTTTCGGGGTTTCACCCCTCTTCAGCCAGGATAGCTTGATTCCAGTGGCACAGTGAGCCCAGGACCCACGTCTGGGCATACCTGGCGCACTTAGGGCGAGAAAGCAAAAGACACACAATTGATGGACGAAATGCAGAACAAATCAAAACATTCACCCCCAGTCAAGAGATCTGGGTTAAATCCATCATTCTTTTGCTCACCATGCCACCCCAGTTTAGACCTGGCCATATGCAAATCAGTCTTGACCCTGTGCCTCATGGGAACAGTCCAGCCCGAACTGCCAAGCCAGGTCCTCCCTGGACCGGAAACAAGCATCCTAGGACCAGTTTCGGGGTTTCACCCCTCTTCAGCCAGGATAGCTTGATTCCAGTGGCACAGTGAGCCCAGGACCCACGTCTGGGCATACCTGGCGCACTTAGGGCGAGAAAGCAAAAGACACACAATTGATGGACGGAATGCAGAACAAATCAAAACATTCACCCCCAGTCAAGAGATCTGGGTTAAATCCATCATTCTTTTGCTCACCATGCCACCCGAGTTTAGACCTGGCCATATGCAAATCAGTCTTGACCCTGTGCCTCATGGGAACAGTCCAGCCCGAACTGCCAAGCCATGTCCTCCCTGGACCGGAAACAAGCATCCTAGGACCGGTTTCGGGGTTTCACCCCTCTTCAGCCAGGATAGCTTGATTCCAGTGGCACAGTGAGCCCAGGACCCACGTCTGGGCATACCTGGCGCACTTAGGGCGAGAAAGCAAAAGACACACAATTGATGGACGGAATGCCGAACAAATCAAAACATTCACCCCCAGTCAAGAGATCTGGGTTAAATCCATCATTCTTTTGCTCACCATGCCACCCCAGTTTAGACCTGGCCATATGCAAATCAGTCTTGACCCTGTGCCTCATGGGAACAGACCAGCCCGAACTGCCAAACCAGGTCCTCCCTGGACCGGAAACAAGCATCCTAGGACCGGTTTCGGGGTTTCACCCCTCTTCAGCCAGGATAGCTTGATTCCAGTGGCACAGTGAGCCCAGGACCCACGTCTGGGCATACCTGGCGCACTTAGGGCGAGAAAGCAAAAGACACACAATTGATGGACCGAATGCAGAACAAATCAAAACATTCACCCCAAGTCAAGAGATCTGGGTTAAATCCATCATTCTTTTGCTCACCATGCCACCCCAGTTTAGACCTGGCCATATGCAAATCAGTCTTGACCCTGTGCCTCATGGGAACAGTCCAGCCCAAACTGCCAAGCCAGGTCCTCCCTGGACCGGAAACAAGCATCCTAGGACCGGTTTCGGGGTTTCACCCCTCTTCAGCCAGGATAGCCTGATTCCAGTGGCACAGTGAGCGCAGGACCCACGTCTGGGCATACCTGGTGCAATTAGGGCAAGAAAGCAAAAGACACACAATTGATGGACGGAATGCAGAACAAATCAAAACATTCACCCCCAGTCAAGAGATTTGGATTAAATCCATCATTCTTTTGCTCACCTTGCCACCCAAGTTTAGACCTGGCCATATGCAAATCAGTCTTGACCCTGTGCCTCATGGGAACAGTCCAGCCCGAACTGCCAAGCCAGGTCCTCCCTGGACCGGAAACAAGCATCCTAGGATCGGGTTCGGGGTTTCACCCCTCTTCAGCCAGGATAGCTTGATTCCAGTGGCACAGTAAGCCCAGGACCCACGTCTGGGCATACCTGGCGCACTTAGGGCGAGAAAGCAAAAGACACACAATTGATGGACGGAATGCACAACAAATCAAAACATTCACCCCCAGTCAAGAGACCTGGGTTAAATCCATCATTCTTTTGCTCACCATGCCACCCCAGTTTAGACCTGGCCATATGCAAATCAGTCTTGACCCTGTGCCTCATGGGAACAGTCCAGCCCGAACTGCCAAGCAAGGTCCTCCCTGGACCGGAAACAAGCATCCTAGGACCAGTTTCAGGGTTTCACCCCTCTTCAGCCAGGATAGCTTGACTCCAGTGGCACAGTGAGCCCAGGACCCACGTCTGGGCATACCTGGCGCACTTAGGGCGAGAAAGCAAAAGACACACAATTGATGGACGGAATGCACAACAAATCAAAACATTCACCCCCAGTCAAGAGATCTGGGTTAAATCCATCATTCTTTTTCTCACTATGCCACCCCTGTTTACACCTGGCCATATGCAAATCAGTCTTGACCCTGTGCCTCATGGGAACAGTCCAGCCCGAACTGCCAAGCCAGGTCCTCCCTGGACCGGAAACAAGCATCCTAGGACCGGTTTCAGGGTTTCACCCCTCTTCAGCCAGGATAGCTTGATTCCAGTGGCACAGTGAGCCCAGGACCCACGTCTGTGCATACCTGGCGCACTTAGGGCGAGAAAGCAAAAGACACACAATTGATGGACGGAATGCAGAACAAATCAAAACATTCACCCCCAGTCAAGAGATCTGGGTTAAATCCATCATTCGTTTTGCTCAACATGCCACCCCAGTTTAGACATGGCCATATTCAAATCAGTCTTGACCCTGTGCCTCATGGGAACAGTCCAGCCCGAACTGCCAAGCCAGGTCCTCCCTGGACCGGAAACAAGCATCCTAGGACCGGTTTTGGGGTTTCACCCCTCTTCCTTCAGGATAGCTTGATTCCAGTGGCACAGTGAGCCCAGGACCCACGTCTGGGCATACCTGGCGCACTTAGAGCGAGAAAGCAAAAGACACACAATTGATGGCCGGAATGCAGAACAAATTAAAACATTCACCCCCAGTCAAGAGATCTGGGTTAAATCCATCATTCTTTTGCTCACCATGCCACCCCAGTTTAGACCTGGCCATATGCAAATCAGTCTTGACCCTGTGCCTCATGGGAACAGTCCAGCCCGAACTGCCAAGCCAGGTCCTCCCTGGACCTGAAACAAGCATTCTAGGACCGGTTTCGGGGTTTCACCCCTCTTCAGCCAGGATAGCTTGATTCCAGTGGCACAGTGAGCCCAGGACCCACGTCTGGGCATGCCTGGCGCACTTGGGGCGAGAAAGCAAAAGACACACAATTGATGGACGGAATGCAGAACAAATCAAAACATTCACCCCCAGTCAAGAGATCTGGGTTAAATCCATCATTCTTTTGCTCACCATGCCACCCCAGTTTAGACCTGGCCATATGCAAATCAGTCTTGACCCTGTGCCTCATGGGAACAGTCCAGCCCGAACTGCCAAGCCAGGTCCTCCCTGGACCGGAAACAAGCATCCTAGGACCGGTTTCGGGGTTTCACCTCTCTTCAGCCAGGATAGCTTGATTCCAGTGGCACAGTGAGCCCAGGACCCACGTCTGGGCATACCTGGCGCACTTAGGGCGATAAAGCAAAAGACACACAATTGATGGACGGAATGCAGAACAAATCAAAACATTCACCCCCAGTAAAGAGATCTGGGTTAAATCCATCATTCTTTTGCTCACCATGCCACCCCAGTTTAGACCTGGCCATATGCAAATCAGTCTTGACCCTGTGCCTCATGGGAACAGTCCAGCCCGAACTGCCAAGCCAGGTCCTCCCTGGACCGGAAACAAGCATCCTAGGACCGGTTTCGGATTTTCACCCCTCTTCAGCCAGGATAGCTTGATTCCAGTGGCACAGTGAGCCCAGGACCCACGTCTGGGCATACCTGGCGCACTTAGGGCGAGAAAGCAAAAGACACACAATTGATAAACGGAATGCAGAACAAATCAAAACATTCACCCCAAGTCAAGAGATCTGGGTTAAATCCATCATTCTTTTGCTCACCATGCCACCCCAATTTAGACCTGGCCATATGCAAATCATTCTTGACCCTGTGCCTCATGGGAACAGTCCAGCCCGAACTGCCAAGCCAGGTCCTCCCTGGACCGGAAACAAGCATCCTAGGACCGGTTTCGGGGTTTCACCCCTCTTCAGCCAGGATAGCCTGATTCCAATGGCACTTTGAGCCTAGGACCCACGTCTGGGCATACCTGGCGCAATTAGGGCAACAAAGCAAAAGACACACAATTGATGGACGGAATGCAGAACAAATCAAAACATTCACTCCCAGTCAAGAGATTTGGGTTAAATCCATCATTCTTTTGCTCACCATGCCACCCTAGTTTAGACCTGGCCATATGCAAATCAGTCTTGACCCTGTGCCTCATGGGAACAGTCCAGCCCGAACTGTCAAGCCAGGTCCTCCCTGGACCGGAAACAAGCATCCTAGGACCGGTTTCGGGGTTTCACCCCTTTTCAGCCGGGATGGCTTGATTCCAGTGGCACAGTGAGCCCAAGACCCACGTCTGGGCATACCTGGCACACTTAGGGCGAGAAAGCAAAAGACACACAATTGATGGACGGAATGCAGAACAAATCAAAACATTCACCCCAAGTCAAGAGATCTGGGTTAAATCCATCATTCTTTTGCTCACCATGCCACCCCAATTTAGACCTGGCCATATGCAAATCAGTCTTGACCCTGTGCCTCATGGGAACAGTCTAGCCCGAACTGCCAAGCCAGGTCCTCCCTGGACCGGAAACAAGCATCCTAGGACCGGTTTCGGGGTTTCACCCCTCTTCCGCCAGGATAGCTTGATTCCAGTGGCACAGTGTGCCCAGGATCCACGTCTGGGCATACCTGGCGCACTTAGGGCGAGAAAGCAAAAGACACACAATTGATGGACGGAATGCAGAACAAATCAAAACATTCACCCCCAGTCAAGAGATCTGGGTTAAATCCATCATTCTTTTGCTCACCATGCCACCCCAGTTTAGACCAGGCCATATGCAAATCAGTCTTGACCCTGTGCCTCATGGGAACAGTCCAGCCCGAACTGCCAAGCCAGGTCCTCCCTGGACCGGAAACAAGCATCCTAGGACTGGTTTCGGGGTTTCACCCCTCTTCAGCCAGGATAGCTTGATTCCAGTGGCACTGTGAGCCCAGAACCCACGTCTGGGCATACCTGGCGCACTTAGGGCAAGAAAGCAAAAGACACACAATTGATGGACAGAATGCAGAACAAATCAAAAAATTCACCCCAAGTCAAGAGATCTGGGTTAAATCCATCATTCTTTTGCTCACCATGCCACCCCAGTTTAGACCTGGCCATATGCAAATCAGTCTTGACCCTGTGCCTCATGGGAACAGTCCAGCCCGAACTGCCAAGCCAGGTCCTCCCGGGACCGGAAACAAGCATCCTAGGACCGGTTTCGGGGTTTCACCCCTCTTCAGCCATGATAGCTTGATTCCAGTGGCACAGTGAGCCCAGGACCCATGTCTGGGCATACCTGGCACACTTAGGGCGAGAAAGCAAAAGACACACAATTGATGGACGGAATGCAGAACAAATCAAAACATTCACCCCCAGTCAAGAGATCTGGGTTAAATCCATCATTCTTTTGCTCACCATGCCACCCCAGTTTAGACCTGGCCATATGCAAATCAGTCTTGACCCTGTGTCTCATGGGAACAGTCCAGCCCGAACTGCGCAAGCCAGGTCCTCCCTGGACCGGAAACAAGCATCCTAGGACCGGTTTCGCACCCCTCTTCAGCCAGGATAGCTTGATTCCAGTGGCACAGTGAGCCCAGGACCCACGTCTGGGCATACCTGGCGCACTTAGGGCGAGAAAGCAAAAGACACACAATTGATGGACGGAATGCAGAACAAATCAAAACATTCACCCCAAGTCAAGAGATCTGGGTTAAATCCATCATTCTTTTGCTCACCATGCCACCCCAGTTTAGACCTGGCCATATGCAAATCAGTCTTGAGCCTGTGCCTCATGGGTACAGTCCAGCCCGAACTGCCAAGCCAGGTCCTCCCTGGACCAGAAACAAGCATCCTAGGACCGGTTTCGGGGTTTCACCCCTCTTCAGCCAGGATAGCTTGATTCCAGTAGCACAGTGAGCCCATGACCCACGTCTGGGCATACCTGGCGCACTTAGGGCGAGAAAGCAAAAGACACACAATTGATGGACGGAATGCAGAACAAATCAAAACATTCACCCCCAGTCAAGAGATCCGGGTTAAATCCATCATTCTATTGCGCACCATGCCACCCCAGTTTAGACCTGGCCATATGCAAATCAGTCTTGACCCTGTGCCTCATGGGAACAGTCCAGCCCGAACTGCCAAGCCAGGTCCTCCCTGGACCGGTAACAAGCATCCTAGGACCGGTTTCAGGGTTTCACCCCTCTTCAGCCAGGATAGCTTGATTCCAGTGGCACAGTGAGCCCAGCACCCACGTCTGGGCATACCTGGCGAACTTAGAGCGAGAAAGCAAAAGACACACAATTGATGGACGGAATGCAGAACAAATCAAAACATTCACCCCCAGTCAAGAGATCTAGGTTAAATCCATCATTCTTTTGCTCACCATGCCACCCCAGTTTAGACCTGGCCATATGCAAATCAGTCTTGACCCTGTGCCTCATGGGAACAGTCCAGCCCGAACTGCCAAGCCAGGTCCTCCCGGGACCGGAAACAAGCATCCTAGGACGGTTTCGGGGTTTCACCCCTCTTCATCCATGATAGCTTGATTCCAGTGGCACAGTGAGCCCAGGACCCATGTCTGGGCATACCTGGCACACTTAGGGCAAGAAAGCAAAAGACACACAATTGATGGACGGAATGCAGAACAAATCAAAACATTCACCCCCAGTCAAGAGAACTGGGTTAAATCCATCATTCTTTTGCTCACCATGCCACCCCAGTTTAGACCTGGCCATATGCAAATCAGTATTGACCCTGTGCCTCATGGGAACAGTCCAGCCCGAACTCGCAAGCCAGGTCCTCCCTGGACCGGAAACAAGCATCCTAGGACCGGTTTCACCCCTCTTCAGCCAGGATAGCTTGATTCCAGTGGCACAGTGAGCCCAGGACCCACGTCTGGGCATACCTGGCGCACTTAGGGCGAGAAAGAAAAAGACACACAATTGATGGACGGAATGCAGAACAAATCAAAACATTCACCCCCAGTCAAGAGATCCGGGTTAAATCCATCATTCTATTGCGCACCATGCCACCCCATTTTAGACCTGGCCATATGCAAATCAGTCTTGACCCTGTGCCTCATGGGAACAGTCCAGCCCGAACTGCCAAGCCAGGTCCTCCCTGGACCGGAAACAAGCATCCTAGGACCGGTTTCGGGTTTTCACCCCTCTTCAGCCAGGATAGCTTGATTCCAGTGGCACAGTGAGCCCAGGACCCACGTCTGGGCATACCTGGCGCACTTAGGGCGAGAAAGCAAAAGACACACAATTGATGGACGGAATGCAGAACAAATCAAAACATTCACCCCAAGTCAAGAGATCTGGGTTAAATCCATCATTCTTTTGCTCACCATGCCACCCCAATTTAGACCTGGCCATATGCAAATCAGTCTTGACCCTGTGCCTCATGGGAACAGTCCAGCCCGAACTGCCAAGCCAGGTCCTCCCTGGACCGGAAACAAGCATCCTAGGACCGGTTTCGGGGTTTCACCCCTCTTCAGCCAGAATAGCCTGATTCCAGTGGCACAGTGAGCCCAGGACCCACGTCTGGGGATACCTGGCGCAATTAGGGCAAGAAAGCAAAAGACACACAATTGATGGACAGAATGCAGAACAAATCAAAACATTCACCCCCAGTCAAGAGATTTGGGTTAAATCCATCATTCTTTTGCTCACCATGCCACCCTAGTTTAGACCTGGCCATATGCAAATCAGTCTTGACTCTGTGCCTCATGGGAATAGTCCAGCCCGAACTGTCAAGCCAGGTCCTTCCTGGACCGGAAACAAGCATCCTAGGACCGGTTTCGGGGTTTCACCCCTTTTCAGCCAGGATGGCTTGATTCCAGTGGCACAGTGAGCCCAAGACCCACGTCTGGGCATACCTGGCACACTTAGGGCGAGAAAGCAAAAGACACACAATTGATGGACGGAATGCAGAACAAATCAAAACATTCACCCCAAGTCAAGAGATCTGGGTTAAATCCATCATTCTTTTGCTCACCATGCCACCCCAGTTTAGACCTGGCCATATGCAAATCAGTCTTGACCCTGTGCCTCATGGGAACAGTCCAGCCCGAACTGCCAAGCCAGGTCCTCCCTGGACCGGAAACAAGCATCCTAGGACCGGTTTCGGGGATTCACCCCTCTTCAGCCAGGATAGCTTGATTCCAGTGGCACAGTGAGCCCAGGACCCACGTCTGGGCATACCTGGCGCACTTAAGGCGAGAAAGCAAAAGACACACAATTGATGGACGGAATGCAGAACAAATCAAAACATTCATCCCCCAGTCAAGAGATCTGGGTTAAATCCATCATTCTTTTGCTCACCATGCCACCCCAGTTTAGACCTGGCCATATGCAAATCAGTCTTGACCCTGTGCCTCATGGGAACAGTCCAGCCCCGAACTGCCAAGCCAGGTCCTCCCTGGACCGGAAACAAGCATCCTAGGACCGGTTTCGGGGTTTCACCCCTCTTCAGCCAGGATAGCTTGATTCCAGTGGCACAGTGAGCCCAGGACCCACGTCTGGGCATACCTGGCGCACTTAGGGCGAGAAAGCAAAAGACACACAATTGATGGACGGAATGCAGAACAAATCAAAACATTCACCCCCAGTCAAGAGATCTGGGTTAAACCCATCATTCTTTTGCTCACCATGCCACCCCTGTTTAGACCTGGCCATATGCAAATCAGTCTTGACCCTGTGCCTCATGGGAACAGTCCAGCCCAAACTGCCAAGCCAGGTCCTCTCTGGACCGGAAACAAGCATCCTAGGACTGGTTTCGGGGTTTCACCCCTCTTCAGCCAGGATAGCTTGATTCCAGTGGCACAGTGAGCCCAGGACCCACGTCTGGGCATACCTGGCGCACTTAGGGCGAGAAAGCAAAAGACACACAATTGATGGACGGAATGCAGAACAAATCAAAACATTCACCCCCAGTCAAGAGATCTGGGTTAAATCCATCATTCTTTTGCTCACCATGCCACCCCAGTTTAGACCTGGCCATATGCAAATCAGTCTTGACCCTGTGCCTCATGGGAACAGTCCAGCCCGAACTGCCAAGCCAGGTCCTCCCTGGACCGGAAACAAGCATCCTAGGACCAGTTTCGGGGTTTCACCCTCTTCAGCCAGGATAGCTTCATTCCAGTGGCACAGTGAGCCCAGGACCCACGTCTGGGCATACCTGGCGCACTTAGGGCGAGAAAGCAAAAGACACACAATTGATGGACAGAATGCAGAACAAATCAAAACATTCACCCCCAGTCAAGAGATCTGGGTTAAATCCATCATTCTTTTGCTCACCATGCCACCCGAGTTTAGACCTGGCCATATGCAAATCAGTCTTGACCCTGTGCCTCATGGGAACAGTCCAGCCCGAACTGCCAAGCCAGGTCCTCCCTGGACCGGAAACAAGCATCCTAGGACCGGTTTCGGGGTTTCACCCCTCTTCAGCCAGGATAGCTTGATTCCAGTGGCACAGTGAGCCCAGGACCCACGTCTGGGCATACCTGGCGCACTTAGGGCGAGAAAGCAAAAGACACACAATTGATGGACGGAATGCCGAACAAATCAAAACATTCACCCCCAGTCAAGAGATCTGGGTTAAATCCATCATTCTTTTGCTCACCATGCCACCCCAGTTTAGACCTGGCCATATGCAAATCAGTCTTGACCCTGTGCCTCATGGGAACAGACCAGCCCGAACTGCCAAGCCAGGTCCTCCCTGGACCGGAAACAAGCATCCTAGGACCGGTTTCGGGGTTTCACCCCTCTTCAGCCAGGATAGCTTGATTCCAGTGGCACAGTGAGCCCAGGACCCACGTCTGGGCATACCTGGCGCACTTAGGGCGAGAAAGCAAAAGACACACAATTGATGGACGGAATGCAGAACAAATCAAAACATTCACCCCAAGTCAAGAGATCTGGGTTAAATCCATCATTCTTTTGCTCACCATGCCACCCCAGTTTAGACCTGGCCATATGCAAATCAGTCTTGACCCTGTGCCTCATGGGAACAGTCCAGCCCGAACTGCCAAGCCAGGTCCTCCCTGGACCGGAAACAAGCATCCTAGGACCGGTTTCGGGGTTTCACCCCTCTTCAGCCAGGATAGCCTGATTCCAGTGGCACAGTGAGCCCAGGACCCACGTCTGGGCATACCTGGTGCAATTAGGGCAAGAAAGCAAAAGACACACAATTGATGGACGGAATGCAGAACAAATCAAAACATTCACCCCCAGTCAAGAGATTTGGGTTAAATCCATCATTTTTTTGCTCACCTTGCCACCCCAGTTTAGACCTGGCCATATGCAAATCAGTCTTGACCCTGTGCCTCATGGGAACAGTCCAGCCCGAACTGCCAAGCCAGGTCCTCCCTGGACCGGAAACAAGCATCCTAGGATCGGGTTCGGGGTTTCACCCCTCTTCAGCCAGGATAGCTTGATTCCAGTGGCACAGTGAGCCCAGGACCCACGTCTGGGCATACCTGGCGCACTTAGGGCGAGAAAGCAAAAGACACACAATTGATGGACGGAATGCAGAACAAATCAAAACATTCACCCCCAGTCAAGAGATCTGGGTTAAATCCATCATTCTTTTGCTCACCATGCCACCCCAGTTTAGACCTGGCCATATGCAAATCAGTCTTGACCCTGTGCCTCATGGGAACAGTCCAGCCCGAACTGCCAAGCCAGGTCCTCCCTGGACCGGAAACAAGCATCCTAGGACCGATTTCAGGGTTTCACCCCTCTTCAGCCAGGATAGCTTGATTCCAGTGGCACAGTGAGCCCAGGACCCACGTCTGGGCATACCTGGCGCACTTAGGGCGAGAAAGCAAAAGACACACAATTGATGGACGGAATGCAGAACAAATCAAAACATTCACCCCCAGTCAAGAGATCTGGGTTAAATCCATCATTCTTTTGCTCACCATGCCACCCCAGTTTACACCTGGCCATATGCAAATCAGTCTTGACCCTGTGCCTCATGGGAACAGTCCAGCCCGAACTGCCAAGCCAGGTCCTCCCTGGACCGGAAACAAGCATCCTAGGACCGGTTTCAGGGTTTCACCCCTCTTCAGCCAGGATAGCTTGATTCCAGTGGCACAGTGAGCCCAGGACCCACGTCTGGGCATACCTGGCGCACTTAGGGCGAGAAAGCAAAAGACACACAATTGATGGACGGAATGCAGAACAAATCAAAACATTCACCCCCAGTCAAGAGATCTGGGTTAAATCCATCATTCGTTTTGCTCAACATGCCACCCCAGTTTAGACATGGCCATATTCAAATCAGTCTTGACCCTGTGCCTCATGGGAACAGTCCAGCCCGAACTGCCAAGCCAGGTCCTCCCTGGACCGGAAACAAGCATCCTAGGACCGGTTTTGGGGTTTCACCCCTCTTCAGCTTCAGGATAGCTTGATTCCAGTGGCACAGTGAGCCCAGGACCCACGTCTGGGCATACCTGGCGCACTTAGAGCGAGAAAGCAAAAGACACACAATTGATGGCCGGAATGCAGAACAAATCAAAACATTCACCCCCAGTCAAGAGATCTGGGTTAAATCCATCATTCTTTTGCTCACCATGCCACCCCAGTTTAGACCTGGCCATATGCAAATCAGTCTTGACCCTGTGCCTCATGGGAACAGTCCAGCCCGAACTGCCAAGCCAGGTCCTCCCTGGACCGGAAACAAGCATCCTAGGACCGGTTTCGGGGTTTCACCCTCTTCAGCCAGGATAGCTTGATTCCAGTGGCACAGTGAGCCCAGGACCCACGTCTGGGCATGCCTGGCGCACTTAGGGCGAGAAAGCAAAAGACACACAATTGATGGACGGAATGCAGAACAAATCAAAACATTCACCCCCAGTCAAGAGATCTGGGTTAAATCCATCATTCTTTTGCTCACCATGCCACCCCAGTTTAGACCTGGCCATATGCAAATCAGTCTTGACCCTGTGCCTCATGGGAACAGTCCAGCCCGAACTGCCAAGCCAGGTCCTCCCTGGACCGGAAACAAGCATCCTAGGACCGGTTTCGGGGTTTCACCTCTCTTCAGCCAGGATAGCTTGATTCCAGTGGCACAGTGAGCCCAGGACCCACGTCTGGGCATACCTGGCGCACTTAGGGCGATAAAGCAAAAGACACACAATTGATGGACGGAATGCAGAACAAATCAAAACATTCACCCCCAGTAAAGAGATCTGGGTTAAATCCATCATTCTTTTGCTCACCATGCCACCCCAGTTTAGACCTGGCCATATGCAAATCAGTCTTGACCCTGTGCCTCATGGGAACAGTCCAGCCCGAACTGCCAAGCCAGGTCCTCCCTGGACCGGAAACAAGCATCCTAGGACCGGTTTCGGATTTTCACCCCTCTTCAGCCAGGATAGCTTGATTCCAGTGGCACAGTGAGCCCAGGACCCACGTCTGGGCATACCTGGCGCACTTAGGGCGAGAAAGCAAAAGACACACAATTGATAAACGGAATGCAGAACAAATCAAAACATTCACCCCAAGTCAAGAGATCTGGGTTAAATCCATCATTCTTTTGCTCACCATGCCACCCCAATTTAGACCTGGCCATATGCAAATCATTCTTGACCCTGTGCCTCTTGGGAACAGTCCAGCCCGAACTGCCAAGCCAGGTCCTCCCTGGACCGGAAACAAGCATCCTAGGACCGGTTTCGGGGTTTCACCCCTTTTCAGCCAGGATAGCCTGATTCCAATGGCACAGTGAGCCCATGACCCACGTCTGGGCATACCTGGCGAACTTAGAGCGAGAAAGCAAAAGACACACAATTGATGGACGGAATGCAGAACAAATCAAAACATTCACCCCCAGTCAAGAGATCCGGGTTAAATCCATCATTCTATTGCGCACCATGCCACCCCAGTTTAGACCTGGCCATATGCAAATCAGTCTTGACCCTGTGCCTCATGGGAACAGTCCAGCCCGAACTGCCAAGCCAGGTCCTCCCGGGACCGGAAACAAGCATCCTAGGACCGGTTTCGGGGTTTCACCCCTCTTCAGCCAGGATAGCTTGATTCCAGTGGCACAGTGAGCCCAGGACCCACGTCTGGGCATACCTGGCGCACTTAGGGCGAGAAAGCAAAAGACACACAATTGATGGACGGAATGCAGAACAAATCAAAACATTCACCCCCAGTCAAGAGATCTGGGTTAAATCCATCATTCTTTTGCTCACCATGCCACCCCAGTTTAGACCTGGCCATATGCAAATCAGTCTTGACCCTGTGCCTCATGGGAACAGTCCAGCCCGAACTGCCAAGCCAGGTCCTCCCTGGACCGGAAACAAGCATCCTAGGACCGGTTTCGGGGTTTCACCCCTCTTCAGCCAGGATAGCTTGATTCCAGTGGCACAGTGAGCCCAGGACCCACGTCTGGGCATACCTGGCGCACTTAGGGCGAGAAAGCAAAAGACACACAATTGATGGACGGAATGCAGAACAAATCAAAACATTCACCCCCAGTCAAGAGATCCGGGTTAAATCCATCATTCTATTGCGCACCATGCCACCCCAGTTTAGACCTGGCCATATGCAAATCAGTCTTGACCCTGTGCCTCATGGGAACAGTCCAGCCCGAACTGCCAAGCCAGGTCCTCCCTGGACCGGAAACAAGCATCCCAGGACCGGTTTCAGGGTTTCACCCCTCTTCAGCCAGGATAGCTTGATTCCAGTGGCACAGTGAGCCCAGCACCCACGTCTGGGCATACCTGGCGCACTTAGGGCGAGAAAGCAAAAGACACACAATTGATGGACGGAATGCAGAACAAATCAAAACATTCACCCCCAGTCAAGAGATCTGGGTTAAATCCATCATTCTTTTGCTCACCATGCCACCCCAGTTTAGACCTGGCCATATGCAAATCAGTCTTGACCCTGTGCCTCATGGGAACAGTCCAGCCCCAACTGCCAAGCCAGGTCCTCCCTGGACCGGAAACAAGCATCCCAGGACCGGTTTCAGGGTTTCACCCCTCTTCAGCCAGGATAGCTTGATTCCAGTGGCACAGTGAGCCCAGCACCCACGTCTGGGCATACCTGGCGCACTTAGGGCGAGAAAGCAAAAGACACACAATTGATGGACGGAATGCAGAACAAATCAAAACATTCACCCCCAGTCAAGAGATCTGGGTTAAATCCATCATTCTTTTGCTCACCATGCCACCCCAGTTTAGACCTGGCCATATGCAAATCAGTCTTGACCCTGTGCCTCATGGGAACAGTCCAGCCCGAACTGCCAAGCCAGGTCCTCCCTGGACCGGAAACAAGCATCCTAGGACCGGTTTCGGGGTTTCACCCCTCTTCAGCCATGATAGCTTGATTCCAGTGGCACAGTGAGCCCAGGACCCATGTCTGGGCATACCTGGCACACTTAGGGCGAGAAAGCAAAAGACACACAATTGATGGACGGAATGCAGAACAAATCAAAACATTCACCCCCAGTCAAGAGATCTGGGTTAAATCCATCATTCTTTTGCTCACCATGCCACCCCAGTTTAGACCTGGCCATATGCAAATCAGTCTTGACCCTGTGCCTCATGGGAACAGTCCAGCCCGAACTCGCAAGCCAGGTCCTCCCTGGACCGGAAACAAGCATCCTAGGACCGGTTTCACCCCTCTTCAGCCAGGATAGCTTGATTCCAGTGGCACAGTGAGCCCAGGACCCACGTCTGGGCATACCTGGCGCACTTAGGGCGAGAAAGAAAAAGACACACAATTGATGGACGGAATGCAGAACAAATCAAAACATTCACCCCAAGTCAAGAGATCTGTGTTAAATCCATCATTCTTTTGCTCACCATGCCACCCCAGTTTAGACCTGGCCATATGCAAATCAGTCTTGAGCCTGTGCCTCATGGGTACAGTCCAGCCCGAACTGCCAAGCCAGGTCCTCCCTGGACCAGAAACAAGCATCATAGGACCGGTTTCGGGGTTTCACCCCTCTTCAGCCAGGATAGCTTGATTCCAGGAGCACAGTGAGCCCATGACCCACGTCTGGGCATACCTGGCGCACTTAGGGCGAGAAAGCAAAAGACACACAATTGATGGACGGAATGCAGAACAAATCAAAACACTCACCACCAGTCAAGAGATCCGGGTTAAATCCATCATTCTATTGCGCACCATGCCACCCCAGTTTAGACCTGGCCATATGCAAATCAGTCTTGACCCTGTGCCTCATGGGAACAGTCCAGCCCGAACTGCCAAGCCAGGTCCTCCCTGGACTGGAAACAAGCATCCCAGGACCGGTTTCAGGGTTTCACCCCTCTTCAGCCAGGATAGCTTGATTCCAGTGGCACAGTGAGCCCAGCACCCACGTCTGGGCATACCTGGCGCACTTAGGGCGAGAAAGCAAAAGACACACAATTGATGGACGGAATGCAGAACAAATCAAAACATTCACCCCCAGTCAAGAGATCTGGGTTAAATCCATCATTCTTTTGCTCACCATGCCACCCCAGTTTAGACCTGGCCATATGCAAATCAGTCTTGACCCTGTGCCTCATGGGAACAGTCCAGCCCGAACTGCCAAGCCAGGTCCTCCCGGGACCGGAAACAAGCATCCTAGGACCGGTTTCGGGGTTTCACCCCTCTTCATCCATGATAGCTTGATTCCAGTGGCACAGTGAGCCCAGGACCCATGTCTGGGCATACCTGGCACACTTAGGGCGAGAAAGCAAAAGACACACAATTGATGGACGGAATGCAGAACAAATCAAAACATTCACCCCCAGTCAAGAGATCTGGGTTAAATCCATCATTCTTTTGCTCACCATGCCACCCCAGTTTAGACCTGGCCATATGCAAATCAGTCTTGACCCTGTGCCTCATGGGAACAGTCCAGCCCGAACTCGCAAGCCAGGTCCTCCCTGGACCAGAAACAAGCATCCTAGGACCGGTTTCACCCCTCTTCAGCCAGGATAGCTTGATTCCAGTGGCACAGTGAGCCCAGGACCCACGTCTGGGCATACCTGGCGCACTTAGGGCGAGAAAGCAAAAGACACACAATTGATGGACGGAATGCAGAACAAATCAAAACATTCACCCCAAGTCAAGAGATCTGGGTTAAATCCATCATTCTTTTGCTCACCATGCCACCCCAGTTTAGACCTGGCCATATGCAAATCAGTCTTGAGCCTGTGCCTCATGGGTACAGTCCAGCCCGAACTGCCAAGCCAGGTCCTCCCTGGACCAGAAACAAGCATCCTAGGACCGGTTTCGGGGTTTCACCCCTCTTCAGCCAGGATAGCTTGATTCCAGTGGCACAGTGAGCCCAGGACCCACGTCTGGGCATACCTGGCGCACTTAGGGCGAGAAAGCAAAAGACACACAATTGATGGACGGAATGCAGAACAAATCAAAACATTCACCCCCAGTCAAGAGATCCGGGTTAAATCCATCATTCTATTGCGCACCATGCCACCCCAGTTTAGACCTGGCCATATGCAAATCAGTCTTGACCCTGTGCCTCATGGGAACAGTCCAGCCCGAACTGCCAAGCCAGGTCCTCCCTGGACCGGAAACAAGCATCCCAGGACCGGTTTCAGGGTTTCACCCCTCTTCAGCCAGGATAGCTTGATTCCAGTGGCACAGTGAGCCCAGCACCCACGTCTGGGCATACCTGGCGCACTTAGGGCGAGAAAGCAAAAGACACACAATTGATGGACGGAATGCAGAACAAATCAAAACATTCACCCCCAGTCAAGAGATCTGGGTTAAATCCATCATTCTTTTGCTCACCATGCCACCCCAGTTTAGACCTGGCCATATGCAAATCAGTCTTGACCCTGTGCCTCATGGGAACAGTCCAGCCCCAACTGCCAAGCCAGGTCCTCCCTGGACCGGAAACAAGCATCCTAGGACCGGTTTCAGGGTTTCACCTCTCTTCAGCCAGGATAGCTTGATTCCAGTGGCACAGTGAGCCCAGGACCCACGTCTGGGCATACCTGGCGCACTTAGGGCGAGAAAGCAAAAGACACACAATTGCTGGACTAAATGCAGAACAAATCAAAACATTCACCCCCAGTCAAGAGATCTGGGTTAAATCCATCATTCTTTTGCTCACCATGCCACCCCAGTTTAGACCTGGCCATATGCAAATCAGTCTTGACCCTGTGCCTCATGGGAACAGTCCAGCCCGAACTGCCAAGCCAGGTCCTCCCGGGACCGGAAACAAGCATCCTAGGACCGGTTTCGGGGTTTCACCCCTCTTCAGCCATGATAGCTTGATTCCAGTGGCACAGTGAGCCCAGGACCCATGTCTGGGCATACCTGGCACACTTAGGGCGAGAAAGCAAAAGACACACAATTGATGGACGGAATGCAGAACAAATCAAAACATTCACCCCCAGTCAAGAGATCTGGGTTAAATCCATCATTCTTTTGCTCACCATGCCACCCCAGTTTAGACCTGGCCATATGCAAATCAGTCTTGACCCTGTGCCTCATGGGAACAGTCCAGCCCGAACTCGCAAGCCAGGTCCTCCCTGGACCGGAAACAAGCATCCTAGGACCGGTTTCACCCCTCTTCAGCCAGGATAGCTTGATTCCAGTGGCACAGTGAGCCCAGGACCCACGTCTGGGCATACCTGGCGCACTTAGGGCGAGAAAGAAAAAGACACACAATTGATGGACGGAATGCAGAACAAATCAAAACATTCACCCCAAGTCAAGAGATCTGGGTTAAATCCATCATTCTTTTGCTCACCATGCCACCCCAGTTTAGACCTGGCCATATGCAAATCAGTCTTGAGCCTGTGCCTCATGGGTACAGTCCAGCCCGAACTGCCAAGCCAGGTCCTCCCTGGACCAGAAACAAGCATCCTAGGACCGGTTTCGGGGTTTCACCCCTCTTCAGCCAGGATAGCTTGATTCCAGTGGCACAGTGAGCCCAGGACCCACGTCTGGGCATACCTGGCGCACTTAGGGCGAGAAAGCAAAAGACACACAATTGATGGACGGAATGCAGAACAAATCAAAACATTCACCCCCAGTCAAGAGATCCGGGTTAAATCCATCATTCTATTGCGCACCATGCCACCCCAGTTTAGACCTGGCCATATGCAAATCAGTCTTGACCCTGTGCCTCATGGGAACAGTCCAGCCCGAACTGCCAAGCCAGGTCCTCCCTGGACCGGAAACAAGCATCCCAGGACCGGTTTCAGGGTTTCACCCTCTTCAGCCAGGATAGCTTGATTCCAGTGGCACAGTGAGCCCAGGACCCACGTCTGGGCATACCTGGCGCACTTAGGGCGAGAAAGCAAAAGACACACAATTGATGGACGGAATGCAGAACAAATCAAAACATTCACCCCCAGTCAAGAGATCTGGGTTAAATCCATCATTCTTTTGCTCACCATGCCACCCCAGTTTAGACCTGGCCATATGCAAATCAGTCTTGACCCTGTGCCTCATGGGAACAGTCCAGCCCCAACTGCCAAGCCAGGTCCTCCCTGGACCGGAAACAAGCATCCTAGGACCGGTTTCGGGGTTTCACCCTCTTCAGCCAGGATAGCCTGATTCCAGTGGCACAGTGAGCCCAGGACCCACGTCTGGGCATACCTGGCGCACTTAGGGCAAGAAAGCAAAAGACACACAATTGATGGACGGAATGCAGAACAAATCAAAACATTCACCCCCAGTCAAGAGATTTGGGTTAAATCCATCATTCTTTTGCTCACCATGCCACCCTAGTTTAGACCTGGCCATATGCAAATCAGTCTTGACTCTGTGCCTCATGGGAATAGTCCAGCCCGAACTGTCAAGCCAGGTCCTTCCTGGACCGGAAACAAGCATCCTAGGACCGGTTTCGGGGTTTCACCCCTCTTCAGCCAGGATGGCTTGATTCCAGTGGCACAGTGAGCCCAGGACCCACGTCTGGGCATACCTGGCACACTTAGGGCGAGAAAGCAAAAGACACACAATTGATGGACGGAATGCAGAACAAATCAAAACATTCACCCCAAGTCAAGAGATCTGGGTTAAATCCATCATTCTTTTGCTCACCATGCCACCCCAGTTTAGACCTGGCCATATGCAAATCAGTCTTGACCCTGTGCCTCATGGGAACAGTCCAGCCCGAACTGCCAAGCCAGGTCCTCCCTGGACCGGAAACAAGCATCCTAGGACCGGTTTCGGGGTTTCACCACTCTTCAGCCAGGATAGCTTGATTCCAGTGGCACAGTGAGCCCAGGACCCACGTCTGGGCATACCTGGTGCACTTAGGGCGAGAAAGCAAAAGACACACAATTGATGGACGGAATGCAGAACAAATCAAAACATTCATCCCCCAGTCAAGAGATCTGGGTTAAATCCATCATTCTTTTGCTCACCATGCCACCCCAGTTTAGACCTGGCCATATGCAAATCAGTCTTGACCCTGTGCCTCATGGGAACAGTCCAGCCCGAACTGCCAAGCCAGGTCCTCCCTGGACCGGAAACAAGCATCCCAGGACCCGTTTCAGGGTTTCACCCCTCTTCAGCCAGGATAGCTTGATTCCAGTGGCACAGTGAGCCCAGAACCCACGTCTGGGCATACCTGGCGCACTTAGGGCGAGAAAGCAAAAGACACACAATTGATGGACGGAATGCAGAACAAATCAAAACATTCACCCCCAGTCAAGAGATCTGGGTTAAATCCATCATTCTTTTGCTCACCATGCCACCCCAGTTTAGACCTGGCCATATGCAAATCAGTCTTGACCCTGTGCCTCATGGGAACAGTCCAGCCCGAAATGCCAAGCCAGGTCCTCCCGGGACCGGAAACAAGCATCCTAGGACCGGTTTCGGGGTTTCACCCCTCTTCAGCCATGATAGCTTGATTCCAGTGGCACAGTGAGCCCAGGACCCATGTCTGGGCATACCTGGCACACTTAGGGCGAGAAAGCAAAAGACACACAATTGATGGACGGAATGCAGAACAAATCAAAACATTCACCCCCAGTCAAGAGATCTGGGTTAAATCCATCATTCTTTTGCTCACCATGCCACCCCAGTTTAGACCTGGCCATATGCAAATCAGTCTTGACCCTGTGCCTCATGGGAACAGTCCAGCCCGAACTCGCAAGCCAGGTCCTCCCTGGACCGGAAACAAGCAGCCTAGGACCGGTTTCACCCCTCTTCAGCCAGGATAGCTTGATTCCAGTGGCACAGTGAGCCCAGGACCCACGTCTGGGCATACCTGGCGCACTTAGGACGAGAAAGAAAAAGACACACAATTGATGGACGGAATGCAGAACAAATCAAAACATTCACCCCAAGTCAAGAGATCTGGGTTAAATCCATCATTCTTTTGCTCACCATGCCACCCCAGTTTAGACCTGGCCATATGCAAATCAGTCTTGAGCCTGTGCCTCATGGGTACAGTCCAGCCCGAACTGCCAAGCCAGGTCCTCCCTGGACCAGAAACAAGCATCCTAGGACCGGTTTCGGGGTTTCACCCCTCTTCAGCCAGGATAGCTTGATTCCAGTGGCACAGTGAGCCCAGGACCCACGTCTGGGCATACCTGGCGCACTTAGGGCGAGAAAGCAAAAGACACACAATTGATGGACGGAATGCAGAACAAATCAAAACATTCACCCCCAGTCAAGAGATCCGGGTTAAATCCATCATTCTATTGCGCACCATGCCACCCCAGTTTAGACCTGGCCATATGCAAATCAGTCTTGACCCTGTGCCTCATGGGAACAGTCCAGCCCGAACTGCCAAGCCAGGTCCTCCCTGGACCGGAAACAAGCATCCCAGGACCGGTTTCAGGGTTTCACCCCTCTTCAGCCAGGATAGCTTGATTCCAGTGGCACAGTGAGCCCAGCACCCACGTCTGGGCATACCTGGCGCACTTAGGGCGAGAAAGCAAAAGACACACAATTGATGGACGGAATGCAGAACAAATCAAAACATTCACCCCCAGTCAAGAGATCTGGCTTAAATCCATCATTCTTTTGCTCACCATGCCACCCAGTTTAGACCTGGCCATATGCAAATCAGTCTTGACCCTGTGCCTCATGGGAACAGTCCAGCCCGAACTGCCAAGCCAGGTCCTCCCTGGACCGGAAACAAGCATCCTAGGACCGGTTTCAGGGTTTCACCTCTCTTCAGCCAGGATAGCTTGATTCCAGTGGCACAGTGAGCCCAGGACCCACGTCTGGGCATACCTGGCGCACTTAGGGCGAGAAAGCAAAAGACACACAATTGCTGGACTGAATGCAGAACAAATCAAAACATTCACCCCCAGTCAAGAGATCTGGGTTAAATCCATCATTCTTTTGCTCACCATGCCACCCCAGTTTAGACATGGCCATATGCAAATCAGTCTTGACCCTGTGCCTCATGGGAACAGTCCAGCCCGAACTGAAACGCCAGGTCCTTCCTGGACCGGAAACAAGCATCCTAGGACCGGTTTCGGGGTTTCACCCCTCTTCAGCCAGGATAGCTTGATTCCAGTGGCACAGTAGGCCCAGGACCCACGTCTGGGCATACCTGGCGCACTTAGGCCGAGAAAGCAAAAGACACACAATTGATGGACGGAATGCAGAACAAATCCAAACATTCACCCCCAGTCAAGAGATCTGGGTTAAATCCATCATTCTTTTGCTCACCATGCCACCCCAGTTTAGACCTGGCCATATGCAAATCAGTCTTGACCCTGTGCCTCATGGGAACAGTCCAGCCCGAACTGCCAAGCCAGGTCCTCCCTGGACCAGAAACAAGCATCCTAGGACCGGTTTCGGGGTTTCACCCCTCTTCAGCCAGGATAGCTTGATTCCAGTGGCACAGTGAGCCCAGGACCCACGTCTGGGCATACCTGGTGCACTTAGGGCGAGAAAGCAAAAGACACACAATTGATGGACGGAATGCAGAACAAATCAAAACCTTCACCTCCAGTCAAGAGATCTGGGTTAAATCCATCATTCTTTTGCTCACCATGCCACCCCAGTTTAGACTTGGCCATATGCAAATCAGTCTTGACCCTGTGCCTCATGGGAACAGTCCAGCCCGAACTGCCAAGCCAGGTCCTCCCTGGACCGGAAACAAGCATCCTAGGACCGGTTTCGGGTTTTCACCCCTCTTCAGCCAGGATAGCTTGATTCCAGTGGCACAGTGAGCCCAGGACCCACGTCTGGGCATACCTGGCGCACTTAGGGCGAGAAAGCAAAAGACACACAATTGATGGACGGAATGCAGAACAAATCAAAACATTCACCCCAAGTCAAGAGATCTGGGTTAAATCCATCATTCTTTTGCTCACCATGCCACCCCAATTTAGACCTGGCCATATGCAAATCAGTCTTGACCCTGTGCCTCATGGGAACAGTCCAGCCCGAACTGCCAAGCCAGGTCCTCCCTGGACCGGAAACAAGCATCCTAGGACCGGTTTCGGGGTTTCACCCCTCTTCAGCCAGAATAGCCTGATTCCAGTGGCACAGTGAGCTCAGGACCCACGTCTGGGGATACCTGGCGCAATTAGGGCAAGAAAGCAAAAGACACACAATTGATGGACAGAATGCAGAACAAATCAAAACATTCACCCCCAGTCAAGAGATTTGGGTTAAATCCATCATTCTTTTGCTCACCATGCCACCCTAGTTTAGACCTGGCCATATGCAAATCAGTCTTGACTCTGTGCCTCATGGGAATAGTCCAGCCCGAACTGTCAAGCCAGGTCCTTCCTGGACCGGAAACAAGCATCCTAGGACCGGTTTCGGGGTTTCACCCCTTTTCAGCCAGGATGGCTTGATTCCAGTGGCACAGTGAGCCCAAGACCCACGTCTGGGCATACCTGGCACACTTAGGGCGAGAAAGCAAAAGACACACAATTGATGGACGGAATGCAGAACAAATCAAAACATTCACCCCAAGTCAAGAGATCTGGGTTAAATCCATCATTCTTTTGCTCACCATGCCACCCCAGTTTAGACCTGGCCATATGCAAATCAGTCTTGACCCTGTGCCTCATGGGAACAGTCCAGCCCGAACTGCCAAGCCAGGTCCTCCCTGGACCGGAAACAAGCATCCTAGGACCGGTTTCGGGGATTCACCCCTCTTCAGCCAGGATAGCTTGATTCCAGTGGCACAGTGAGCCCAGGACCCACGTCTGGGCATACCTGGCGCACTTAGGGCGAGAAAGCAAAAGACACACAATTGATGGACGGAATGCAGAACAAATCAAAACATTCATCCCCAGTCAAGAGATCTGGGTTAAATCCATCATTCTTTTGCTCACCATGCCACCCCAGTTTAGACCTGGCCATATGCAAATCAGTCTTGACCCTGTGCCTCATGGGAACAGTCCAGCCCGAACTGCCAAGCCAGGTCCTCCCTGGACCGGAAACAAGCATCCTAGGACCGGTTTCGGGGTTTCACCCCTCTTCAGCCAGGATAGCTTGATTCCAGTGGCACAGTGAGCCCAGGACCCACGTCTGGGCATACCTGGCGCACTTAGGGCGAGAAAGTAAAAGACACACAATTGATGGACGGAATGCAGAACAAATCAAAACATTCACCCCCAGTCAAGAGATCTGGGTTAAACCCATCATTCTTTTGCTCACCATGCCACCCCTGTTTAGACCTGGCCATATGCAAATCAGTCTTGACCCTGTGCCTCATGGGAACAGTCCAGCCCAAACTGCCAAGCCAGGTCCTCCCTGGACCGGAAACAAGCATCCTAGGACTGGTTTCGGGGTTTCACCCCTCTTCAGCCAGGATAGCTTGATTCCAGTGGCACAGTGAGCCCAGGACCCACGTCTGGGCATACCTGGCGCACTTAGGGCGAGAAAGCAAAAGACACACAATTGATGGACGAAATGCAGAACAAATCAAAACATTCACCCCCAGTCAAGAGATCTGGGTTAAATCCATCATTCTTTTGCTCACCATGCCACCCCAGTTTAGACCTGGCCATATGCAAATCAGTCTTGACCCTGTGCCTCATGGGAACAGTCCAGCCCGAACTGCCAAGCCAGGTCCTCCCTGGACCGGAAACAAGCATCCTAGGACCGGTTTCGGGGTTTCACCCCTCTTCAGCCAGGATAGCTTGATTCCAGTGGCACAGAGAGCCCAGGACCCATGGGAGGACCTGGCCTGGCAGTTCGGGCTGGACTGTTCCCATTGGGCGCAGGGTCATGACTGATTTGCATATGGCTGGGTCCAAACTGGAATGGCATGGTGAGCATAAAAACGATGGATTTAGGCCCAGATCTCTGTACTGGGGTGAATGTATGACATTGTTCTGCATTCTGTCCATCAATTGTTCTTTTTGCATTTGTCACCCCCGAGTGGGACGGGAATGCCCAGACGTAGGTCCTGTGCTCTCCATGCCACTGGAGTCAAGCTATCCTGGCTGATGAGGGCTGAAAGCCCGAAACCGGTCCTAGGATGCTTGTTTCCAGTCCAGGGAGGACCTGGCCTGGCAGTTTGGGCTGGACTGTTCCCATTGGGCGCAGGGTCAAGACTGATTTGCATATGGCTGGGTCCAAACTGTAATGGCATGGTGAGCAAAAAAACGATGGATTTAGGCCCAGATCTCTGTACTGGGGTGAATGTATGACATTGTTCTGCATTCTGTCCATCAATTGTTCTTTTTGCATTTGTCACCCCGAGTGGGACGGGTATGCCCAGACGTGGGTCCCGTGCTCTCCTTGCCACTGGAGTCAAGCTATCCTGGCTGATGAGGGCTGAAAGCCCGAAACCGGTCCTAGGATGCTTGTTTCCAGTCCAGGGAGGACCTGGCCTGGCAGTTCGGGCTGGGGTGTTTCCATTGGGCGCAGGGTCAAGACTCATTTGCATATGGCTGGGTCTAAACTGGAATGGCATGGTCAGCAAAAAAACGATGGATTTAGGCCCAGATCTCTGTACTGGGGTGAATGTATGACATTGTTCTGCATTCTGTCCATCAATTGTTCTTTTTGCATTTGTCACCCCGAGTGGGACGGGTATGCCCAGACGTGGGTCCCGTGCTCTCCTTGCCACTGGAGTCAAGCTATCCTGGCTGATGAGGGCTGAAAGCCCGAAATCGGTCCTAGGATGCTTGTTTCCAGTCCAGGGAGGACCTGGCCTGGCAGTTCGGGCTGGAGTGTTCCCATTGGGCGCAGGGTCAAGACTCATTTGTATATGGCTGGGTCCAAACTGGAATGGCATGGTGAGCAAAAAAACGATAGATTTAGGCCCAGATCTCTGTACTGGGGTGAATGTATGACATTGTTCTGCATTCTGTCTATCAATTGTTCTTTTGCATTTGTCACGCCGAGTGGGACGGGTATGCCCAGACGTGGGTCCCGTGATCTCCATGCCACTGGAGTCAAGCTATCCTGGCTGATGAGGGCTAAAAGCCTGAAACCGGTCCTAGGATGCTTGTTTCCAGTCCAGGGAGGACCTGGCCTGGCAGTTCGGGCTGGACTGTTCCCATTGGGCGCAGGGTCAAGACTGATTTGCATATGGCTGGGTCCAAACTGGAATGGCATGGTGAGCATAAAAACGATGGATTTAGGCCCAGATCTCTGTACTGGGGTGAATGTATGACATTGCTCTGCATTCTGTCCATCAATTGTTCTTTTTGCATTTGTCACCCCGAGTGGGACGGGTATGCCCAGACGTGGGTCCCGTGCTTTCCATACCACTGGAGTCAAGCTATCCTGGCTGATGAGGGCTGAAAGCCCGAAACCGGTCCTAGGATGCTTGTTTCCAGTCCAGGGAGGACCTGGCCTGGCAGTTCGGGCTGGAGTTTTTCCATTGGGCGCAGGGTCAAGACTCATTTGCATATGGCTGGGTCCAAACTGGAATGGCATGGTGAGCAAAAAAACGATGGATTTAGGCCCAGATCTCTGTACTGGGGTGAATGTATGACATTGTTCTGCATTCTGTCCATCAATTGTTCTTTTTGCATTTGTCAACCCGAGTGGGACGGGTATGCCCAGACGTGGGTCCCGTGCTCTCCATGCCACTGGAGTCAAGCTATCCTGGCTGATGAGGGCTGAAAGCCCGAACCCGGTCCTAGGATGCTTGTTTCCAGTCCAGGGAGGACCTGCCCTGGCAGTTCGGGCTGGAGTGTTCCCATTGGGCGCAAGGTCAAGACTGATTTGCATATGGCTGGGTCCAAACTGGAATGGCATGGTGAGCAAAAAAACGATGGATTTAGGCCCAGATCTCTGTACTGGGGTGAATGTATGACATTGTTCTGCATTCTGTCCATCAATTGTTCTTTTTGCATTTGTCACCCGAGTGGGACGGGTATGCCCAGACGTGGGTCCCGTGCTCTCCATGCCACTGGAGTCAAGCTATCCTGGCTGATGAGGGCTGAAAGCCCGAAACCGGTTCTAGGATGCTTGTTTCCTTTCCAGGGAGGACCTGGCCTGGCAGTTCGGGCTGGACTGTTCCCATTGGGTGCAGGGTCAAGACTGATTTTCATATGGCTGGGTCCAAACTGGAATGGCATGGTGAGCAAAAAAACGATGGATTTAGGCCCAGATCTCTGTACTGGGGTGAATGTATGACATTGTTCTGCATTCTGTCCATTAATTGTACTTTTTGCACTTGCCTGGCTTGTTGGTAGGTGATGTTAAATGTGTGTGCTGTTGTGTGTAGATTGTATGTCAGATAATGCTCTTTCAACCAACAACTGAATCTATTTTTCTGTTTTCAATGTAGGAGACTCTGGGTAGCGGCAGAGACAGCACCATCAGCGAATACTGACAAGCCCTTGCATGCTCATCAGTCTGCAGCAGAGGAAGAAGGTCCCCTTTTCTGTCTGTCCAGAGGAGGAAGGCCTCTGTGTGTGCAGTTTTCTTCTATTTCAGACACTCAAAGACCCGCCCCCACCCCCCCAGACTCCAAATGTGCACCTGCCCCTCCACCCCAGGAGGAGGAGAGAGCCTGGACATGTCTGCACAGGTTTCAGCTCAGATCTACATACTGGGGCTGAAGGTAATGTGAACCCTGGCCACCAGCAGAAACACCGGCAGCACCGTGGGTGCAGTGGGGGATTTCAAGCCCCAGGAAGCATTGCTCTCTAGTTGGAGGAGGGGCTGCCCGACGCGCTAAAAAGCGCCAACGTCTTCCCGCTGCGCGGGCCACCAGCAGAAACACCGGCAGCACCGCGGGAGCAGCGGGGGACTTCAAGCCCCAGGAAGCCTTGCTCTCTGGTTAGAGGAGGGGCAGCCCGACGCGCTAAAAAGCACCAACGTCTTCCCGCTGCGCAGGCCACCAGCAGAAACACCTGCAGCACCACGGGAGCAGCGGGGGACTTCAAGCCCCAGGAAACCTTGCTCTCTGGTTGGAGGAGGGGCAGCCCGACACGCTAAAAAGCGCCAACGTCTTCCCGCTGCGCGGGCCACCAGCAGAAACACCGGCAGCACCGCGGGAGCAGTAGGGGACTTCAAGCCCCAGGAAGCCTTGCTCTCTGGTTGGAGGGGCTGCCCGACGCGCTAAAAAGTGCCAACGTCTTCCCGCTGCACGGGACGCGTGCGGGCCGCGCCCGGGCAAAACCCGGGCCAAGGGCGGGCCCATCCTTGCCCGTCATTGCCAGGAAGAGGCAGGGCAGGGCCCCCTATTTTGATTTGCGGGCCGACTGTGAGTTCATTCTATCCTGATTCTGACTCTAATTTTGACTTTATTTTTAGCCCCCTTTAGCTGCCACACCAGTCGAACATCTGGTCTTGGGCCATTTGCTCAGTTGGATTGTTTTTGGATACCTTGGGCTGTTTGATGCTGTTTGATGCCAGCTTGTTGTCTATTTACTGTCTAACTACCGACCCACGTCTATATTTTATTGCAGATATATTTTAGAACTGACATCTTATTGACATTTTATTAATCGGGTCCAGCGATACGCAAACGGTGGCCAGTTACAGCAGCTCCTGTTGGTTATTGCAGTTGTGATTTCTGTGTTCCCTAGGCTGCAAGCTGGGTATAGTAGCTTTGACTCCCAGCAAGTAAGGGCTCTGGGGGAGTAACTCTGGCAACATTACAGATTTGTAACATACAAAGCCCACACGAAATCTCTATGGGGAAAAGGAAGACCAGAGACCCAGAAAATGGGGACGGAGGGGTACAACCGAAATTAAAATCCAACAAACCAGCAAAGCACGCAAATCGGCAGGAGGTAATTGCTTTCTTGATCGCATAGACGATTTTCTTGTTGAATCCGAAGATATTTTAACCCCATCAGCAGATTTACCCTTGACCCCTTGTCACCCTTGCCCCCCCTGCTCACCCAATAATGCTATTAATGATAAGTCTTGCCAGCCTAAACGTATACCATCTATGTTTAGAAAGCCTAAAACACGCAGCACAAAAAACTGTTCTCCTAACCATTTATCAGTGTCTCACACTTCAAACGATGTTGTAGAAGAGGCTGAGGAAGTGATAAGTTCCGAACCTCCTCCTAGGGTTTCTGACAATGCTTCAGTTGATACTAGTTTAGCTACTGATCTTATACTTTCAAATAGGTTTCTCCCACTCCAGCACATACATGAGTCTCCGGTGATAGTGGGGATGGGCCTAGGTGAGTCCCACAGTATAGATAATGGGAGTCAGGAAACAAGAGTTGACCTACGGCCCCGAGAAGATCCTCTAGCACGGCCCATATGCGAGGTTGCCACCACTGATCAGGTCTTGAGGGGTCAAGATTCTCTTAAGATCATAGTTGATCTGAGGTCCGAGGAGGACTTTCTGAAAAAGGCCGTCCAAGAGTTAACGGATCAAATAAATTGCTAATAAAAAAAGGTGCTACTGAAGCCCAACCTATTAAGCAGCCTCCCGCAAAATCTTTAACCTGCACTACTACTTCTGATAGCTCGATGGCTCCAACTCCTGTACTGGTTGTAAACTCCACCCGCAAGAACCCCTCTGACCCTATGCCTAGGAATATTACGTCCGATGTTAATATTGCCTGCAGACACACACCAGGCCTGTTGCAAACCAGTGGTCTCCCAATTCCTCCCCCCCATTGATGCTCGCTTCCGTTGAGCCATACCTGGCAGGCAAGTTGCAGCACAAGGGCCCCCCAAGAGTATTTTTCTGACTAATGTTCCCAGATTATCGACACCCATGTGTTATGAAAATGAAGATTCCCTTATCAATAAAAGTATACATTGGATACGCCATGTGAGGGGGTGTCGCTCAATAATCAGAGAGGACATCTATGGGGCCAAAAGGATTAATGGAGTTAATTCCTTGTCAGACTCTATAGAGCTGCTTTTTAGTGATGCGAACCTTGCCCACGATTTAATTGCATTGGAAGCTAGGTTCAATCCTTCTACTCACACAGGGATACAGATCAAATATCGCCAACTAACGCGCCCACTGTTGCCACCTATTCACAGTCTAGCACATCAGCAGAGCCCTGGATCGATTTTCGATGCAAATGATTGACTTGCATACCAAACTTCGTCATCAGGCTCTATATTACATCCTTCCACTCTATTCTCTTATCCTCTTGAGAGCACCTACCCTGATGCTTCAATCTCACCTCTAGTCACTGCCCTGCACACTGCGACGGGCGAAGGGTGCTTGACCGCATCAAGTGGCCACAGTGAGGGGGGCAATCCCGCGGGACTCCGGATTGGATCTCAAGGAGGAGTTATGGGAGTGGGTGTAAACCCCTTAGTTTTAGGTAATAGAGATCACGCAACCAAACTCACCCTACTGTCATGGAATGTTGCCGGGGTGAGAACAAAACTCACACTTGCCCATTGGACCCAATATGTAGAAAAGAATTACATCTGCATTCTACAAGAAACGTCCCCTTCACCCCTCTTTATCCCTGGGTACATCACACACCATCGCCCTGCGATCACTAACAAATCTGGGCGCCCAGCTGGGGGTTTACTGATTCTAATCAAAATCGATCTTCACTGTTCTGTCAAAGAAGTCAAGACTAACAGCCCAGATATACTAGCTGTCCAGATAAGGGCAGAGGATGCGTTGGGGGTGGATCTTTTTAACGTGTACGCCAGAGGGACAAAAGCGGGAAGCACTTCATCCACCCTCCAGGAGTTGGAGAACCTTTTAGACACTATAAATACCCAATTACCATTAATAGTCGCAGGAGACTTTAATGTCACCTTCGAACCACTAAATTTCGAGGCAAAATGTGGATCTGTAGGAGGTACGCATTGACCACGCAATTGATGTAACTCTTTGTTACAGATATCGGAACGGCCCGGGCAGAACGCGGACAGACTCCAGACAGAGACGTACCTGAGGGCAAGGGGGTCGCATCGCTGGTCTCCCGTGGCTGCAACACCTGGTCATGGCTGTCCGGATGGTGGTCCCAGGGAAGAGCCTCACCGGTGGTAGTTGGATCAGCGGGAGAATGGCGCTGCAACGCGATCGGTGTTGGGTGAAGGGCACCAAAAACTACAATTCCCAGGATGCCTAGCGTACGTTTCCGCTATAGCCCCGATCACGTGGTGTCCTTGCCGGAAGAGGAAGACCGGTTAAAGGCAGCCACAATGAAGGAACAAGCTGCTGGTTATTCTTTGGTTGCGCAGCGCCGGCCGCGCTGCAGATCCTCACTCCAGCTGGAGTAGGGTAAGGGTGCACTTGCACCACATAGATCGGGATTTGTTATCGCTCAGACTCTTCAAGTTATTTCACCATGGAAGGGGGCCCTAGTGAGCTCTTCACTTCAGTACATTGCCTTCGTGCTTAGTGGGATCCTTGCCTCTACCAAAGCCCTCACATCACTGTTAGTGGGGAAAGTATCATGTTACCTTCAGGCACGGATACTACCAAGGATTTAGGTATCTAGGTAGCACATTTAAAGGAGTTGAATTTTGCTTGTGCTCAGGACTGTTATATTATGCTGAAATATTTAATCGGAAGTCAAAGAAGTATTTTGATCGTTTGTGTTTGATTTACCTTAACAGGGGTTCAAGAGGCGGCATTCTGCTCTTCCCCTGTGACGTGGGACAAAGTGTATGTACTGGTGTGTATGGCTCTTTAGGCGCATGGCAAAGCTGACAGTGGATGAGTGTGTCTTTAGGCTCATGGCTTTATGACTCCCTTGTACTCTATCCTCTCCCTAGCGCTTCATCGTCATTTCTGAACAATACTATTGAACTGTTGAATTCATGAATGGCCTACATGAAAGGAATGTTATTATTTATATTTTACAGGTAGGGGTAGCTCATTGGAATAGATAAGAGAAATCGTGTATCCCAACTATTGCTGATCTTTTGAGTTTTTTTGCATTTCAGATCTCCCTCCCTGCTGACCCCTTCCTTTCCTTCCCCCTCTTGACCATCCCATTCGCCTGTGCTGTTATAGCATTCAGGGTTGGGGCTGTCGAGAGGTGGACCCCTTTTGGCATCGAACCGTTCCAGAGGAATCGTCAAGCTGACACTCTTATGCTTTTTAATATTCTTAAATTATTTTATATATGTATCTGATTGGCTTTGAACTAATCTTAGAACTGTACACGCATGACGGGTCATGCCGTTAAATCTTACGGTGTAGACTTTTGCCGATACAGTTCTTTGATATAATCTTAGCTGTTTTTATGACTTTTTTAACCTCTGCTTTATTATTTGCATTGGATGGTCTGAGCTGAACTAGCTTTTGGAAATTTGCAATCGAATTTCGGTCTCTTTGCACTTTATGCACTGGCTCTTTTAAGGCGTTGATTCGATAACTGGGGATACGGCTGATTTTATCAATCCTAGGTACCTGCTTGTATGATGGTTATTCATTTTTTATACTCAATGCACATGCACTTTCGTGGACTTTTTTCATCCCTCAGAGTATTAGGAAGTCTGGACTCTCAAAAGAAAAATCTTCATGTCATTCCAGATTACTATTTTAAATTTGAATGTTTTACTATGTCTGTACTGTACTGTGTGCATGTGACACTTTTATGGCTGCAACGACCGAAATAAAGTTATTGACTGACTGACCCAACTGTACCCCCAACCAACCTTGGTTACTGACACCACTCCGTAACCCAGTCACCCCTGCCGAAATGTGGTATAATGAGCCCCATGGTAGGAGCCGGAGAGTCATTGAGCAGTGTTTTGGCCTCCTGAAGACAAGATTCCGCTGTCTCGATCGGACGGGAGGAGCCCTACAATATGCACCATTGAAGGTGTGCAACATTATCACTGCTTGCTGCATGCTCCACAACCTGGCTATATGGAGGGAAATTCCACTTATACGGGACGATGGAGACAGCATCCGCCAGCGAGGGAGGATCCTGGACTGGGACATGACGACAGTGGGGATGATGATGATGGCGTGGATTTGAGACGACAGCTTATCAACAACTTCTTCACATGAGTGTAGGTATGCAATGAAAGTAGGGAACTAGCCCCAAGTGTTTGTTGTTGTGTTGCTGGTGCACAATGTGTATGTATGTTTGTTAGTGTATGAAAATTGACATGATGTTAGTTTTTTGATAAGTATTTGTGAGATGGAAAAGTTGAGATGTACAGTGTTACTGTGAATCATATGTAGTGTCCACACTGAAAATCTTGTGCTTCAGCTGACATTGTTGTCAAAATTGTGGAGGCTTAGTCCTGTGTGCCTAACACTGTTCTATGTTTCTCCTTATCAGGGTACTTTGCTGTGTCAACCATGCAAGTTGTGACCTCACCAGACACCTGAGGCTGTGACCTATTCCAACAATGGACTTGTTTGTAAATCCATGGCACGCACTTCCTTTTGGACTGATGGACATTTTTCTTCACTTTACAGCATTTTCTTACTGTGTGCTGTCCATTGAAATTGGGTTAATGCGCCAGGTTGTGTCAGGGATATAAACCAAGGATACACAATGATTCGTGCCTTGTGTGTTTTTACACATCCCAAGGTTATTTTTGAACTGGACATGCTCCATGATGCACTGGTTTGCTAAAAATGTTTTGTTTATTGTGTTTGAAAATGGTGCTAGTATTTTTAGCAATGTACATGCATTGCATCTGTAACATGTCCTACGGGTTGGGCCATGACCTGGTTGTGTCTATCTATCATGCTGTGATAATGTACATATACTCACAAGCCAGTAATGTACTCCTTCAAAGTGATGTTAACAATGTTGTGCACACTTTGTTCTTTGACTTTTTCAACATCATTACAGTTAATACATTTGTTATTCAAAGTAACGACATGACCACTTTTTGGGTGCAGAGGGATTTATTTTAGTGCATAATGTGAAGATATCTGTCCACATCATGATGCTGTCGACAACAAAAAAGATTTAGAGAAGTGCAGATAGGAGTTGGTAGTGTTTGTAGATGAGGTATTACAAAGTAGATGCACAGTTATTTGAGTCCATAGTCCAACTAAGACCCTCCAGCCAATGTGGGAGAGTTCTGTGACAGTCAACAAAGTGAATGTTTGGCACACAATAGAGGATATCAGGACCAGGTAGTCACTTCCTGGGGGTGATGCGTAGGCATCTGTCTCTCACCGTTGCTTCTTTGGACGACTGACTCATGTTTTTCCGGGGGACCTTCAGATGCAGGCAGCTGCGGTGCAGGGGGCTGTCTGCCAGAGTCCACATCCCTCCCTGTGACTGTTGCAGATGTTGTTGCAGTGGATGTGGTAGGCACACAGGGAGGTGTGGATATGTTGGTGGCATACTGGCGGAGGGAGGTGGCAATGGCCCTGTACACCGCAGTCTGTCCATCCATTTTTGACATAAACCTGTCCAGTTTTTCATTTTGGGCTTCCTGCTGCTGTTGCATAGTCGTGAGGATCCCTATGACCTGGCCCATCTCTCCTTGTAAATCCTCATATGCATTGAGGATTCTGGAGAGGTTTTGGATCTCCACATCAGCAGCACCAGCTGCATGGTGTTGCCGATCCCCACGACACCTCCCACCACCCCTACCCACTTGAGCAGGACCAGTTGGTGCTGGCACAGTCGACATGAAGCCTCCTTCATCGTTGGCATTGGTGTTGTTGGGCAACTCCAGAGTGCCCCATGTTGCTGTGCTGTTGGTGGACTCCTGGGATGCTGTGTCCGTGCGGGTAGGGGTCAGCTGGGTGTTGGCAGCTGAGGCAAGAGTGGTTGCAGAGGATCCGGATGTTCCCGCCACTGGTGCTGTGGGATGACCCATACCAGAAGGGCCAGGTCTGTCGTCGTCATCCAAAGAATGATGAGAGTCATCAACGCCGGAGGGCTCCTGGTCGACCGGAGTCTGGGCTTGGCTGTCCTGGATTGTTCCAGTGGTGTACTCAGCTGGCCCTGTAGGTACAAACAGAACACAATAACTGCTGTGAATGTCTACTGCCCCTCAAATCATACACATTACATAGGCTACCGAAGATCATGATGAGCTACTGTAAATAGATTGGACTCCTTCATCCGTGATGCAGACCAATTTTTTGTGATGACTATGTTTTTGGGACAAGAGGGAGATTGATGGACATGTGCAGGTATGTGCATTGATGGGCCTGTTGTGTTTTGTTCACATTACATGTCGGAAGAAATTGACTGGTTATTGACACCCTATGAATGACACTGGTGTGTTTAGGTTGTCCACATCTTTAATTTCACAGTGAGATACATACACTTTCTCTCCCTTTGTGGGTACTTTTTTGGGCCTGTCTACTGGTCGTAGTGCATGTCTTTAGCAGTCACATTGATGTGGATGGCTACACACTCACATTCTATTAACTTTGCCAGAAAGTTGTGGGAATGGAGTGATTGAGGTGCTTCTTGTTTTCATCTCATTCTACACATGTGAATGTCTGTGAGTAGGAAAATTGTGTGACTGATTAACTTTGTGGCTACACAGATAATGTACTTTATACATTGACTCCATGGTCAAATGATTTCACAAACTTAGCTTTGTGCCATTTTGTGGCAAAGAAATATGATAAACTGATCTTTGAGTGCTTGTTCTCTATTTGTGAGACTTACACCCCTCCTCCCACACAGCACCACCAGGCCACACGGAAGAGTGTTGTCCAGCCAATCTTTGTAAGGGCATTTGAGAGATATTTGTCTATGTTGGCTGGTCTTGTGGCACATAGGCAAATGTGGCAGTTGTGATAGGTTCAGACAACATTCCCCAGTGTCTGCCATCTTGCTAGTACACATGGACTCACTGTGAGATAGACATAGCCCACGATGAAGTGGTTGTGCTGTGTGTGTAGAAGTGTTTGCTGTTCTTCCAAGTCCCATCAGGGCCAGTCCTACATACACCTTCCTGCCCAGTGATAACAGGCCAACAGGACATGATCTTAGCTCACAGTGTGTCAGAATGTCATGGCCGGCTGTCTGGCACTGGGAACTGGTTTCTGAATTGGAGACAACTTGCCTCATGGCCTTGTGCACCACACTGCATGCCCCAGTCTCTGCCATTTCACATTTGAATGTCCACTCACTGTCAGGTAATCAGGGTTCTTAGTGGTCTTGTATGGCTGTTTCTGCTGATGAGTGTTTACAATGACCAGACATCCCATCAGGCCCTGTACTATGCACACTCTTTCCTGCATGCAAATGCAGCACCCCTGGAACTATGCTTTCCTGCCAGTGGGTGGATGTGTACTGACAAAGCTGGCTGACACTGGTGCCTGGTGTTTAAACTCCAAAGTCACTGTTGGTATTTGTTGTAAAGTCAGACATCAGTGCCTAGTATAATGCATCTTGCTAGTAAATTCTAAATCACTGTGTGTACGCTTAGTTCCTGTAGGTCTGTTTGTGATGTTAGTGAAGATGTATGTTGTCCACTGCATGATGTGATTTTTGGGATTTTAAAATACTCCTCCTCCCAGCAGCCCAGCTAAGTCCTCTGAGACTATGGATAACTGGCAGTGATGGTAAGCATTCTGACAAGGATGCAGAGACTGGTGCATGGTGTTAAATGTGAATCCAAATCCCAACAAAGGCCTTGTGCCCAAAACACCATGCACCAGTGTCAGGGATCTTGCTGTTGCACTTCCATTCACTGTCAGGTAGGCATTGGCACAGTTAAAGTGGTTGTTCGTGGTGGGTGTAGTATTGTTTAACATTACTCCGACTCACACCAGGCTCTGTCCTTCACACATTCTTCCCAACCAGAGAATACAGACCACATGGCAGAAGGTTTTCCAGACAGTGATTGGGAATAGATTATGAAGATGTTTGACACTTGTGCCTGGTGTCTGATTTTTCCACAAATCACAACAGGGCCTTGTGGTCCAAACACCAGTCCACATTGTCAAAAATCTTGTCAGTACATTGCTACTCACTGTCAAGTAAGCAGAGTTTCTGTTTGGCTAGTTGGTCTGGGTGGGAAGAGTGTGTGTATGACAAGACCTGATGTGAGTTGTAGCCATTGCAAATACACCTCCTCCCACCCAGACCTGCTGACTCCTCTGTGCCTATATTTACCTCACAGTGCGGGTAAATGTACTGGCAAGGTGGCTGGTACTGCCACCTTGAACATGAATGCAACTCACATCAGGGACCTGTGCTCCAAACACCATGCAACAGTGTCATCTATCTCGCTAGTCCATTTCCTCTCACTGTGAGTGTGGCTTAGGCCAAGTGGAGTTACCTAGTTTGGATGGGAGGAGGAGTCTTTGCAATGGCTACAAGTTGCATAAGGCCCTGTCCTATGTACACCTTTCCACCCAACTCAAACAGCTTAGCATGTACTATGCTTACCTCACAGTGATATGAAATGTCCCAGCCGGATACCTGACACTGGTGCCTGTTGTTTGACTTCACTGCAACACCCATCAAGGCCTTCTGCTCCAGACACCATGCAGCAATGTCAGCCATCTTGGCAGAACATTCCCACTCACTGTCAGGTAAGCAGAGTCCCATATATATGCTATTTTGGCTAGGTAGGAAGGTGTGTGGAGGCCAGAGCCTGATGGTAGATGTAGTTATGGCAGACACTCCTCCCCCCAAACAGCACAACCAGCTCATCTGTGGCAATGGCTACCTGACAGTAAATGTAAGTGTACTAACAAGATGGCTGACACAGTTGCATGATGTTTTGTGCACAGGGCCTTGATGGGAGTTGGTTTCAAGATCAACACCATGCAGCAGTGTCAGCCACCTTGCCAGTACACTTCTCCTCACTGTGAGGTAAGCATAGGCCCAGAGGAGTTAGCATAGCCCGGTGTGTGGATGTGTATTGGCAATAGCTACAAGTCACATCAGGCCTTGTCCCACACACACCTTCCCACCCATCAGCAAAAGCCTACCTGTAACTCAGCTTCCCTGACAGTGAGTGTGAATGTACTTGCAAGTTGTCTAACACTGATGATTGTTGCCTATTTGTCCACAAGCAGGGCGTAGTTGTCCAGACTGAAGTCCCCAGTGCCAGCCATTTCATCAGTAGATTTCCAGTCACTATCAGGTAAGCATGGTTCTTGGTGGTCTGTTTGTGCTGTTTGGGAGGAGGAGTATTTGCCCTGGCTCCATCTCCCATCAGGTTCCATCCTCCACACACCATCCTACCCATCCTAAATATCTTACCTGTGACTCTACTTTCATGACAGTGAGTGGCAATGTGTTTCAGAGATGCCTGACACTGGTGACTGGTGTCTGATTTGTCCACTAGTCACCAACAGTGCCTTGAGCTCCAAACAGAAGTCCGCAGGGCCAGTCATCTTGCCAGTACATTCTCATTGATTGTCAGGGAAGCTCAATTGTATGTGGTCTTGTTGGTCTGTGTGTGAGGATGAGTGTTTGCACTGATTTCAACTCCCATCATGCCCTGTCCTACACACACCTTCCCAGCCAGCACAGATAGCAGACCAGGAACTATGCTATCCCTGATGGTAAATGGAAATGTACTATCAAGATGTCAGAGACTGGGGACTGGTGTGAGGAGCACAAGGCCATGATGGGATCTGTGTTCAACTCAGACACCATGCACAAGTGTCAGACATCCTGCAAGTACACTTCCACTCATTGTCAGGACACCACTCTTCCTGGTGGCCTGGTTGGGCTGTGTGGGAAGGTGTGTGTGTGGGATATAGCATGATAGGAGATGTTATCAGTGCAAACACTCCTCCTCCCACACTACCCAACCAGGTCATCTGGGCCTATGGCTACCTGACAGTGAATGGAAGTCTACTATCGAGTTGACTGACGCTGGTGCCTGTTGTTTGACTTGACTACAACTCCCCTCAGGCCTTCTGCTCCAGACACCATGCAGCAGTATCATCCATCTTGCTGGTACTTTTCCACTGACTGAGAGGCTCGCATAGTCCCAGTATGTCTGTGTGGGCTGTGTGTGGGGAGGAGTGTTTGCAGTGACTACAAGTCCCATGGTGCCTGTGCCCACACCCACCTTCCCAGCCATCCCAAACGGCCTACCTGTGACTGAGCTTGCCTGTGAGTGAGTGGAAAAGTACTGGGCCAAGATGTCTGACACTGGTGCCTGTTGTTTGACTTGACTACACCTCCCCTCAGGCCTTGTGCTCCAGACACCATGCAGCAGTGTCAGCCATCTTGCTGGTACTTTTCAACTGACTGAGTGGCTCGCATAGCCCCAGTATGTCTGTGTGGGTTGTGTGTGGGGAGGAGTGTTTGCAGTGACTACAAGTCCCATGGTGCCTGTGCCCACACCCACCTTCCCAGCCAACCCAAATGGCCTACCTGTGACTGAGCTTTCCTGTGAGTGAGTGGAAAGGTACTTGGCCAAGATGTCTGACACTGGTGCCTGTTGTTTGACTTGACTACAACTCCCCTCAGACCATGTACTCCAGACGCCATGCAGCAGTGTCAGCCATCTTGCTGGTACTTTTCCACTGACTGAGAGGCTCGCATAGTCCCAGTATGTCTGTGTGGGCTGTGTGTGGGGAGGAGTGTTTGCAGTGACTACATGTCCCATGGTACCTGCGCCCACACCCACCTTCCCAGCCATCCCAAACGGCCTACCTGTGACTGAGCTTTCCTGGGAGTGAGTGGAAAAGTACTGGGCCAAGATGTCTGACACTGGTGCAAGTTGTTTGGAGCAGAAGGCCTAGCTGTGAGTTTGTGAGAAGTATGTACATGGTTATAATTTGTTGCATTTTCAATATAATTTGAGGTATTTTTGTTAACAATCTGACAAACACATCACATGCTCTTAGAATCTAGTACATTTTATATATTTATACTGTCCTTTGTTTAACTGTATCCTTTACAGTGATGTCTCTAGGGGTGTGATTAATAACTTTATTTGAATGTGGATTGTGTACCCACCAGACTCTTGTGATCCTGGGATTCCATAGACACCCTCCGGCTGAAGGATGTCACGCACCTTCTCCTACCAGGAGGTGAAGTGGACAGGTTGTGCAGGAGGGCCACCGCCAGTCTGCTAGCTTTGGAAATGTTCCCTGGCCATCAGCTTCTTAACCCTCCTTCGCACATCATAGTACCTGGTCCTGATATCTTCCATTGTGCGCAAGCAAGGTGCTTGAGCATTCACCTTGTTAACTATCCTCTCCCACATCCTATTTCTCAGGGCAAGGGGGGTCTGTTGGACTAGGTTCCCAAATAACTGTGGCTCCACTCTGACAATCTCATCTACAAGAACTTCCAACTCCTTATCTGTAAAACGTGGATTCTTCCTTTTGGACATGGTGAGGGTGAGTGTGAAGGTGAGGGTGAGTGTGGATGTGAGTGTGAATCTGAAAAAGGTGTGTGTTTATGTGTTTTTGTATTAAATGAAATCTGTGCAGGGTGTGTGGTGTGTGAGTGTGTGAGGCAGAGACCAGGGAATGTCTGGTGGAAGCTCCTTGGAAGTATTGGCAGTTGTGGCAAAGGATCATGGTCATGGTGTAGGTGGATTTGTGGGTGTGGTTAATTTTTTTTGGGGGGGGGAGTTGCCAATGCTTTTTTGACTGTTTTTGACTCCCCCCATTGACATTTAATACATGGACCTACACGGTTCCATAACCGATTCTCACGCAACATCATCTCATCGCTTGTTGATACGAGTCGGAATCGTGACCGGCATGCGATTCTTGAACGTTTACAAACGAGTCGGTCGCATCGGTGCGGTTTATATGGCCTTCGTTCGGAATGATAGCATTCCGTACAATTCGGTTGTGTTGCACATGGGATGCATCGTACTCCGTCGCATGGAGGGCTCGCGGTCGAGTCGTACGGAAAGCATTCCCAATCTGACTCGGTCGGGATGCTTTCCGTACGAGATATGAATCGGGCCCTAAGTTCTTATTGATGAGACTGTTGTCAGAGGGCTGAGCTTGATTCAAAGGCCTGGGGTGAAGTGTCAACCCTATCTACTTTTTTCTGGACTAACGCAGTTTTTCCAATTTTGCTTCGATTTGTTTGGTGTTTGTTGTTGTGTGATGAGACAAAAACATTTAATAAGGGTGCGCGGTCCAGGTGCTCATTACCAGACTGCCATCTGTGTGATCTGTTGAAGGCACTAAGGGAAGCACCTGGCTGCGGCACTATGCAGGATACTGTCTCCGCTGCCGTTTTTATTTTAAGATGCTCCTAATGTAGCTGTTAAAGACTTCTGCGAGGCACTTTCATGAACTGTACAGGTTTCCAAATGACACAGAAGGAACAGCTTTATTAAGCTGTTCTTTCAGTGTCATTAGGAAATCCGTACAGTTCATGGTTATCCTTTCAGAAACCGGGCTGCAAATGCACTGGAGGGTGTGACTATCTGAAGAGCACAGTGCAGCAGTGTGAAGGTCCTGGGGCAGTACAGCAGTGTGAAGGTCCTGTACACTTCAATCAAAGCTTTTACTATTACTACCATGCTGATTCTTTGCTTGCCTTAAGGTCCATTGCACCCTTGCTGCACGACCGCAAATGCGCATGCACTGTTTATAAATAGCGCTGCACTTAATACCGTGGATCCATTATTGGCAGAGCTATTTTGGGGCAGTTTTACCGTTTAAAGCATGGTAGTGACTGGTAATGAAAATATATGAAGATTTGCCCAGGATCACATAGGGTGGTTAAGTAGGGGAGTTGTGATTAAAACCTGTTTCCATTAATTAAAGAATCAACAACTTTTAAGTACTTACCTAATTGTTTATAGAATTAATCATGGCAAATGGCAGGAGCGTGGTCCTGGAGGGACAACAGAATGCGCATATTGCCTTGTCCACTATAATGAATCCCTATGATTATATGGGCAGCAACAGCCCGTCAGGCATTTTGTCCGATCATAACCATCATTTCTATCTGCCTGCCCCAGTTGAAAAATAACGCAATGAAGCTATTTGCTTCATATTGACGGTAAACCAACTGAACTTTGCATTCAGCAACTGGCATACGACTTTAGACTAACTAAAAAAGATCAAACCTATCAGCACTGAACACTCGTCCTGACTCGTGACTTTGCCTACAGGAGTGCCGCAAGCATGGAAATTGTGACTTGACGCCCCTCCAGTCCCTGTCACACCCCACAACTCCTGAGCCAATCTAGACTCTGCTCCCTTGCTGTTTATCTTGGGAAACTGCAAGAGGGCAGCAGAAAGATTGGCTCGGTCAGGCGCTACCAGCGCTCATTTGGGGCCTTGCAGGCTGTGGCAGCAATCCCCCGGGCTCCTACGTTGCAGAGGTAGGCGAGGGTTCATGTGCGCATGTCGGGCTGGACAGAGCATGACACCCATCCAACCAGACATGCACACTTCACTGCAAGGAGGCCCGGCAGCTGTCAATCATTAAGCAGGCTCGGAGGCTCCCCTCCCCCCGCTTTCGTTCACTCTCATATATCTTTGCCCGGGCCATGCCGCGCACTGCTGTAAAAAAAGAATGGGAATCCAAAGTAAGTCGTAAACATTTGAGGCAACAAAACAAACAGGGAGGCGACGCCCCCACGCCAAAATAAAGAAACAGCCTCTGTTGGAGATGCTTCCTGTTCTGACACCATCATGGATAATATATTCAATTGCATGTGTAACTCTCCCTTTCTAAAGATAGTGGCGATATTTGATGTCATCTGTAGTAAATCAGACTTTTCTGTGTGGTCTCCCCGGATTTTTTACCTTTTGCTGGACCCTATACAATGTCATCTTACAAACACTTCATGCATAATTTGAAAGAGGAAACATACATCATACATGCCAACACACCCAATTCAAGCAGGAAACTCCCAATTTTTAAAGCCAAAATTGGCTTAATTTTGTATGTCTCCTACCTGAAAATGCCTGTGCTCCAATAGAAGTCAAGAATTTCATTCTCCCAATGATTTTTTTTATCTCTCCCTTTCCTGTTCTAAAATGTTGGCATGTCTGATACCTGCAGTGTGTGATATGCACCAAATAGGTGTGACAGCTTGCCAAGTAAACGGCATCTTGCGAAAAGAGGGAATAAATACTCGGAAGTTCAACCATCTGACCCAACAAGGAACAACCAGAAGACACTAGTGTGTGCTGGATGTTCCAAATTTAACTAGAGGCCATCTTATGTTAGCCATGAATATAGCATATCCTATCCCAAAAGTCAGGAATTGTGACTCCAATATACAGTATAGAAAGTGAAGTGACGTGAACACTGAAGACCGTTTTTGAAGACACGCGCTAATACACAATTTCATGTACAGGAAATATGTTGCATGCACAAAATTAAAAGTCAACATACCACAAGTACACTAATATGTGCCCCTCCAAATACACAATTGCAAGAAGAGAACTATGTCTGCCATCATGGATGGGGATCATTTATTATGTAAATTTGTCCTTGTTACCAATTTCATTGTGGCTGATTAAAATATATATATACATATATATATATCATTATCCAATCGCTCTGCAGCAAGGACGCACACCACAAGCAGATGGTTTCAAGGACCTTTATTTTCATAACCGGCAATTGCGCTTCGAGAATTTCTGTTGCCTTACGCGTTTCGAAGCATCAAGGCTTCTTCTTCAGAGGTAGTGCTGAAAGTTTTACGGTGCTATTGACGTACTGTTTTTGAATTGATTCCTCATCGCTGATTGGTCTATAGTAGACTTCCTTTAGTAGGTAAGTTCCCAGTGCATGCTGGATTTCGTAGTACGCCAACATTTTCATTATTACTCACAGTGAGTCCAGTAAAATTTTCATTCTGTGTGCACTTGTTAAACCCTCAGTGGGCCTCGAGCAGCATTCCGGTCATTAGTGATGAAAATCTGTTTGTGCCATCGAGGTACTGCAAGGTTCCCAGTTCCTCCGGCCCCTCTTTGTAAGGGTGGTGCAGCCCTTCACGGCCATCTGCTTGTGGTGTGCGTCCTTGCTGCAGAGCGATTGGATAATGATATATATATATATATATATATATATATATAGATATATGTATATATATATATATATATATATATAAGTTGACTGTCAGACTCCCATTTTTATTACTTCCCCTTTGTAACTTCACCTCATTTCCTCTACCACACCATGACCCCCAATTTATGGGTTCCCAGAGTATTTTTTTTCTAATTCCAGCACTGGTTATTGGCATTAGTGCCCTCAAGGAAATCATTCCATGCATTTACTCCAGTTTCTTTGTCGTAGATTAGATAGTAAATCAGTTTTGTCAAGCTACATAGCGAGTAGTGCAGGCACACACTCAGTAGATTAGGTAGTAAATCTGTTTTCTCAAGCTAGATCGCGAGTAGTGCAGGCACACACTTAGTGATTAATTTGAGCCAGTAGTTTCCGGTGCTCAGCACTGGCACTTAATTGTCAATGGAGAGGGATAAGCTGCTTTTCTCTCCTAATGTAAAAAGCAAGAAGAATGATGCTCATAGATTTATCACCACCTAAAGTAAAGTGCATCAACAGGTACGAGCGGCACTTACTAAACACTGGCCACTGATTAAAACAGATCTAGTTATAGGACCTGTGCTGCCCAAATACCCCTCAGTTTGTTTCAAAACATTGGTCTCTATGAGAGACCAACTAGTCAAAAGTAATGTCAGGAGTGCAGTGAAGAAGGCAAGTTGGCTCACTCAAAGAGAAGGATTCAAAATGCACTAAATGCAAGGCATGTCAACAGGGAGTTAATATGAATGAGCTGGTCACTCCCTTTAATAAAATGATCAAAATTAAGGGGACAATTACACGCAAAAGTGAGTACACTGTGTATGTTTTGAGATGTTTGAGATGTTCTTGCCCTAAGACATATGTGGGCAGCACCACACTTCAAACACATAAGCGTATTTTACAACATATGAGGGCTATAAAGAACAAAGATCGGACATACCCAGGAGCCCGGCATTTCGAAGCAGCCCATAATGGGGATTCAAGCCTTTTGACATATAGCGGTATTGCCCGAGTACCTAGAAATATCAGAGGAGGTGAGAGAAGCAGCTGCGTAGACTTGAAACCAAATTTATCCTGGATAGCAAACAGCCTTTTGGTCTAAATGTTGACGAAGAATTATATACTTGTCTGGGATAATGTATTTCTGCTGCTACATTGTGTGTATATAAGCATTTTATGAAATTTCACTTAATTTTAGCATCTGTATTAAGAAGAAATATTTGGGCAGGTAGTTTCTGTCATATGGCATAGTGGGGATAGTTTGAGAAAAAGAATGTGAAGGGACTTGGAGATTGTATGTATGCAAATTTTAAGTACTGCAGAGAATAAAGAATTTGACCACTTGGGTTTGACCTTGGTGGAGAATAACTTAAATCCACAACAGATATAAATGAAGCAAAGTTATTCATGCTTTGTGTATTTATATATACAAAACTGTGATTTTAAAATTGATATTTTTATCATGAATTACCGTGTATTAATGAATTAACCCCATAAGATATAACATGAATATACTATGAATTGAATAGTTACCCACTTCAATATGGCAGTACTATATGGATTATTTTATTTACACTTATGCACTCTATGATAAGTTGTCATCAGAGTTTTCAGTGGGGCTAGTTGATAAACACGAATTTGAAGATATTTGCAGATGGTACTCTTTATATCTTCTTAACACCGTAGAGAATAGAGGAGCTACCCACTTGGGTTTGACTCTGATTGATAATAACTAAAGTTTACAATTGATATAAATGAATTCAAATCAAACTTTCTTTTATGTAAAATTGTGATTTTAATGATGTTAGTATATGTACTATGAATTGTTATCTTTTAATGAATTCAAGTTTGAATCTGTTTTAAAAATTACTCCATGAAGGTACTATGAATTAAATAGTTACCCATTACAAGATGTCAACTCTATTTGAGTGGTTTTTCTGCATAGAGGCACTTTATATTAGTTTGTCTTTGTTTACAGACGCTGTCTTTGCATGTATTTAAGGTACATGCCAGGTCACTTTTCCTCATCGTGATCAAGGTAGCTGTGACTACCGAAACACACTGATGTTTACTCTTCAGCCATAATAAAATTGGTGATTCAAAAAAGCACCGTGAGTGCCGCGCTCCTTTGTGAATCAAGGTAGAGATTAACTAGGGGATGGGACGAAGTACCGTGATCTGAAAGAAAGGAAAGTGTTCCGCACTATTGACAGAATCAAGAGAAGACCTGACATAATAGTCAAACCATCAGACAAGGGGGGCAATGTTGTACTTTGGGGAAATGATCTATATAGGACTGAAGCACTGAAACAGCTCAACAATGTCAAATGTTATAAGAGAATTACATTGAACGAGTATGAAAATGTAAAAGAAAAATGTTATGATAAATTGACTATATGGGAAGAACAAGATCTTTTAAGCTGGGATGAATATCGTTTTTTAAAACAGGAACATCCGGTTCTTCCCGTCTTTTATATGATCCCTAAAGTTCATAAGGATACAAGAAATCCACCTGGGAGACCAATAATCTCGGCCCAAAATAGTTTATTTGAGAATGTCTCCAAGTACATTGATTTCTTTTTGAATCCCATTGTAATAACTTTGCCATCATATCTAAGGGATTCAGCCTATTTTTAAAAACACATCTACGATGTCAAATGGGAACAGAATATGGTCCTTGTAACGATGGACGTTTCCACACTGTACACAAGCATAAGACATCAGGATGGGTTGAAAGCAACGGAACATTTTTTAAGGATGAAACCAATGAAATTCGCCGAACACAACATAATGATATTAGACATGATGAAATGGTGTTTAACAAGGAATATTTTTTTGTTTGAAAATGAATTTTTCCAGCAACAACAAGGAACGGCCATGGGCACCTGCTTCGTCCCCAGTTATGCTAATTTACACCTAGGCTGGTGGGAGGAGCAGGTGCTCGGGGGACCGGGGTTGAAGCAATGGGCAGACAAGATCCTTTTATGGTTAAGATTTATTGATGACGTCTTCGTGCTGTGGCAGGGCACGGAGACGGAAGTGGATGAATTTATCAATGACTTCAATGAAAATGAGTTCAATTTAAACTTTGTGGGGCACAGGAGTAAAACAACTGCAGATTTTTTGGACATAAGAATGTGGGTGGAGGATGGTAAACTAGAAGTGACAGCGGGGAATACAATCCTGCACGCCAACAGCTCACACCCGGCCCCTCTAATAAGGAGCATTCCCTTCGGAGAATTTTACGGGGCTAGGAGGGCATGTAGCTCACTAGAAGAATATGATAAAGTAGAGAGGGAAATGAAAATTCGTTTCGTCCAAAGAGGGTGCCTGCCCGGAATACTAGAAACAGCCTCCAAAAAAGCTAGAAGTATGATTAGAGAAAAAGTATTATTTGAACCATCTAAAACTGCTACAGAGAAAATGAACAGAGGGACAAGCAATATACACAGATTCATAATGACTTATAGCAGGGAACACATGAAAATTCGACAAATTTTACAAAAAGCACTGGCACTTTATTAGACAGGACCCGGTAATAGGACATCAGGCCACTAGGAACCCACAGATCACATATAGAAAATCGAATTCATTGAGGGATTATTTAGTGAGGAGTGACTGTCAGGGTGATACACAACAACAAACTTGGCTTCAACAGAAAGGTTTTAGAAAATGTTTGAAGTGCAAGGCTTGTCATCATGGATAAAATATTACAGCTTTGAAAACGGTTTTTAATAAAACCATCAAGGTAAAAGGATTTCTAACATGTAAATCAAGCTACGTTGTGTACAGTCTGAAATGTCCATGTAATAAGGTGTATGTGGGGAGCACCACCCTACCAGTGCATAAAAGGATTCTACAGCACAGGAGAGCCATAATTAATAGGGATCGTAGCTACCCGGTAGCTAGACATTTTGAAAAGGAACACCTTAGCAATCCAACACTAATGAGATACAGCTGTATAGCGTAGGTGCCAAAGAAGAGGAGAGGTGGAGACAGGGAGAGAGAGTTAAGAAAACTAAAAACATACTTTATCCTCGAGTTAGATACCAAGGAACCAAATGGTTTCAACGTGGATGAAGAATTGTTTATCTGTCTCTATTAATATCTGCATCTCGTCAGGCGCATTTCATCATGCAGCATAACAATGTATATAAGAAAAAGGACAGCGCAGGCACAATAACTTGCACTTTATATTTAGTAGAAAAAACACAGTAGTCACATGAGATAAAGATTTTACCTATTTATTGTCAGGCACTGGGAAACTGTAAAATATAAGATAGGACAAGAAGGAGAGAAGGGGGGAAGAAACTGATAGACCAGAAGGATGGGTCATCAATAAATGCCTAGATAATAAGGAGGCATTACCAGTGCTTTAGTTAGAAATGGTTAAAATCTAGGGGGAAAGTTGCACTTTAATGGAATTTAAGCACTTTTTGAGCACTTAGCACTTTAGAAAAGTAATAGCACTTTAGCATGTTTTGCACACTATAAAATTGCTGAAAATAGTTTTTCTTTAAAGAAGAAGACAGTAAAAACTGGCAGCCAGGAACCGGTAGGCACTTGCCTCATTGCACTGAGTGTACGGAGTATAAGAGTACGAAAAAACACTGTTGCTTTACATTTTTAATTGAACTATTATAAAGTTTTTTATATAGGAAAGCACATTGTGAACAATTATGAGCATGTCCCAAGATGGCGCCCATGTTCATCCAGCAGTGTGTGAAAACGATAGAAGCTGTCCTCTTTCTATGTTTGTGAAAATGTAGATTGTATTTAAATGAAAAAATGTTTGATGCTCACCATCGTGAACAAGGCTGCGTCTGGCAGCCGAAACGCGTGGATGATTATGTCACTCAGAAGTTAGTAAATCGAAGTGAAAACCCAAAGGAGTGTCGATCCCATCTCATTGGAAATAACGATATATATATATATACATATATGTTGACTGTCAGACTCCCATTTTCATTACTTCCCCCTTTGTAACTCCACCTCATTTCCTCTACCACACCATAACCCCCAATTTATGGGTTCCCAGAGTATTTTTTTTTTATTCCAGCACTGGTTATTGCCATTAGTCTTGTGCCCTCAAGGAAATCATTCCATGCATTTGCTCCAGTTTCTTTGTTGTAGATTAGATAGTACATCTGTTTTGTCAAGCTACATAGCGAGTAGTGCAGGCACACACTCAGTAGATTATATAGTAAATCTGTTTTCTCAAGCTACATAGCGAGTAGTGCAAGAACACACTCAGTGCTTAATTTGAGCCAGTGGTTTCAGGCTCAGCACCGGCACTTAATTGTCAACACCCGCACTTGTGACAGTCTGCCACAAGGTGCCGCTGTATGGCTAATTCAGAGATTACCACAACAGCAGAAATAATCACCCTCTGTCAATATTCTTGCATACCTCCAATACGCAAGATCACGTTATCACAAACATATCATTTGAGAAAAATCTAATCACTTTAAAACCCTCCTTGATTCTGCCAAGCAAAGGCAAAAGAAATTATTTGACCTAATCAAAACCACCAGCAACCCCCCTCATCTTCAACCGTCAAATCTGACGGCTCACCCAAGAAAGCAGAATAATTTGTACAGTTCTTCGATGCAAAAGTTAAATTGCTCCTTGATCATGATATACATCCAGACCAACATGAGATATGCAAATCCAAATTCTCCTGGAACAATTTTGATGTCATCACTGAGGACGCCCTCCTCAAGAACATCTTAAAAACCAAACATTCTAACCCTTCTGTAGACTATGGGTACTCGCACACATTTCCCCTGGGGCCACAAAGTAAGGTCTGTGGTGTGCCCAAGGGCCTCATTAATGTCAGCACAGGAGCTATGGGCATTTCGTTATGCTGTATCTGAGTCGCAATCCCTCTACCGCACCTTGGGGTAAGCCTTCTCTGCTTGCTATCACTACCTTGGGAGAGTCAAGTGTAAAAAGGAATTAACATAATTATTGAATTAGAATGAAATAGAATTTCACAATGTGAAACCAAAAAACATGGGATTAATCATGGCTTCCCCAATTAACCAAATTGTGTGATCCTAGGCAATTATCTAATTTCACTTTGCCTTTTTCTTCATTTTGACATATAAGAGCACCTTGAAATACATGTGGGCAAGATATGTGCCGTATAAAACGTTCTTGTGTTTGATTTATTAAACTATAATGTTGTCCATCTATAATAACAACCCAGACCACCCAGAGGGTTACTCGCGACAACTGACTTGCCTCTTAGTTCAGTATTGGCATTGTTGCCAGGTTGAGAGGTGACATTACTATTTCAATGTAAAACTCATGTTAATGAAATACACTTTTTTTAATTTTGAAAAAACAGTATTTTTACACATTTGTTGAAACATTTCTTTAAAATGAATGTGTTCCTAAAGTTAAATGGTGCAGGACACCTTATTTGCTTCTTTTATTTTATTCCAGTCAGTGTAAATAAATACTTGCCCATTTAATTAACATCTTTATGAATGTTAGCACTCTCAACAGCCAGGACAGGAGGGACGCATGAGGCCAGAGGCCGTACTTTGAGTATCACTGCTCTAGACACTATCCCAAGCGACATTGCTAAAGACCTCTACACCCACACGCTCCCCTACTGGACAAATCTGGTTAACCTCTTTCTCAGCCAAGGATCCTCTCCTGATGCCCTCAAAACTAGTCAGGTGACCCCACAAATATTTGGTACTACTACTCTCCAGACTAGAATACTGTAATTCTCTCCTTGCAGGCCTCCCCAAGACCCACCTATCGCCTTTAAAATCCATCCTCCATTCGGCTGCCCTTTTCGTCTATGGGACCAAAAGAAATTACCATATCACACCTATGCTGTTAACTTTTCGCTGGCTTCCTATTGAAGCTAGGACTATTTACAAGACTGCTTGTATCTCTCATAAAGCCATTCATACTTCCACCCCTTGCTACCTAGCAAACAAACTCAAGATATCAGGAGGCTCTAGACCTTCACGTAATGCTAAAAATCTGTTGCACAATCCTCCAACTTTCAAAAGGGAAAGACTTATGGCGCAATCTTTCTTAGGTACTGCAACTAGAATTTAGAATTCGCTACCTCCACAATTTTGCATCACCACCTCGTTTCGGATCTTCAAAACAAATCTTAAAACTCTTCTCTTTCAAATAGATTTTTCTTAATAACACTGCTCACCAAGCTCCCCACCAGGCATATGCCCTCACATTTAATGGCATGACCCTGACTGTAAATGTACAGTCCTAAGGTAACTTAAATAGCGACCAAAAATAGACAATAATTCATAATAAACTGAAGGTACAAAGTATTAGAAAAATACAAAATATGTTTTATTTTCTTCAAACAGTACCAAAAAACATGAAATATGAATCAATCTACATACTCACTCCAATCATATCAACATTAACTCACTCATTCTCATGACTAAAAACATTCAAATAGACAATAACATGTGTATTTAATTCCACAGTAGCTGATCGATCTACTACATCAAGATATTAATAATTGAAAAAGCTGGGTTCAGCACAATAACAATAGATAAAACACAGCTGAAGACTAGATGGTATCTGGATCAAGGCAACAACAGTAGAAGAGAACTTGGCTAGTAACCAGATGGTATCTAAACGCTTTTCGGCACACGAGGTGCCTTCCTCAGGAGAAGCCACAGATTTAATTATCTTGATGTCTGTAAGTACAAAAACAGTAAATATATATATAGTTCCTTCAAAAAAGTAAGATTGATCAAAAGATAGAATGAAGTAATTAATTGCTTCGCATCTGTGAGCAGTAGTCCCAATGACCAGAGATACCATGCATATGAAAGAGATTATTCTCAAAGAAATGAATATCCAAACAAGGTGCTGCAGATCTATTTCAGTGGATACCCATGCCATACCTTAAATAGATTAGAAAAAAATGTGCCCAGAAGAGGAGGGGAAAATTGTTACATGCCTAATAGAATATCCCAAACACCCAGTGTAGTTAGGTCTCATATAAGATAAGTTGTCAAAAAATACCCTGAGTAATGCAGGAGTCTACGAGGCACAATATAGAGGTTATAAGAGAAATCCTCTCCAACGTTGTATGGGAACAAAATGTATCTAAATATAGAATGAAAGATTTTTATTGAAGAATTGCATTGATTGTCATGAATTTTTAGACATTGATTATCAAAGATCATAATCATACATTAATTGCTAACCACTGCATCTTGACCATCAATGGTTTTCTGAATTTAGGGTGCCTTAGTGCTCATGCGAGAGCAAATTTTTATTGCCCCGATGGGCAAACATCGGACGTGGCAGTATATCACTTTGATCCGCATTGATATTCAAAATGTGCCAATTGGCACATATGATCTGGTGGACTCTCTCATTGAGAGTTGAATGTCTAGTGACACAGACCAATTTGGGATCCCCTTTGGGTAGATGGTTTCCCAATAGATAATCTCTGTCATAGAACCGGGCACGTTTGTACGCATCTTGTATCAATCTTCTGAGGTACCCTCTAGATATAAACTTGGATTTCATCATGATGGATCGCGCATCATAATCTTTTAAATTGGTGCAATTTCGCCGTAAACAGAGAAACTACCCAAACGGGATGCTTTCCTTCTGAGTCTTAGGATGATAACTGTTAAAATGTAGTAGTGTATTCCTGGCTGTTGGTTTGACATAAATATCAACTTCTAATGCATGATTATGATCATTGATTTCAATGTCTAGAAATTCAATCTTTTGATTACTGCTGTTCGCCGTAAACTTTAAATTAGTGTCACAGTGATTGATCCATTCCAGAAATCCATGAAGGGAGTCTGACTCTCCATACCAAATGAAAAAAATATCATCAATATAACGAACCCAATGCTTGATGGATTCATTAAATGGGGCTATTTTGTTATATATAAAAGTTTTCTCAAAATGAGCCATGTAGATGTTTGCTACTGTGGGAGCACAAGAGGCTCCCATACTAACTCCTTTTGTTTGCCTGTAAAAGCTCCCATTAAATTCAAAGGTGTTTTCCTGTAATACCACCTGCAGGATTTCTATGATAAACACAGCACAGCAGTCAATTTGATATTGTTCAATAAACCACTGTACTGCCTTTAGAGCATCTCTCTGAGGTATATTACTGTATAAGGACTCAATGTCCAACGTGACAAGGGTTTCCCTCGTGGCATTAAAAGGGAGACCTTCAACAGTTAGAATCATTTCCTTAGTGTCTTTAATGTGGGAAGCAGTTTTAGATATGTGTGGACGTAAAACAAGGTCCACATATTTCGAGATAGGTTCAGTGACAGAGCCTATCGTGGTAACAATGGGGCGATATGGGGATCCATACTGTTCTTATGTATTTTTCGTACTCCATATATGCTTGCCATACGCGGGTGATTGATGTTAAGAAAATCAAATTCATTTTGGCAAATGATACCTTGTTCCAATGCTTTCTTGGAGAGATTGTAGATCTTTCTCTTTACTCTAGTAGTAGGGTCTAGTTTCACAGGTAGGTAATGCTCCAAGTTGTTTAACAGAGCATACATTGTACTTACATAGTTGTCAGTGTCTAAGACTACTATGCCTCCTCCTTTATCGCAATTGTTAACGGTTACATCAGAAGTGCCCCAGAGATCACACAGGGCATTCAGCTCCTTTTTGTCCAAATTAGGGGGAGGACGTGGCATTTTATTAATCATAGTTTTGAGGCGAGTCAATACCTCGCTTTCAAAGAGGCTCACTTCCGGTCCAACTTGAACAAGGGTGGGGATGAAAGTAGATACAGGAAGTAATCCTGTGCGATTCTCCAAATTATTCGCATTGCATGGTGTTTCAGAAAAGTATTTTTTCAAACATATATTTCACGAAAAAATGCCATGATATCTTGCAATAGTTCAAAAATATTTGCTCCAGTGAATGGTACAAATGAAAGTCCTTTAGATAAAAGAGCAATCGTGGATGCTTCTAAAGGCTTGTGCGACAAATTAAAAATGGGTATTTCTTTTATGGTCTCCAATACTGGGCATTCTGGGTCACTAAGTATTGTGGGTTGTTCTGTTGGTAACTGCCCCAATTGAAGTTGTCCCGATATCTTGGTTGATATCTGGGTCTCCAAGGACCTCGCTGTGCTCCTCGCCGGCCTAAAAAAGACTCTCCTGTTGTTGGATTAGATGAATACAATGCTCTGTCCCCTTCTGAATTGAAATGATGGGAACTTCCTTCATTTTCTGAATCAGACGTATCTGAAAAGGTTGTTATTTCACGTGTAGGTTTTTGATATCCAACAGGATCTGAATCTTGGTATTCTCCTTGACTGTAAAAATGTTCATTGACCCTGACTGTTACATTACACCGCCAAGAGTTATAACGACCTTTCTGCTTCAACTCTGTAAATATGTAATATGTATTTATGCATCCCTAATCACTTTAACTTTTCTAAATATGTCATTATTAATTAATATGTAATTTGTAAATACGTAACTCTCACCATGAGTAACTGTGGTAGCTATACGTATTGTCACCTACTACCTTATTATTTTAAATTCCTCATGTAACATTCTTTCACTCTATTCTGAAGCGCTCTAACTCATCTGGGCTATATAAAAACGAATAAATAAATAAACAACAGTTAATTATTAATTCAATATACATTAAAAATTACCATTACCTGCCTCCCAAGCCATTCATATAGCTTTGGGGGCCTGAAATAGTCCGAATTCTCACACTTGTAGGAGTGTGATGGTTAGTATCTGACAAGATGGCTAACTGCTAAGGAGCTCACGCCGGGAGCTCCCCAGGTTAGGGGTTGCCGTTCTGCGTAAATCCCCGAAAAAGCCCCCCCCTTCGAACCACCACCCATCTGGAACCGAAGAAGGCGATCTTGCACCGCTGACAACAGAGTCCAGAACAGCATCCGGGGCGACACAGCAAGGATCGAGGGGAGGACTGTGCAGCGGCGAGAAAAGCTCAGGAGATTTTCCTTGCTGGCAGAAAAAGTGCGGCCTCAGATGAGGAGACCCCGACATCGTTTCCAGTGGTGAAGAAAGGGGTCGTCCCAAGGTGAGCCCACTGCCCCGTCCCTGTGGATCATACCAGGCACCAAGGGCTCTCCGAAGCCTCATCTAAGACTGCACCGCCGGCCACCATGGACCCCGGGGGTCGGGTGCTGGTCGCCCTGCCTCCAACATCCGCCAGACCTGATCCACCCATAGAGCCACACCCTGGCTGCAGGACGGCAAACGATCCCCTACAAACGCTCGACTGGCCACACCTGGGGACTGGGAGATTGTGGGTCCAGGTTTCGTGGCTTAAAAAAAGGGGAAAATCGAGAGACTGAGCAGGAAGCAGGTCTTGATCGTACCTGAGGAGGAAGCTTTTGTTCCGGATCCTGCTGAAGAAAAACTTCCTCTGCAACCATTTGAGCTCAGGGGACACTGCGCTTCACATAGATTCTGCCTCCTGAAATGGAGCCCACACTCTGCGGCACACTACGTGAGATGATGTGGCCTTACATCTAGAGCTATAGACTTTGGAGCTCGGGAACCACGTTCGAGCCTTGGCGTTGGCTCAGCATCCTGTTATTCTGGGCAAATTACTTAATCTCCCCATGCCTACCAAAAATGAATGTGTCCTTGTGTAACGTAAGTGGTGCTCATGTAAAGCGCTCCAATACCTTTGGGTTGAGTTTGCGCTACATAAATCTGCAAAAAAAAATAATAATAAAGCCCTTGGATGTTTCTTGGGACGTACGACCTGACCAATCTGCCGATATACTTTGTTCTCACTTCCCACCAATATTGGCAGATTATATCTACGCTGTTAGTTTAAATTGCACATCTTTCATACACACCATTGCAACGTTTGCTTTTTGTGTACAGACTCATGTATCTGTTTCGTGTCTTCTATGTACTTCATGTACTCTGAAGTCCTTATGTAATGTAACTGGTTCTAACGCAAAGCGCTCTGACACCTTTGGGTAAAGCACACGCTATATAAAAACGCATAAATAAAATAAATAAATAAATACTGTTAATATCATTGGCAGCATGACAGGGGCAATGTGTGGTGCAAGCTGCAGTGGCCTCCTGACCAGAGCCCTGGCACAAAAAAGCACTGCACACACTGCGTGTACAGTTAGCACTCTAGTGCTACAGCAGAACACTTTTAGCTCTATAAACGGGTCGAATATAGTCAACTGAGCAGACATGCCAACACTCCCGATTCAGGCGGGAGACTACCGATTTCAAAGCTAGTCTCCCGCCTCCCGATTCCTTCAAGCAAAAACCCGATTACTCGGGGGTTTCAGCTGACAGGGCTTGGTATTGTGTAACATGGTGTATGCACTGCCAGCAACCTGCAGCCCAGTGCACAACACTTGCATCACCCTCTTTCTGCCTGCCATTGCACTCCATGCTTCTGAAAGGTAAGAAAAAAACGTGCATTTGCGTTTCAAATGTCCGATCCTGCAGCAGCACACTTGCTACGCGGAAAGCCCATACATGACAGTAACCCGATTCAAGGCCCCATTCTCCCGATTTTTGTTCTTTAATCTCCCACTTTGCTCTTCTAAAATGTTGGCATGTATGCAACTGAGAGCCAATGTTAATAAAGTAACACGGCTGCCCGGAAAGTGTGTCCTTGTGTAACGTAACTGGTGCTCATGTAAAGCGCTCCAATACCTTCGGGTCGCGTTCCCGCTATATAAAAACTGCCCCAAAAAAATGAGCCACGTCTTGGTCATGCCCTCAAACAAGATGGCGCGCGCCGTGAGTCAGCGTTGTAACGAGACGGCGACTGCTCCGTCATGCCCTAAAAAAATGGCGGTTTGTTTTACTTAAAAGCAAAAGACATGAAGCCACTTACAATGCCACTAGTTAAGATGACGAAGCCGTAGGCCTATCGGTGCCTTGACGTTATCACCATTACTGCCCTCAGTAAGGATGGCGATCATCTCGTATTAAGTCATTGGGTGAAGTCGCACATGCGCACAGCGCTGTCAGTCAATGTGCCCGCAGAGAAGATGGCGCTTGCTAGTATTGTGCGAAGTGCCGGGAGTTGGGGGCTTCATGAACCGTTGGGACGCCTGGAGAGAGCCTCCGATAAGGGGTTGAATTTCGCAGTCAAGCCTGGAGGCGATGTCGAAGCCCCACTAGGATTGGAGATGGAGCACGGGACAACCACCCTTGCTTTCAAGGTAACTATGTAATTTAGGGATGACAATAAAAGGATGAGGCGACGCCACAAGCGTTTCACGTTATCTAGGTGAGGTAGGGGTGCAGCGAAGTATTTCCTAGATTGCCTATTATTTTCGAGGGAGTAATGCTGCTGCGAAGTGCAGTTGAGGCTCAAGTTAGCAATCGGAAAAGTTGGAGCACATACCGGAAGCGCCGGACTACTAACGAGGTCCATAGACATACCAACATGTCTAGTTTCCAAGGTAGTAGGTACACGAGTATGGTGTTTTCTTGGTCAGGCGATAGCAAAGGCCCTTTAGTTTTACAAAAATTACACATATTCTATATTACGTTGAACATCTTTCAGCCAGCCTTTTTCATCCATCCGTATGTTTTTGTGTAATTCACATTTTTATTCTGCCCACTTTAGCATGGACATACATGGCAACATTTTCCGACTGCTGGGAAGTGGGAGATTTTGACTAAAAATAGGGGTAATGTTTTTCCACATTCACTTATATTGCAGCATAGTGGGTAGACGCCAACGCCTCGACAGGGGTAGTAGGTGCTATATAAACACAATTTAAAGTCAGTTTTGGCTTCAAAAATTGGGAGTCTCCCACCTGAATCGGGTCTATTGGTATGTATGCTTGGAACAGTTGGTTAGCCAAATTTAGCCAGCGACTAACTTCACTGTGGGTGACGGCATTCTGGCCTCTTTCAAAGATATAACCGTTATAGTTAGTTTCCATAGGAAAGGCATTTTTTGTTTCTTTAATAAGTTTGGTATCATCTGATGAGTCTGCGTGAGATTTTCCAGTTAAAGAACTTCATCCACTTTGGTTCCTTCATTGAAAGTTTTGTGCCGGTCCGTGAAGCAGTGGCCAAGAAAAAGGGGGGTTCACGATAGTGTGGTTTTCCCATTGAGGAGTTTGTTCTCGGTTACAGAAAGAATGGCTAAGCGGAATTGCACAAAATTTGTCAAAACATTAGAACTTTACTCAAAAAGCAGGCTTTTTGTTGTTGATGGGAATCTTTTCTGCCATTTTCACAAAATCAGCATTTAAAGAGGAGCTCGGATTGCTCATGAAGGGGTTAACGCTGGTAAAAAGTTTGACATATCTTGACTGTTGGTGTCTAGATATGCTTTGATTGGCCTATTGGAAGTGGATTGATGGGCCCTGATTGTGTGGCCGCAGCATGGAGCGTATGTTAAAGCTGCCATTACAGGACTCTTGTACTTGGTTCCGCAGCCCTGAAAAAATAGACTCTGCATAAGGGGTCAGTGTGGGCACACCCTCATGGGGTCATGTGGGGCTGAGGGATGTCTCATAGGGGTCAAGAGTTAAGATTTTTTTGGGTCGCAGGTACACCCTTGTGCTACCATGTTTCCGGTAGTAGTAATTCTATACCGCGGTAGCGAAAATACGCTTTTTAAAAAAACAGTGAGAAAGGTCAGGTCATTTACAAGACCCTGCGGCCAACCGCCATTGTGCATGCCGTAGGCCATGTGTGGTGGTGGTTGGCTGTCTACAGAAGGTTGAGCGCAAGGCCATCCCACTGCTGTGCACAACTGGGGCTTGGATGCTTGTGCAGCACAGAAATTCATTAAAAAAAGAGGCAAAATTAACTACCTAGTTGGGTGTGGTAATAAGATCTTATCTTACATTAAAAAAAAAAAAAAATTCACTGAAAATGCCAGAGATGAGACTAACATTTTTAAAAAACACACCGATTCTCCAGTTTATTGAGCCAACTATAACTTGCTCCCTTGTCATGTACTGCTTATGACCTCACTTCATCTCATGACATGTTAAATAACGGTGATACATTGGAGATGACATCATTGATGTCATCCACTCTTCGTGACAGCATTTGTGGACTTTATGTAATAAAATCTCCACTATGCCCAATTTTCTATCACCAAGTGATAATGGACATAACCTTTGACCACATGTTGAACAAATATATACTTTAAGTGACCCACATTTGGTGGGTGTTAAGCCTGTTTTTTTCTGGTATTCACCTAATTAACGAACATAATTCCTACATGGACTTTAATGAGCTCACCACCTTTTTGTAAGCATTTAATACTTAACAAAAAATTATTTGTACTCTATTCACCTTAATATGATCAACCGTTAAACTCTTCACATGACCAGCAATTTTAAGTCAATAGCTGACCAGTATGTATTTGACAATGACGGGATGCATTTATTCAGGCCCTATTCACAGCCCTCTGTAATGTGGTAAAGTACAGTAGACACATTCCTGAGATGTGCATAGTGGCATACAGCCACAGAGCCAGTGTGAGTTAAACCACTTCTAAATGGGCCTCCCCTAAACAATCTGCAATGCCTCAGTCTTCAGAGTTCTGGAAAACAACACCTCCATCTTACCAATATCCTTGTTACATAGAATTGTTCTAATACTGTATTACAACTATTTAACTTGGGCAAATGCCCAGACATCCTCTGGTAGATATTCTATTATCGACGGAAGCTTTGGCTTTTCTCACAGATTTTTTGCAGCAGGCTTTGGCTTTAAGTCCCAACATATGTTGAGGTGTGTCTCTGTAACCCAGATCAGATGCGCTCAACCTCTACACTGTTCAATATAGCGTACTATTTGTACCCAAAACATTACATGGAATAATGTCAACCTCAGTATCATTGATGCCATTTGAGAGGTTATTAGTGAGGTAATTTAACATGTCATGAGGGTTGTTATATGCGAGTGCATAACAGGCACAAGTTAACATTAGTTCTTATCTCATTGTAACACCTAACTGTAATGTCACTTTTACCCCAACAATAAATAATGTGTTGATGTGCTCAATGTTAAAGACGAGAATGTTGTCAGTCACTGTGAAGTTAGCCAGTGGCTGAATTGGGCAGACCAACTACCCCATGCTGTAGAGGGGGATACAAAAATTGTTAATACTATAAAAACAGACCGATGGATGAAAAATGCTGGCTGAAAGCCCTCTTTTTCATCCCCAGCAATATTTTTTTTTAACACCATGACAAAAGCAGCACTGACGCAGCCAAAAGGCTGACAACAAACACCAGTCCTATTGGCTTACCAATGATTGTTTTTTATTGGTGGGCCATTTAAGGCCATGGGAATGATTTTGCCCATTGGGAGGACCCGGGATTGATTTCGCTTGTTGGAAGGGTGACTAGGATGCCCAGGAGTGTGGCACTTCAAATTCGGGTTAGTTGAGAGGCATGATTTTAAGTACAGGAATGCAGAGTGCAACAGGGAAACTCTTCAATGGGTTGGTTATACACTGACTATCGAGGATCAACACACTCTACTTTAATGCGAGTCTGAAAGCAGTAGAAAACCATTAGTCTGGCTTCTCGAATATCGGCATGAAGAGACCAACCAAGCCCATGTGTATTAGCCACCAATAAAAAACAAGGACCGTGTTCATCACTAATATCCTTGTTTATAGTGCATCCACTTGGTTTAGATTTTTAATTTTTCCTTTAAAGATCTGCCATCTTGGTCCCTTTTTAGGTCTGGATTGATGGCACAGCTCTCCCCAGAACGTACGTGATCAACCTAAAAAGGGCTTATCTCCCAAGAGCTGTACTCATTTGTTTATCAAGTTGCTGTGTTCCAGAGCTCTTTATCAAGTTTATCTTTGGTGTTAAAACCGAGCTTGACCTTTAGGTCAGACATATGCCACTATAGTGCTCCATGTCTCCAGGATATTTAGTTAATTATGGTGTTTATTTTTCTCTGGCAGCAGCACAAATGGGAGATGGGCAGCCCAAAGGAATGTTATGCTGTATTGCAGTTCCTTTCCGTGGGCTGGAAATACCTTTAGTTTTTGTTTGTTGGCTCCCAAAAGACAATTTCATAACTTTAATTTATTATTTTAAAATGTATGCATATCTATTTCATTTAATTAAAATTTTATATTTTTAATTAACTTATTTAATATACTGTAATATTAAGTTGCGCTTCCATTAATCCAAAAACCACTTAATGTTACTCTTCCTAAATCCTTAAAGCTCTTTACTACCCTTAATGCTACTCTTACCTGAACCCTATAAAACGTGTTCCTGCTCCTTAGCGCTACCCTTCCCTGAGCCTTATAAACTGCTTACTATCCCTTAATGTTATCCATCCCTGAAAACCGTAACTACCCCTTAAAGCTACCCTTCTATGAACTCTTAACCCTTACTGCCACTTAATTGTACCTATCCTTGAACTCTAAAAGCTCCTTTCTACCACTTAACACTACCCTTAGCTGAACCCTAAGAAGCTTACTACCCTTTAATGCTACCTAACCCCTAACAAAACATTACTACCCCTTAACACCACCCTCCCGTGAACCCTTACTACCCCTTAACGCTACTTTACCCTGAACCCTAAAAATCCTTCCTCCCCTTGAATGCTACCCACTACCACTTGGCGTTAACATTCCCAGAGCTGGGAAAAACCCTAACTACCCCTTAACACTACTCACCTGAACCATAAGCCCTTTACTAGCCCATAACATTGCCCTTCTTGAACCCTTAAAACTCTTACTGTCTCTTAATGTTACCCTTCCCTAAACTCTACAAACCTCTTAATACTACCCTTCCATGAACCCTACAAATCCTAACACTTTAACACTACCCTTCCGTGAACAATAAAAAAAAAATCAAACCCTTTACTACCTCATAACGTTACCCTTCCATGAACCCCAAAAGCTTATTACTACCCCTTAATGCTACCCTTTCCTGAGTCCTATAAACTTCTTACTTAATGCTCAGTCAGGGACTCTGCCTGCTGAAAGCAGGGGTAGCTATTGGGTGAAAAACTGGAAAGACTTGGGAATAAAATTAAAGTCTCCTGTAATTTCTCATTTGTAGGGCGACCTTCAGGATCCTTCTTGTGATCCCTGTTATTTCTATTTCCATCCCGCAGTTATTATTGCCCCTGGTATTGGGAACTTTAGTAACGAGTTACTGGGTGATATCAGGGACTTTGTTATAAGGTCCTTAGTGGTGCTGAGCCACACAGACAATCTTACCTCTGTAAATAGAATATTGTTAGGGCATCAGTGGAAGCATTTTCAAAACTACATTCTGCTGTTCATATACAGTGAAATTATACTGCATTGCCATTGGGGAGAAATGATGGCCACCCCACTAATGGAGCCATTTAAATAATGTTGGCATACCGCAGTTTGGTAATATGTTACTGCAACCATTATTATGACATTACTGCAAATTTAGAGACGCATGTGCATCCATTGTTTTGACCTCTTTTCACAATTGGTGATGTAAAATTAGCACCAGCTTTTTCCTAGTGCACTGGTACGAACAGGCATGGAATGCAGTACTGTTGTCTTGATACAAAAATAGTGTTAAATGTACTGAAAACCACTTTTCACACATTCACTGGATTAATTTTTAACCGCTTCCAACATATTCTAAATGATCCCCAAAGTAGTGTGTCCGTGAATTACAAAATGCACCAAATGTTAGTGCATGACTATTCATTTTTTTGTAATAATGGCCTATTTGGGTATGGTAAACTCTTGACCAAAGGTCTGTATTAGATAGCCTGCTACAGCCTATGATTCATAGTCATCCAAACCACGTGAAAAGTCCTTAACTTCAAACATGGAAACAGCCGGCTTCCTATTCATTTAATTCTAAGGGATAAGCTAGTGAGACCTGTTGAAAGACCTCTTTGTACCAATGTTTTACAGTGTCAAAAGGTCGAACCGGATTGGAGAAAATACCAGACGGTAGGTCTTGATAACGCTGTTGCTGTAAAGTGCTTAGATAGTGCAGGCAGACCGGGAGACGTTTAAGCAGACACCATCATAACCCACACTGGACAAGCAACCACAGTGGAAGTCTTAAAAGCAGGCATCTGAGCAGCCCAGGATAAGCTTTGCACTATCTTTTAACTACTGCATTGAGACATTCCAGCAGATATAGCCAAAACAAAAAATAAAAACAAACTGCTTTTCATTCAAGAAGAAGCTAAACCAGGGTTCCCAAAGAACCATGGCGATTTGAGTAAAAATGTTCTATGGCAGACAGAACGTCCTTTGAATGTAGTACTCCGACCCTATGGTTTCTAAAATCCAATAATCTAAGTAGTCGATCTTCCAACAGTTAAGGTCTCAACGATAACTCTTATGATGAACTGGCAGACCAGTCCGAATTGATTGATGGGTGTCCAAAATAAGGCTGTTTTGGGAGTAGACTCAAAGCCTTCCTAAAACTTGTCAACCATAACAATTAAGGAGGAAGATGAAGGAAAATCTTACACCTGAACAGAAAAGGGATTACTAAGAGTACTTCACTGTACACCTGCCCTCCTCTCCTTCCTCCCATCTGCAATCTTCTTGGTCAAAGCCAAGACAGTAGTTCCAGATGAAGCATTTAGAGCAGTACAAAAGTAGCTGATGTCCAATTCAGTGGTGTGTTGATGAGAATGTGGAGAAAATTTAAAGGAGGTGTTCTACTGAAACCAGGAGCTAATGAGATCTGACTTAACCAGGACAGATTTGCATAAGCTATATTAGCAGAAGAACCCCCATCAGCAATCGTTGCAAATATATAGGCAAACAGTGTGGAGCCGTAGTTTCTTGCATTTGAAGGTAGGTTACTTGGTGTGCAGATATCCCACTCCTTTTGGAGAGGGATCTTGGATGGCTAATGTGGAACAAGAGGAAATTAAAGTGAGTGGTTGTGACCACCCCCTTCTGTCCACAGGGACTTCTGGTAGAGTATTTTTATAACGGAATTTTATATAGCGCGAACTTGACCCGAGGGTATCGGGTATCGGAGCGCTTTACACAAGCACCAGTTGTGTTACATGAGGACACATTCATTTTTTTGTTAGCCACGGGTAGATCAAGTGATTTGCCCAGAATCACAGGATGTTGTACGTCCTTGCCGAGCCTCGAACCCGGTTCCCCAGATGTGAGGTTGACCGCCCTAGCCGTTAGGCCAATCCACCATTATGGTGAAGTAAATCAAATTTTCATTTTTAAGAGCAGGTTGGTTACGGTCCCTGTTAACCAATTCCAGGTAATGCCTCACTAATGGCAGGTCCTCCATAGGAGTTTTATGTTGCATGTACCATGCCTATGTTGCATTCTTGAAGAAGCAGGGGTGGGCCTTGAGGGGGTTGGAGGGAGGGGGCACGGAGTGTGGACTTTTAAATTGCATGGCCGACAGGAAAAACCCCTCCGCACTGATCCTTTTGGACCTCTCAGCCGCGTTCAACACGTTAAACCATGCACAGTTGGTGGCCCGGGTCCGGCGGCTGGGAGTTACTGGGACAGTCCTCCAACGGATCGTTTCCTTCCTGGAGGATCGGTCCCAAAAGGTCCAATTAGGGGAGTATACATCTAGGCATGGAGTCTTCTCATGTGGGGTTCCGCAGGGCTCTGCGTTGTCCCCCATGCTTTTCAATATCTACCTTCAGCCATTGGTGGAAGCACTGGCGAAACTGGATTGTCAGGTGTTCAATTATGCCGATGACACTCAACTAATTGTGCGTATTGACAATTCCACCCAGGCACAGCTTAAGGTACAGAGCATCCTCCGGTTTACGATGAATTGGATGACCTCCAATTCACTTAAGGTAAACCCCGATAAGACAGAGGTTCTGGCCCTTACTACAGGGACTAATCCGTGGTCATCTCTTCTGGCCACAAGAGCTTGGTACCACTCCGACACTGATGCCAGCTGTGAAAAGCTTGGGTATTAGGTTAGATACCAAATTAACCATGAACAGTCTGGTAATTGCAGTAGTGGGGAGCTGCGTGGGATTGATAAAACAACTCCGGAAACTTGCACCTCTGCTATCGTTTTCCACCATGCGCACTGTTGTTTCGGCATTAATTCTGTCACGCCTGGATTACGGCAACGCAGTTTTTATAGGGCTTCCTGAGAAACTTTTGGGGAAACTTCAGGTGGCCTTAAACGATGCGGCGAGACTGATTTTCAAATTACCTAGCAGAACACGCGCCACACCCCTGCTACAACAACTACATTGGCTCCCTATTAAGCAGAGGGTTGGGTTTAAAGGCCTGTGCATTGCACATAAAGCCCAGTTTGGAGCAGCGCCTTGCTACATTAAAGATCGTCTGAAATCGTACGTGCCCGGTCGCTGTCTCCTTTCATCTGAGACAAACCGGCTGGCCTGCCCGCGCTTCAATAGAGCCACTCTGGGAGGGCGTGCCTTCTCTGTTGTGATCCCCCAGCTCTGGAACAAGCTACCAGAGAGTTTAAGTGGGGAAGCCAGGCTACTCCCTTTTAGGAAGAAACTTAAAACTATCCTGTTTTCTGAGTCATTTGGATAAGCCTCCTCCATTCTCTGTGTGACCAGTAACTAATTAAGGAATTCCGGGGTTCTGGGTCAATAGCGCTTAGACCATTGGTGATTTGGCGCTTTATAAATGCAAATTAACAATAACAACAAGGTCACCTTCAGTTTACAGATATTGCTAAGGTGATCTCGCATCTCGTAGATGAAATTGGAGCCACAATTTGGAATATATTTTCTGGGACAATCCTTGGTAAGAGAGGACAGCCCTAGTCGGTCATAAAAGGCGAACCGTTTTGTCACATATCGACCTCATAAGATCTGTATGACCATTGAACCATGTGCTGCTTTGCAAAAAGCAAGTCTTTGTAACAAAGTTGAAAGGGGTGAATATAAAAAAATAGAATGGTCCAGCCTCTAACAACACATGGCATGTATTCCACCTTCTTGGCCTGGTTAGAAGAAATTTTGTAAATTGAGAGAAATTGATTTACATGGGTTTTTGTTTTTTTTGGGGGTTTTTTTTAGTTTTTTTTTTTAATAATGTGGAGGAGAGGTTTGATGTGGCACTTCCCATGACTGGATTATGACCAGAGTTTTAGGCTTGTATATGTAGCGGCCATCCATGAAACTAGTCTTGTGGACTCATTCAATACATAGAACTTGCTAGTTATATGATTACTAGTAATCATTTTGGGTAAAATGTAAAAAAAAAAAAAATGTAAGTCCGTTTTTATATAGCGCAGCTACTCACCGGGCCGGAGTGGAAATTAAGTGAGCTATTGCCCAGAGTCACATGGTGCTGAGCTGCCGCCGAAGCCGGGGATCGAACCATGAACCCTGTGCTCCGAAGTCAGCTGCCCTGGCCGCTGCACCACACCTCTCCACTGGGTCACCCAGACTGCCAAACTGAATTTTCTAGGAATCGATCTTTTTATTTGGAGGAAGACAAGAGAATTATACACAGCTTCCTGCCTACATCCATGGGCCGGCAGAGCGATCATAAGATGGGAATAAACAGCGTTCAAGCCAACAACCCGGAGGCCGGCTGCGTAATGAGCAGGGCTGATGCTCGTTAAGTTGAATCTTCCAAGTTTTCGAGGATAACAAGGAAAAATAACACAGAAAAATATAGCAAACGATAAAGGATATCAAAGCAAAATCCCTCCCAAACCCTTACTTCCCGTCCCCACCCCCTCCGCACCAGCTAATGCCTCGCTATGCACCTCCAAGCGTCTAATATTAGTTGTTGAGAGAGCCATATGTTTACGTTGCCGATGGCTGGGCAGCAGGTAGTCGCTCCAGTGGAAGCAAATTAAGAATCTGCAAATACTTAGGACAAGTGACTTCCCTCATGTCTCGTGTCAGCAGCTGCAAGAAAGGCGCCCACAATTTAGCAAAATCCCTCCCCCTGCCCTTCACGCCAAGAGACATGCGTTCCATAGCCGAGAGATACCACAGACGGTGTATCCATGACAGCAGCTCGGGTGCCACCGTCGTGCCCCATTGAGCTAGGATGACCTGTCTAGCTGCCAACAGCGCTAAGGCTATTTGCCTACCCCGTATGGATTTTAATGGGAAGGCCTTGGGGTGAGAGAGGCCAAGGAGGGTGTATTCTGGTGAACGGGGCAAAGAGATATCAAACGCTGCATCTATGTTGTCTAGGACCTCTGTCAAGTATCGTTGCAATTTCGGACAATGCCACAGCAAGTGAGCCAAAGTACCAGACATCCCACATCCCCTCCAGCAAAGGTCTGTCTTGCTTTTATCCCAAATGTGGATTCGAACGGGCTTGTAATACCAGTAGGAGAAAATCTTAAGAGGATTCAGCCGCAGCTGTGTTGTGCGCCGTGTGATGAGTGCGGTATAAGATGTGTTCCCATTCCTTGGGAGATAGTGGCCTGCCTATTTCAGTTTCCCAACGGCCCTGTGCCTTTGTGCGCTGCCCAGTGGGACCTTCCGTTATCATAGTGTGCAATTCAGATATGAGACGACGGTCTTCTTGTTTGCGAAGCAACCATTTCTCGAACGCGATAAGAGGTCTGGACTTTTGAGCATAATTGGAGGGCATCGTAATCCAATGAGTTAGTTGACGATAGGGGTACTCGTCAGTGGTTAGAAGGCCATAATCCTGTCTAAGCTGAGCAAACGAGACCAGCCCCTCTGTCAAAGAGGGATCCCACTCTTTTACAACCCTCTTCCCGCCACCGCTGAAATACCGCAGACTCCTGACCTGGAAGAAAGTCAGGGTTATCTACAATGGGAGTCATCGGCGAGGGAAAGTAGGTCCAGCCTTTTTTAATCGCCACCATATCCCAGACCCTGAGCGTCGGCGACGTGACCGGAGAGGAGTAAAGACCCCAGGCCCTATGTTTGCGGGGTAACCACAGTTCCCTCCAAATATTGACACCAGCAACAGACTGGTCCATAAAGTTCCAGTGTTTGCTGGATAACGGTCTGTTCCACTCCACCAAATATCTGAGGCACGTGGCTTGATAGTATCTCTCAATCAAAGGTAAGCCCACTCCCCCCTGTGCTTTCGGACATGCCATCTGGGCGAGTGAGAGACGCGGCTTTTTCCCGCTCCACACAAACTTATTAATGAGAGCCTGCAATTGCTTAATTGCCCGAGGTGGCGGAGACATAGGAATCATTTGAAAAGTATAGAGAATGCACGGAAGAATTGTCATTTTCACTGCCGCGATCCTTCCAAACCACGCAAGGCGCAGCCGTGACCAGGCGTCCAGCGCCTTGGCCGTCTGCTCCAATAGCGTCGCGTAGTTGAGCGTAACCGTTCGGGCAATGGTTGGTGCTAATCTAACACCAAGGTACATTATGTCACCTTGTGTCCACTGGAACGGGAATTGTTGCTGTAGAGTAGTCCCCTCTTCTGGAGGGATCGCCAGATTCAGAATAATGGATTTACCCAAGTTAACCTTAAACCCTGATATTTCCCCAAAAGAGGATAATTCTGCGAGCAGGGCAGGCAGGGTAGTCTGCGGCTGCATGAGGGAGAGGTTCACATCGTCTGCATAAAGACTTATTTTATGGATGTCCACTCCGAATTTCATACCTACAATGCGATTATCCGCTCTAATACGCTGAGCTAAGGGCTCCATATAAAGCGCGGGGATAGGGGGCACCCCTGCCAGGTCCCTCGAGAGATTGGGAAGGATGACGAACTGCTGCCATTGACCCGCACGAAGGCCGTGGGAGCACAATATATGCACCGGATCCAGTTAATGAAATTTTCTTCGAACCCATAGCAACGCAGTGTCTTGAAGAGATGGGCCCACCCCACTCTATCAAAAGCCTTCTCGGCGTCTATTGCCAGCAGGAATGCCTTCCTATCCGATCGCTACGTGCTATCAAGGAGATGGAAGAGCCGTTTGGTGTTGTCTCCTCCCTGACTTGTGGGGATAAAACCTGATTGGTCGGGGTCTATTAGTTCAGCCAGGAGGGGATTGAGATCGGGCAGCTAAAATACCAGCAAAAATCTTCGCATCTATATTAAGGAGGGAAATGGGTCTATAAGATCCACAGTCCCGCGAGTCCTTTCCGGGTTTCAGAATGACAGAAATCGCCGCCTCGGACATGGAGGGTGTTACCTTACCCGTCTCTAAAAAAGAATTAAACAATTTGGTTAAAAAGGGAGCCAGCTCCGCACAAAAGGTCTTGTAAAAGGAAGCCGAGAATCTGTCGGGACCAGGTGATTTGGCCACTTTCAATCTGGAGATTGCCGTGATCACCTCCTATTCTAATCTCCGAGTCAAGCCCCTCCACCGAAGTCCTAGAAAGAGGTGTGATCCCGCAGCTGCCCAGATACGCTCTAGGGTCCTGCGCTGGTGGGTCCTGCCCGGAATATAAAGTGCTATAGAACATACGGAAAGAGTCCACGATTTGTTCATCTGCACTCTGTTCCTCCCCCATGTGATCTTGTATGGACTGGATCAGAGATGCTTGCGTTCTGGCTCTCAGTCTATGGGCTAGCATCCTACCGCATTTATCGCTACTAAGGTAGAATTTGTGGCGGAGAAGGGTATATTCTGCTCTATCCAAATCTCAATGCTTTAGCAGGCGCCTGCGATTTTCCAGTTCCCTCCAAACCCTCGGAGCCCCAGTGCGCTTGTGGATCGACTCGAGTTCCAGAACCTCTTTTTCCAGTTCACTATGCTTCTCCCTACGAAGATTATTATACGCCGCAGAAATAGCAATGAATTCCCCCGTGTAACTAGCTTCAGGGCCTCCCAGACGGAGGACAAAGGCGTAGACCCCACATCGTTGAGCATTAAGTAATCTTTTATTGTCTGCTTGATGCGCTGCACCGTGTAAAAGATTCTCACGGAGACGCCAGCCTGAGGGAAACGCTCGTGATCGCTGTGCAGGGATGTGAATAGTAATGAGGGCGTGATCTGAGAGAGAGCGGGGCTCTATCGTGGCCATGTGAAGGCGAGGCAGTAGGGAGGTAGAGGACAGAAAGTGATCTAGCCGCGCATAGGTTTTGTGGGCCGCGGAGTAGTAGGTATAATCACGTTCCCCATGGTGCTGTGTGCGCCAAACGTCAATCCGTTATCCCTCAACCATTCCTGTCCCTTTGAAGAAAGTGCCCCTGTTTGAGGTGTTCGCTGACCGGACCTATCTAGCTCAGTGTCCATAACGAGATTCAGACCTCCCCCCCCCTACCAAAATCACTGCATCTGGAGACGTGAGAACTTCTGTGAGTGCTGAGAGGAGGAAGGGTTCCTGTTGTGTATTTGGAACGTAGAGTGATGCTATGGTGAGGTGAGACCCGCCCCATTGTACTCTAATGGTAATAAGCGCCCCTTTATTTCGGCAACAGTCGCTAAAACCTTACCCGAGAAGCGGGCCCCAAGCAAAATTGCTACGCCATTCCTTTTTGACGGCCCCGCTGACCAGAATTGTTGAGGGAAGCGCCTATCGCGCATCCGTGTGGAATCTTTGGAAAGGAGATGGGTCTCCTGCAGGAAACATATGTCGCCCTCGGCACTGTCGAGGAGGGACAACACTGCTGCTCTCTTCACTGGGTTGTTTAGGCCCCTAACGTTGAGGCTGACTATTTTAAGGTCTTTCCCCATCTGAGGAGTGTGGCTACGGTGCTACGGGGTGTAGTGACGTTCCTGTGTCCCATCCTATGCTGACTGGCGCGCTGTCTAGCAATCCCTTGAGGCAGGACTTGCATGATGGCTGGTGCGGAGTTCCCAAACTAATAACCCAAACAAACCACCCCAAAAAGATAAACAAATTGTCAAAACAGTTATCATAGGTAGAAAATGACCAAAGTCTGTCAAGATAAGAAAAGCCCAGGGGGACATGGCTCGGGCAGTTACCCAGCCCATAGCGGGCCAAGTTCGTTCCCACCCGCCTGCGGAAAGGTTGTCAACAATCGACTTAGGACAACCCTCCTGTCCCCCCCGACACCCAACTAGGCACCCATCCCTGAGCCTCTCATTGGGTACCTCCCGGGGTATCCGGACGCTCCGATGTTTGCGACAGCGATGAAATCACTGCCTCCCGCTCTTTGTCCCCTGTGGCCTGATCAGGCTTCCGGACTGTGGCTGCCTTTCCTACTGTCTGCCATCCTGCTGTGCGGCGGGGGTTGAGATTTTTAGGCCGTTCTGTTTGTTCCGTCGCTGTGGTGTCTTCCAGGCCGAGGATCTCCGTGGCCTCGGCTAGAGAGCGGATCTGGAGCAGCTTCCCTCTGAATTTAAAAATGATGCGGAAGGGATGGCCCCACGAGTAAGGGATACCTTGCTCACGCAGGTGCGTGGTTACTGCTTTGAATTCACGTCGCTTGATGAGCGTGGAGGCCGCCAGGTCTTGGAATGTGGCTGGTGAGTGCCCTCGAAACTGTAGGGGCTGCGTTTCTCTCGCCTTACGGATGATGCGTTCCTTCAATTGAAAGTCGTGTACACACACGAGGATGTCCGGCGGTAGTGACTTGGTGCCACGTGGGAGGCCCACTCTATGAACACGGTCCATCTGAATGTCCGTCGACTCAGACTCTCCCAACACTTGCCGGAACAGCGCCCCCACGTAGGCCCTGAGATCCTCTCCTTCCTCTTTCCACGGAGCGCCTCTGATCTGAACGTTGTTCCGCCGAGATCGGTTCTCTAAGTCCTCGGCATGTGCCTGTAGGTCAAGGTGTTGCTCTCGGAGGCGCAGCATATCTTGCTGTAGGTGGAGTTCCTCCTCTCGGTTGACATCATGCTCCTCCAGCGTGGCTACGTGCTCTCCAATTTCGTCCACATCCTTCCGCACTTCCCGCAGGTCTGCAGCAAGTTGACCCTTGAGCTCCTGTATATCCTCTTTGATGGCCGCAAATAGTTCCAGCATGAACGCCTTGGTAGCCGGAGCGTCATTGCCATCCACCAGTCCCTGATTTTTCTCACCAGACGTTGAGGCCGACCCCGGCTGCTTCATGAGCAGTTCCTTCAGCGTCTTCTCCTTCCTGTTGCGAGTAGCCGCCATGTCCCGCCAGCCCAGTGAACTGCGTCTATTTAGGTGTAGCTCAATGCGGTAGCTCCAAGAATGCTGCCAGGACAAGAAGGCCACAGAACCGGCAAGGACCGTCACCCCCCTTCTCTCGAGAGGGTAGTATTCACACCATCCGTGAATTCTCTAACAGACCGGTTATAGGACAGCAGGGCCCGCCAGCACCGCGGGCCTCCACGCCCCTCAGCCCCGGAGAAAGGTTCGCCCCAGGCCACCGCCTCGTCTTCTCAGGTGGCGTGCTCAGGACTCGACCAGGCCCGCAATGGCACCGTGCTGTGAGGGCCCTCACTGTTGTAGAGCGGCCTGTAATGTTCTCCCAGGGTATGGCCCAGTAACTGGCACTACTCCAAGCAAGCTGAAGCTCCTATCTGAGCCTTACTGCCTCGTTGCCTCAATTCTGCCGTCCCCCAGGTCACAAATTGCCGTTTCTAGGTCTCTCCGCCTCACACTTGGTGCCTGGGCGCTATTTCCCACTCCCGCGCGGCCGCACTCCAAAATGGCGGTCATCGTCTCGTGCACTCCGGGGGGGCACTCGCGGTTCGCTGGGTATGATCGCTGATCTTCTCGCACCACTCAGTTCTTGTGGGGGCATGGCGCCTACTGCACTGCTTCACCGCCTGGATTCTCCGCCACAGTCAAACCGGCACGGCCTCCGGATCCTCGCGCCTCACCGGGACTCTGCTGCGCCAAGGAGCATGAAATGGCGGCCGCCCGGCACTCCCTCTCCGATGGCAGTATCTCGGCGTCTGCACCGCCGCCGCCTGCTGTCGGGTAATTACCGCTCCGTCTCGTTGGCCAGTGCCACTCGCAGGCCGCCGCTACCAGGCCATGCCACCGCGGACTCGTCCTCGGGCTGGCGCCTCGCTCACATACAGCCCTGCTAGGCCCTGACTCGCGGCGGTGCTGTCCGCTGTAGGTCCCAGGATCGGAAACTCGCTCGGCTGTTGCAGCTCGGCTCCCAAGAGCTTACCGGACCCTATATGCGATCGCGGGCCCCAGGGAAGAGGTGATGTAACCAAGCTTAAACGTAGCGGTGTCGGAGGGACACGATCCTGCGTCCTACCGAGCTGCCATCTTGGCCACCAAAAAAAAACCTGAACTTTCTAAATGAGCTACAGAACCATTTAAGTTTCTCCTTTTGTAGGAATTTCGATTTCATAGCTTTTGTATGCCAGCAATACTGATTAAATCTGCAAGAAGAATGGAGATTAAGCAGAATACCTGAAACACTAAACCACAAGTAAACTTAACTCACATGTTGATTGTGAAGGCTTTGAGTCATTGCACAAAGATCATTCCATTGTACTCGTATAACAAAGCTGATGTGTCGGATCACCTCTTGACACTTGCCTGGCTGCAATATTTAAATTAGTTGAATCTCTTCCTCTCCTGTTTCTCCTTACGTAAACTATTTAAAAAGGTTATTAACATTGATTGATACCCCGCATCAAAAAGTAAATGTTAAAGTTGACTCAAATTATCACTCCCTATTCCCTACCCATTGAAACTACTTGTGAGGGTAGCAGTAAACTCCTCCAAACTGAGCTGGTTTTCAACCACCGATACATACTGAATCGTTGTCTGTTAGGTGGCCTTAGACTGGACTTGGACATAGGTGGAATTTGAGTACTGGCGAAATTTGAACTCTATTGTGTTATATACAATAGATTACAATGTCCTCTTGCAGTGTTTTTATAGGAGTCAGAATCCAAGATCTAGTGCTGCATTGGGTTGAATTACTTATCGTTCCACATTCCAGTGAGGCATATATAATCTTTCCTGTCCCCTGCTTGAGAAGTTTGTTTTGCAAGGATGATAGTTTCTAGTGACGATGCCCCTAGGGTCTGCAACGATATACCTACCGCTTTCCCAGCTTCCCGTATTGCTCTGGCAGTCCCTTGGTAATCCCTTTAGCTTTTACGCAATGGCCTCCAGCAGGGTTTATGTGCCTGTCTTATATGGCTTGGTTGCTATGGTTTCTCTCTGGGAGGCAAGAGGGGGTCATACACAACCCTCTCTTCCCGTACTCTTGAGGATCCATTTGTTTTTTTTGCCCCATACCATATCATACCTGCTGGTATCTTTTTATCCTGCTCACTGGCCTATAGCGTAAATTGACAGCCTCAGCTTGGACCAGTATCGTTATGCCTACTTCAGGAAAAAGCCAGCGAAGCAAACCCACAGTAGTAGTACTCAGACACTGGGGCGGTGAACACGCAGTTGAAAACTCTAACTTCAAAACAGCACGTTACATGGTGTTCTCATACACCGTGAAATCCACCTCTGTTGTATATGAAAACACGTAACTTGTTTGTCTTGCCAGTTTCAGCACCCTAAGAAGAACAGTTAATAAAAAAGTAGTCCCACTGTTCCCCTGCAGCATAATTCCTCTTTACAAACCACCTGACCATGACCTCAGAAACAAGCCACGTTACCCTATTTTCTGTCCTCTCACCATAATAAAGCTGACGAAACGTGTCGCCTCGCTTAAGCCATGGTCTCACCCCACTCAACAATGGTAATAAATAACATCGCACTACACACATCTAGAAATATGTATATTTATGCCATGTCTTGAAAATAAATGTGGCCTCATAACACGTTATTTAGTGCAACTGTTTTAATAAACGCATGTTTATCACGGCGCCATAAAGGTCACATTAGAATTGATTACCGTAGTAAAATAAAAACAAAATGAAATAAACTGTTTATTGCCTCACAGGTTGTATATAAGTTACTTTAAATAGGGGGAAAAATCTTCCGGAATAATCAGCAGAGCTCTTCAATGTGCTTTTTCCTTACTCACAGATTTAGCCTCTTGTATCCTTGGTTGGTTTAAATAAGTTTTTTTTTTTTGTTTTTTTTAAAACAAGTGCACATGAAAAAATGTCATGGCCTAACTGCATATGCAAGTGTGCAAAGTTATTACTGTTGTTGAGGGAGGGGATGGGAATCATGGCCCACTCAAGACTTTGCTTCTTGTGAATGATGGTCCACCCCACACTCGGCAATGGTAATAAATAACATATTACACTCTGTGTGCATCTGCATACATATATGCTTCATGGCTGTGAAAATAAATGTGGCCTGGTACTTCTTGATATTTAGCGCAATTAGATGAGAAAAAAACGTTTACTGCCTCCCTTATTGTATGTAACACTTGCATTACACAGAGAAACAACTACCCAAGTAGTCAAGAGGCATTGGCAGTTCTATTTTACCGCACAAATTTAACTCCTTGCATCCTGGTTTTGGTTAAATACTGTCTGTTAAAACCAGTACACATGAAAACATGACATGTACAGAGTATATTATGCTATTTATTACCATTGTTGATTGAGAGGCCTCATGACCTTCTCGGGGCTTTGTCTCGTGAGTCATCATGACACGCTCAAGACTTTGTTTCTCGTGAATCCTGCCCTGCCCACTCTTAGCAACGGTAATAGCATATTACTCTCTGTGTATCTGAATGTATAGTATTTTTCATTTCGTACAACTTTATATAAATCAATCTGCTTGGCAAGGGACGGGTGTGCGACCGCAAAAATATGCAAGGTACGGGATACAGCTCTCACCCTTCAAACTCAACTCATTAAGCAGGTGCATTCACCTTGAGACGCTATACTTTAAAAAAAAAAATATATATATATATATAATAAATCCCCCCCTTTTTATAGCGTTGAGCATGCGTCTCTTGCAAGACACTATTGTGTACAAAAAGGGCCCATTCCTTACTATTCCATGGCTTCAGCATCACTTTTTCTTCTTTACTTCCTCCTGATTGGACAGTGCACGCCAGGGGCCACTTCCTGTTTTTTAGGTCTCGCCTACGCAGCGCGCATGCGCTGCTTAGGAGGAGACCTTTAGGAATCTATTCGCTTTTTCATCCAAAAACGTGCACGCTTTGCATTGCTTTCAATGGCAACGCGTGCACGTTTGGCGATTCCCTTGCGGGAGCGAGCTTTGGCGACATCTGTTTGTAATTAACTTTCAAACAGATGGTGCCCCTGCTCGCTCCCGCAAGGGAAACAGGCGCAGGCGCGCAGGGGCCATATGTTTTTTTAAATTAGCGTGACCTTTCGTTTTCACGGCCGCGCTTGTTCTTCACTTTCTCTCTTCACCCTCTCCATCTTCAGCCACCCCTCCACCTTGTTTTTGTAGGCGCGGGATAAAGTGATTTGCCCAGAATCACAAGAGGCTGAGCCGACGCTGAACCCAAAGACCGATTATATTGGATGTCACATCTGGGCTTCAGTCTTAGCCTGCCTTTGGTGTAAGCATGACCGACCCTCACTGGCCCCAGTTTTCATTTTCTTCATTGTGTCTCGTTCACATAGGATATTCACCTTCCGGGTGCCGACTCAGCCCCTGCCCATGTGTGATCTTGGTGCTTTTCTTGAGTTTGTTGGTGATGCCCTTATTGTTCCTTGGTATGCTCTAGTCACCACTGGTAAACACTATTCGCCATGTTATTATCCGGGTTAGTGGCCGCTGTTGCGCCTCGCGCGCTACCCGCTGGTCCAATCAAGGTCCAACCAAGGTGTGCACCTCTGGACGCAGCTCACGCGCACACACGCTGCTGGTCCCTGCTTAGGGACACGAGGTGCCCGGGAGGAATGGCGTTGTCTCCTTTTCATCCGCTGCCCTTTTTCTGCCAGCTCCTGGACAGAGGCATCCATTTCTTCTTTCAAATGCTGGCGCTTTCTTTCAGCTGCTGGAAGACCCAGAGCGGCCTTCGTGAGCGCCATGGTTACCGGCACAGTGTCCCAAATTGTAATCTGAGGGAGCAGCGGGGAGTACTTGAGCTGTCTGTTTAGCTGAAGCCATAAAACATGTAATTGTGTTTTATAAAGGAGCTTCACTTGACGCCCGGGCCCTGCAATCATTTTATGTTCGTCCGTCGCTTTTATTTCCTCCTGCACTTTAAGGTGGGGCCAGGCCAACTTCTGCTTGAAACAGCACATATAATACATTGAACATAGCTGACTGGGCTGGCTTTTTAGAGTAAACACTGATATTGATATATGTTTAATATGTATGTCAAAGTGTGCAGTATACTGACCTGGGCGTAATTATTTAGCAATGTGGCTCAGGTAGGTACGCTCGAAACATGAGGTGTGATCTTGAGGTCAGTAATACGAAACTTGGCAAGGCGAACTTTGCCTTTTCTCTTTCCAAGTCAAAATATTGGGTACTGTTAACGTGAATACAGAAAGCATCTGTTGTTTACAGAGCTTCGAATTACAGCCAGAAGCGCTATAAAATTACATTTCAAACATTTTATAAACATATTGATGCAAAGTCTATTGTATTTTCCCACGTGTGTACAGTTCTTTACATACTTGGTGTGACATAGAACAAAGCAATCACCGTGTACCACCAGCAGACACTCCAATGGACGGATTTTACTTTTCTTAGAATATTTGAATGTCTGACATTGCAAATGTTTTGAATATATACATGCAGACACACATATATGTGTCTATATAAGCAATTTTTGAACATACATAATGTTTATTTAAGAAAGAAGAATGACCACTGTATGCTGTGATAAACTGTAATAATTTATGGGCTTCCCATTGCTTTTAATCCATTATTCAGACGTGTAGAATCCTTCTAATAAAATATGGGTCTAAAACCAGTGTAAATGTGTAATATGCAAACACACGCAAACACACTCTCTCTCTCTCTCTCTCTCTCTAACACACCTATGATCGCCTGTTGTATAAACAACCTTTGTTTCAAATGGCCATACTTCACAGTCAATATGTGAAAATGAAATTTTTCCTGAGTTTAAGGATACATAATTCCCGCAAATTGTATATTCCAAGGTGTAGAAAGTGTAGAAAACATTTAGGCATGTAATGTAAAAATAAATGTTGCATGATCCGATAATGCCATCTTTGCAGTTTAGTGACATTTACAATTTTCATATCTCCAGAAGCCTCCGGTGCATTACAGATCTAAACATGCATTGGCATAGCCAATAGGTCTCGCCTTTGGGACCTTATAAGCGTTTAGCCATGCAACAGTTGATGTTGTTGCACCAAGGATATTGTGCTGGATAACTGAACACTTATAAGGTCCCAAAGGCGAGACCTATTGGTTATGCCAATGCTTGTTTTCTCTGGCACACGGACCAAGCACAGATCGATTCTGCCTAATTAGTGCTTCTCTGCTGCTCACGCTGTGATTCGGGTATTTTTTTTATTTTAAATAAATTGCCCGTGTTTCGTCTTTCCTCTCCCACTCACCACTTCTGTGTTGCTGCCTGCCGTGGCCTCTCCGTTGCTCGCGCTGTGATTGACAATTTTTTATTATTATTTTAACTGTTTGACCATGTTGATTCTTTTCCCTCCCACCCACTACACTTCCGTGTTGCTTTTCCTCCACCCCTCCCCACTCTGTGCTTGTTTAGAGGATAGACTCCTTTCATCTGCCACCGTTTCCAGTGTTCTCAACGTCTATCTCTGTGGCAGGGAGACCAAAGCAAGTCCCACACTTTCACTCTGTGCTGTACAGCTTCTGTGAGCACTTCTGTACGCCTTCTTCAAATGTACTTGACTTTTAAACCATCTTTTTCCTTGCATGGTTCCTCCATGGTGCAGCTTGCTCTTTTTGTTTGACACACGCTATATGACTATATGCAGACGATATGGTACTGTACATCAAGACCCTCCTACACATTTGTCACCTGTATTTCGAAATAAATTAGGTTTGAACCCGATGGCCAGGACATATTGTTTGGGGTCAAGGGCAACAAGGTTTCATGTGTATTTTGTCCTTGGGACAAGTCGGCCCAAACCCCTGCAGCACAAACCCTGTGGCTGCCAGTTTGCAGTACCACATTATGGTTCAGGGAAGGACACTGTCTGCAGTTAAGGTAATATTTTTGCCCATTTGTTAATGCTGTTCAAACTTGTATTTATGGTTCATTAATTGAAAGCCTTTATTAGGGTGAGCGCTCTAAGTAAATGTAAGCTCCGACTGCACTACTGACAGTGGTTCCAGTATAAAAATGTTTACACACGTTTTCAAAGTTTAGCAATATGAGGCTATGTATAATACTCCCAGAATGCTCTCTGATTTGATGCAAATATTTGCAGAAGCTTGAAGCAAGATTGATTCTTTGCTTTCAAAATAAAATGTTCATTAACCGCTTAACCGCGGCGGCAATTCCGCCGCGGTGCGGCGGTTTAGCGGAGTGGGCGGGGCCGCGGCGGCCAACGGATGTTGGCAGCACTACAGAGGTAGTGCTCGCGACGGCCGTTGGCCGACGGACGCACGCAACGGGTTAAAAAAATGATAGCAGGAAAAAAAAACATTTTGCTAAACTACTGTAAAAGTTCAGGTACCATTTCTTTGCAACATCATTTAGTAACGTGTTGATGCATGCTAGTATTTCCCAAAAATATTCATAATGGAAAATCCGTGTAACCAGTTTCAATAAGATTATGGGAAATAAAAATAAACAAGCATTGGCAAAGCCAGTAGGTCTGAAATTGGTGGTCAGCTTTTTAGTTTTCAGTGTGACTTGTTTTGGCATGGTTTTCAGGTCTCGCCTAGCGTTGCTGCGCAGCTCGCTCGGCGAGATTTATTGCAGATGAGTACTTTCTGTAAAGGGCTTGAAGCCCCGCCCCTTATTCCCATTGGCTTGCGTCACCTTTTATGTTAAACAGTGCGCTGCCATTGGAAATAAGGTTTCCAGGGTGCCTCCTTTTTCCGTTTTTTGGCCGGCCCACCCGGACTGGCTCGCCTGCTTTGCAGCTGTCGTGAAGACTTTTCTTATCTGCTTGTTTATTTTAACAAGCCGATAAGAAAAGTCTTCACAACAGTCGTGAAGCACACGAGCCAATGCTCCGGGCTTCCTGCAACCACCCTGCCTTCATGCCTGGAGCATGAAGGCAGCGTGGTTGCAGTCGGCTCTGTGATTGGTTGGCGGCAGGCAGGCCACCTGGTCAGCACCTAGGACGTGCTAACACGCAGTCCAGCCTCCCGGGACTGCAGCGTCATCCCCGCGTAAGTACAGGCTGGAAGAGGGGCGACCGTGGCTCTCAGGGTGACCGCCGGGGCCCCGATCCCGCTGTTTTTGAAGCATGTCCAGCAGCTTGTGGTCGGACCGTCATTTTGGAATCTGCAGCAGCCTTCACTGCTGGCGTTTTATACACACGCTTCCCCCGCTCCGGGCTCTCACCCGGGGGAGGTGAGCAGAGGGGCGCAGGGGTCATCGGGGCTATTCTGTTTTGATCGCTTCGTAGGACATTTTATGTTTGGAAGAAGGGGTGTTCACAGACGGAGCTGCTGTGCAAAGGTTACAGGGAGAGGCTGGCTGTGCTCTGAAATGACACCCGGCATTGCTAACCCGTGTGAAGGGTAGCACGGGGAGCGTGCCCTGTGCCGTTTAGAGGGGCGAGGGGTGCCATGTGTTCTGCTAACGGGGTAGGATTCTCGAGGGCGGAGGGGGGTAGTAACCGGTACAGTGTCCATGATTGTTTTGGTACTGGACACATCGGCGTGGATCTAAGCGGGTGGTATGGCCTCTGGCACACGGGAGAGGAGGCCTGAGCGCGCTCTGAACCCCACACGAGGACACCTGTTTTGAGTGAGCACCTTTCCACACACTACATCCGTTTCACACTGTTGTATCCTGCCCAGCAATGCGGATTAGCCTGTTACCCGGGGTTAAGGGTCAGAGGTCTGCGAGGCATTTTAGGAAGTGCGAGAGTCAGGGACGTTTTAAGGCATTGGCAGAGGCCAATTGCCCAGGGCCCCCATCTTCCAAGAAGTCCTCTGGTAATGTGATATTTCTCTGACTCGACCTTTATCTTTGTCGATTTTTCTACCAGCACCATCTATATCTACTTTTGACTTTTGTCTGTCTTTTAAGTGTCTCGTATGTATATTTGATATTGATACAATATAGAATTGGCAAAATAGGCAATACAGTTCAAGATTGCTCCGAACAGGAGCTCCAAAATATGTCTGGCCCGGGGTCCCAAAAAATTCTCAAGAGGGCACTGGCGGGAGTGACACTATATTTTGGGTAAATATGGCCAGTGTGAGTGTTGGGGACTGAAGAGGCGTTTTCAACCCACAGGGGCCCTGGGCTCACCGAGAGTAGCCGATTTGGCACAGAGGGGCGCGTGTTGCAAACGGGGTGAGGAATTGTTTTGTGTTTATCGACTTACTGGGGCCTGTGAGGTAGATAGCCGATGTGAAGCTATCTTCTGGAATGAGGGGCGAGGCAGGTCAGAGGGATATAAGGTTTTCCAGGTGGTGCAGGTTTGAGTTTTTTATTTGTCAGAAGACCGGCTCACTTTGGGGGTCAATGGCCGTTTTGCAACCTGCAGAAAGAAGCAAAGGACCCCCGGGGCGGTGTTTAAAGCCAGCTATGCCTAAGGATCGAGGCGAGACGTCCCATATTTAGAGGTGCGGCGTTGGTTCCTACCTGCCAACACATTATGAGATTTGGGGGCTAATAACCGAGTTGCGGCCCCCAGATATTCTGCAAACGGCGCACTATCCCTATACGGGCTAACCATTGAAGTGTTGGTGAGGGCGCAGATCATAGGGGTGGCAGGGAAGGGTTGCGGGATTTTGTATTTGTCAGCAGATTGGGGTCTTTGAGGGTAAACAGGCCCTTCTGCAGCCCGCTGATGTTCCGCAGCGCATCCCCTGCCGGTTCTGTAATGTGCACTGCATGTAAAGTATTGGCTGAGGGAATAGATCGGTGGAGAGAATGGGTTTTTAAGGAGGTGCGGGTGGATTCTGTGTTTTACGGCAGATTGAGAGACTTTTGGAAAATAGCCAGTTTCCAGCCTCTTGGTACTCAGGCGTGAAGGGTGTGAGTACCACCCAGCACAGCGGCGGGGTTGTTTAGGAGTGCGAGGGCAGATCTTGCGTTTATCTGCAAGTTGCTGTTGGCCCCTTTCAGACCGCGCGTGAGGACAAGTGGTGATGTCACTGGTGATGTGATAAGTACGATTGAAGGTAAAATCTTAAACTCCCCTGCTACTTCAGTTGTGTGTGATGCCATGAGTATGAACGATTATTTTAAAGATGTGTAGATCTGCTGTTTCAGAATGTGGTGGTGACACAGTGGTCCATATTGCTATCCTAGCTCCTCTGTCCACTTCAGTGCATCTGTGATGCCATGTGATTATGTATTTTGTGATGTCACCCGTGATATGATCTCTAAGAATAGAGGTACTTTGTAAAGTTGCCTGCTGCTAAGGCAGATTGTGCTGGCATTCGAGTTGCTGTTTTTTTGCTGCCTGTACTGTGTACAATGAGGGATGTGTGTGATGCCATGTGATGATGTCACCAGTAGAGTGAACAAGCCTGGCTAGAAGTTTTAAACGTCCACGAAAAAGCCATCAATTAAAACCACAACAGCCACTTTTCATATATTCAGCGAACATCTTTATTTGACTCTGTTTTATGTGCTGTGGACACTGTAAGAGGTTTTGTCTCTTTCACTAATTGAGATATATGAGCGGCCGCGGCAGCCATACTTTCAAGGAGGCAGACAAAAGTTGTTCGACTTCTCCAACAAGCATTAAAAATGCAATGGGTCTCGCCTTTCATTAAATTAAAGCCATTTGCTTTGCTATACAATACCATTAGCAAAGCAAATGGTTTTAACTTAATCAAAGGCGAGACCTATTGCATTTTCAATGCTTGTTGTAAATCCTTATTGGTGTGGGAGCTGCCGGACCCTCGCCATTATAACAAACATTGGCAAAAGCAAAAATAGTTTTTGGGTCTCTAAAAGCACACCCTGCCACAATAGTTACTGGCACTGAACTAAACTACTTTGTGTGCAGATATGCTCCTTGTGAAAGAGCAGAATGCTGTCGCTCACAGTGAAGCCAGCTGCAAGGAGAGAGACAGAATTTTAATAAACACAAAAGGTCACGGTCAACGCCAGACCAAATTAGGGGCGCAATTATTAAAGTCTCAAAAGTGCACCCATGGTATATGTCCTTGCATTAAGTGCAGTTATACGGCTTTCGTGAATTCCCAAGAATTTACAGAAGTAGGACAAGAAATAGTACTCCTAGAAAATATGTGAACTGCCTTTTAGCATGAGCAAATATGCATGTGTAGATTTGCTCATGCGAAAATCTGAGTGTTTGCAAGTTCACTTTCCCTCTAACCACTTTTTTCCCAACTCTGGAAGAAGGTTTACGTCTGCCATTGTCAGGAGTAAATTTCCAACATTTCCCAGTATGGGAAAAGATTAGAGAAGAGTTGTTGAAAACCCTTAAAACATGCAAGTTAGTAGGTTTGCACAGGCTCAAAAGGGCATTCTAACCCTAGAACTTTTGCTTACCACTATCTTCAGCCCCAGCATGTAGATCTGTGGAAACGTAAGGGGATGGCAAGTATTCAAGCACTACTCTGGTATGAGCCCTGGCATAATCACAGAGGCAATATCAGAGCTCTTATATAATGAGATTGCTGCCATAATTTGTTGCTGCACTACATGGCACCGAAGGGGCAAGTGGATTTTGTTACAGGACAAGTAGATTTATGAAGCAACCTGCCCCATGGACAAGTACATATTTTATTAAATTCCACACCTCTAAGAACTGGTGATGCGTTATAATTCTGGCAGGGCCCTTTAGAAACTAGAGAATCAGGTTTCCAGATGATCATGACTGCCGCTGTCTGTCGGACAGGATAGCCATATGAAAATGGAGGTGCTGCCCAAGTTTTTATATCTATTTATTAATATTCCCATTGTACTACCACAACCCTTCTTTAAAACACTTCGAGAACATATAATCACATTGGCATGAGCAGGGAAGCAACCTAGGATCCGCTGGGATGTTCTCGCGCTTCCATATGCCCTGGGGGCTTCAATGCACCTGACCTACACCTATACTAATGCGCTACGGTCCACTGTGCGCACTATTGGTATATTCTGCATGATTATGTGCCGCATATAGCAGTGGAGCATGATGATGCTTACCCCATTCCACTTCAGGCTCTACTGCCACATAAGTATGAGGAGGTGACACGAACAGAAATCAATATGGTTCACACCACACCGAAAGCCTGGCGGGCACTTGGGGCATGAGCTGACAAGACCCCTTTATATGCGCCGATGCTTCCTCTGTGGTTTCACCCCGCCATATTGGTTACACAGGAGGGTGCGGCGCTGGGACGGTTTGGTCATTCTGGGCTGAAAACCATGGGCGACGCCTGCTCTAATGGCAATTTTGTGTCCCTCAATGACTTTTTGCACACACAGCTGCAGACCTAGTTACTGACATTTACCTGCTATCGCCGTCGAACCCCTTTATGTGAAATCTATCCTCAATTCCCCAGGGAGCCCCCTACACTCTGTGCATTACAAACCTCGGTCACTAGTTCCACACACAGGAGTCTGATCACTAAATTAAATGGCGGCACAGACCGATGGACAGAACTCCGGATCAGCCGTTGAAATTGGTTGATTCTGAGTTTTGCTGTGCTCAGATGAATATGCTTACATTCAACTGTAATTTGCGCATCATACACTTAAAGTATCTACACCAAATGTACCACACACCTGTCAGATTGTATAAATATGGTTGGATGCAAACTGTTTATGCTGTGAAAAACCAGACGTGGACTTTCTGCATCTGGCCTAGGGGTGCACCTCTGTCAGGAACTTCTGGACTCAAATCACAGAGGCTGTGGTGGCAATGGTGCTGGAACCAGTGGACTTTAGCCCTAAAGTGTGTTTACTGGGACTGGTAAAGGGCTTCGTATGTTTGTGGCAGTAGCCCTGTTGCTGGTAAAACGGAAGGTTGCTCTGCACAGGGGCAAAAGAGCGACAGTGCCTCTCTGATTTGGCGTATTGCAGTGACGAACTAGAACTAAATGCAAATTAACTCCTGCAGCCCTCAAGGTCAAAAGACATCTGGGTTCCTCTTGTTACATATCTGCTATCTGTCTCGGAAAAGGCAAAGATGTCGGTGACCCGCAGGTGGTGGGCTTTAATGGATGTGTGGATTTAATGTATGCACTGGTAGATATATTATTGCACAGATTATTTAAACTGAGCAAATGTATGTGGCACTGATGGTAGTAATGTTGATGTACTCTTTGCTTGTTTTGAAAAAGCAAATTAAAGAAAGTGGACTAACATTTTAAAAATTATTTTTAATTTCAGGAACTTTAATGTTTAACATGCTCACCTAGTTACTTGAAACTGGTGGCCAACTGTTTGTTTACGTTTGCTTGAAATATTACAGTGAGGGGGAATTGGCAGCACAAGATCTGAAGATGTCGGCCACATTCCACCAAATGTGGTTTAATCGATTGTTGAAATCCTTCTCCGTTTTCATTTTCCATGATACTGCCGACATCATGTTTTCCCAAGATAATGTTGATTGTGAGCAGCCACCCGAGGTTTTATCCATTGGTGCATTCTGTTTACTTTGGTCTTTCCTTCCCTTTTGCTTTTCCTTTCCCATTTCTCTTCCTCCGCCTCTCTCCCTCCATTCTCTTTCCCAGTCATCTTGCTCCCTCCCTGGCTCATTATTTATCTGCCTACTCTACTAAATTTGAGTTGTTTATGAACAGCAATACAATAATTGGAGTAAGTCCTATTCACAAAAAATAAAGGTGACAACAGCAAGCATAAAATGCAATACATGCGGAATTGTCAAAAGTTTGTATACATATGAGATAAATACCACACTGTACAAAGATGAAATAAATGAATACGGCGTAAAGGGGGGGGGGGGAGGGGGCGGGCAGGGGGAAAGGGAACAATATGCAACTGCATTATGTAAAATTAGAAAAAGTGATAAATGACAAACTGTAGACATAAAAAGAAGAAAAATAAACATTATACCTATAAGTTTATAAAATTATGTACATCTTCTAATAGAATACCAAAGGCAATATTGTCAAATTCATGGTGGCTTTCTTACTTCATCTGAAACAGTGATAATTTTATTAGATGAGGTTGAATGGGATAGTTACGTAGTTAATGGAAGCCATAAGGGGTCTCTCTTTATAGCTAGAGATACAGGAGAAACCGAGTTAGTATCTAATCCGTGAGGAAAACCAATAGTGTACCACCAGGACCTGAAAGTAACATTTTGGGCTTGATTTTAGATTAATGTTAAGTGAAAAGCAACAGCTAACAATAAATGTAGCCACTTATAATTTGAGAGGAAGGGTGCGGTTACTGGGGTGACAAGGTACCTGAAATGATATTAATTAAGGAAAATGAAATAGTAGTTTTAAAAATCTTATTAATTTGAGTCCCGACCAATTCCAAAAACTGCTGAATAGGAGGGTAGCCAAATAACATGTGCTTTAAATCGTCAGTTCAGCATAAACAAGACCAACAAGTAGAGGGTGTAGTTGGAGAAAAGGATGCTAGTCACTGGGGTAAATAACAGACGATGATGGACAAAGTAGAGGGTCTGCTTAGTATATGCAGTACGCATAGTTTTGTGTAGCTTAAGCCATAAGTTATCCCATACAGTAATAGATCAACATTGCATTAAATCCCATTCCCAGGCCAGTTCAGTCTTTGATTTGGCTCTGTCCGAAGACCATTGTAAGGATTTGTATATAGCAGAAGCATCTGATAGAGACTACTAGCCGCAGATTTCTTAATGTAGAATTATCCCCAGGCGTGAGACTGGATCCGGAAAATTTTGCCACCGCATCCCTGCGCGCCGGGGGGGGGCGTGGCACCACACGGCTCCGTTCTGACGCTGTCCGCCGACGTGACGTCAGCGAGGTCACAAGTCCCACCCCGGCGCGCTGACATCAGTTTTTCTTCTTTTCCGCGTGCAACGCGGATCCGGAGTGAGTTCCCTTGGCCTGTTTTCAGGCCTCTTTCAACGCTTTGCGTTGGGAATAGTGTGCAATGCCTTCGGGTTTCAAAACGTGTGCTGCTTGTGCGTGTCAGATTTGGGCGAGCACCATGATTCTACGGACTGCGACGCCTGTCAGCATCTCAAGCCGGATGAAGTTGCTTTCGGCCCGCTTGTCCAGATCGGTCTCGTCACCACGTCCGTCCCCTGCCTCGGAAGGGTCCAGGAGCCGCCGATTCCGGTTGCGGCATCGTCCTTCGCCAAGGCCCCACGGGCGTCGCTCGCCCGCCGGTAAGTCTTGCAGTTTGTCACCGAAGCCATGTCCTCGTTCTGATGAGGGCGCGGGTTCCTCTCGGGACGTGTGCCCTCGCCCGTCGCCAACCTATCCGCTGGCGTTGGGGCGACAAGGGCCCAAATGAAGGCCTATGCTTCGGCTCTGCGGGCTTCTTTGGGCCCCCCTCCGCTTCCTGAGACGTCTGCGGATCCCTTGCCATGCGCGGGGCCTTCTGCGGACTCGCCGGCGGCTTCGCCCCCGGCGCCGACGTGTTCGGCTTCAGGTTCTAGAGGTGTGGTGTCGTCGAGGTGCGGCCCTCCGGGGTTCCCCTCTTCGGCCCACGGCGTCCCTGCCTCGCCGCAAAGCCCCGCGGGGCTCCCTGTGGTGTCGCGGGTGGTCGCCGGGACTCGCGGCTCGTCCCCTTCGGTCCTCTGGGCAGGCGGCTGTCTTACCGGAGGCCGAGCCGGCGCCGACTGTTTTCCTCCCCGGCCCTGGCAGCGCCGCGGGTGGTCGCCGGGGCTCGGGGTACCTCCCCGAGTCCCTCTCGGACCCCTGCACCAGCTGCTGCCTCGTCGGGGGTCGAGCCGGCACCCTTTCGGCGCAGTTCATTTGCCGCTTCGGCTCCAACCCCGCCTCTTTCTCCTAGACTCCGTGTGGTGGTGGAGGTCGACTCGGCACCCCTGGTGGACACTTCGGCGCCGTGCGAGGACACACCGGTGCTGCTGGCGGACTCTCCGGGTGCCGTACCGGCGTCGGAGCGTCGACTCCTCCTCTCCGGAGGGTTGTCATCTCCTTGTCTCCTCTTCACCGGAGACTGGACGCCGCATCGTTGCTTTTTCCCCGGCAGCTTCCGGGGCGGGCTCTATGCCGTCTCCGCGTCCCCAGTCCCCGGACCTGCTCTCCCGCACCTTGCAGTTGGTGGCCCCGCAGGCTTCTCCGCCTTCTTCGGAGACCCCTCAGGCTCCCCACTCGTCCGTGGGTCCTTCATCCTACCGGGGCTGGCCGTTTCTTCCTCCGGCAGGGCATGGGGACGGGCGGCTTAGTTTGCAGCCTTCGCCCACGGAAGAGTTGCTCTCTCCCCCACGTCGCCCTACGGAGGCGAGTGTAGCCTTTGTCCGGGCCATCTCCACGGCCGCTGGCATTTTGCAGATGGGCAATCCGGTTGCTCCACTCCCAACGGATCACTTGTTGGGGATTCTCCACCAGGGCTCTGGTGGAGGGGATCCTCTTCTTCCGTTTGAAGCTTCGCGCCATAACGCTCTTCTGGGGGCGTCCTGCTACGGGGGATCCGGTGCCTCAGCCGCTCCTCCACCGTCACCGTCCTGCCCCGCTCGATCCGGTCTGCCTTTTTTCCCACCCCTCTGCCCAGGGCCCTGTCCTGCAGACTGCTTTCCCCTCCTTGCCTTCAGTGTTGCTCCCTCCGTCACGGGAGGCCCGGTGGTTGGACTCCTGGGGGCGTAACATTTTTGCTTCCACTAGTGCTGCTCTGCGCGCGCTCAACACCCTTTGTGTGTTGGCCAGGGCTACCTCTGACCTATGGGATTCCGCGGAGTCCCTTCTGTCTCGCGCCTCCCACGACGGTGTCCATGCTGATCTGCGGCACCAAGTGTTGGATGGTCGGAGTTAGCTGCTTTTATTCTCCGTTCGGCCTTGGATGTCTCTGATTCCCTCGCCCGCGCTATGGCGAGTTCCGTGGCCCTCCGCCGCCATGCTTGGTTGCGGGATAGCGTCTTTCCCGAGAATATTCGGGAGCGTCTTGTTGACCTGCCCTTTGATGGGATTCTGTTATTTAACACCCACGCGGACTCCGCTATTCAGCGACTCCTTGCGGGGCTCCGTCCTCCTCCCCCTCCGTAACCTTCGGGTTGTCGGTCCTCAGGTGTCTTCTGGGAGGCGTTTGTCCCGCTTCTCTCCTTGGGCCTAGTGTTTCGGTTGGCCCCTCTGTGTGCTGTGTGGGGCTGGGACTGCCTTTCGGGTCCTTCAGTTGGCCCCTCTGTCCTTTTGGCTGTGGGTACGGCCTTTTCGATTTGTGGTGTGTTTTTGGCTGTTAGTGAAGCCGTATGGGTCCTCAGGTTGGACCGTCTGTGTCCCCTTTTTGGCTGATTGGTAAGCAGTCTGTGGTGATACCCACAGGTCTTTCTGTTCTTCACCTCTGCTGCGGGTTTTTCCCTAAGAGGTATTCCCCTGTTTTGTTTTGGGTGTGCCATACCCTAGGTGGGGTACTTGTTGGTTATTGTATAGCCCTGTCCTAAGCTGGGCGGATGTGGATCCTTTTTTGGGTTCCTCGCGTTTCCTGGCATTACTGTATTCCGCTTGGTGCGGTCTCTTTTCGTCAGCCTTCGCACGGCTTCCGCTGCTCCAGGTTCCGTCCTGCTCAGTATCCGCTGGTGTTTCGACCCCTCTTCTGCGGGGCTTGCCTGGCGTACGTTTGCCCTTGTTCCCGCGGGATGTCTGCCTCTGTGCGTTTTTCCTTCCCTCCTCAGCCTCTGGATCGCCAGACCGACTTTTGTCATGCCGTCTACGGCGTCGTGTCTTGGTGTTTCCGCCTTATTCTCCGACGTTCGGCCAGGTCCTCTACCTTGTGTTCCAGGGGGGCCGGGATATTCCTGGTGTTCTCCTGTGTTCTGGTTGACGGCTTTAGGTCTGGGCTACATGTTTCCCACTTCTCTTCGTGGGCCGGGTTGTGCCACTGGGACGGTCCTTCTTTGGGGCTTGTGCGGGGGGTTCCCTTGCCTCCGCCCTGGTCTTGCGCTCGGCTTGTTCTGGGCACTTCTTCATAGTCTGTGCCAGCTGCCGGTTGCGCACGCTTGGACGTTATGGTCCTCCCCTGTGGGCCTTGGCGTGTGCTCCTGTCCGTCGCTCTGCTGGGGCTTGCGTGACTGTCTTCCTTCTCACGTCTGCGCTTCTCGGCTGTGGGGCCGTTCCAGCTCCTGAGGCGGGCTCTGCCCCCGTTTCCACCTCTTCTCCTTGGCTTTGAGGGTGGTTCTTTTCTTCTTTGATACTCTCTTGGTGCCGCCTGTCCCTCCGGGTTCTCTGGCGGACACCCTTGGCCCCTCGGGTAGGCTTGTGGTATCCTGGCCTTCCCTTCTCCTTGTTCTTCCGCTGCTTGGTGGGGGCTGGGCCGTCCTTCCTGTCCCCATGACACATCCCCTGTTGGGGTCCTGTGTTCTTCCAAGCTGGTGAGATTCTCTCGCAGACCCTCCTACCCTCTGGGTATGGCTAGGGTATCTATTCTACGTTCAGGAATCTGCGGCTAGTAGTCTCTATCAGATGTACAAGTTACTTACCTTCGGTAACGATGTATCTGGTAGAGACGATTCTAGCCGCAGATTCCTTCACGGCCCGCCCTTCCTCCCCGTTCTGCGAGGACCTTCCGTTGGTCTTCTGCAATCGCCTCCCTCAGGGTGGCTTGTCTTCTGCTAGTCTCCTCTTTCACTTCCTCCCTGGCGGGATGCTTCGTTCTGTTTCTTTGTTCCACCCCTTCCTTTCTGGTACTTGGACGGTGGGTTTCAATGTCTTTCTGCGTCCCTCCACCCTGGTTGTTCCAGTGTGGGGTCTAATCATGCTCTTCTCCCTTTCTCATTGCTTGGGGTTTTCTGACTCCTCTGCAGTCCTCTGGGTTAGGGTCTCTTGGCTGTGCCTCAGCCCTTGGTTCTTTACAGGGGATGCGACGCTCCCTGGTGGTGTTGTCTTGGGGTCTTTTGTCGTTCCTCCTCTGTTCCGGCTTGTTGCCCTTCACTGTTATAGCTTGTGGTTGCAGACTTTCTGTCGTCTATTATGGCATTTTTCACCTGTTTTTTTCTGTCTCCAGGGTGGATGTCGATTTGTCTTTGCAGGGTTGCTTCTCAGAGGCGGTACTCTGCTCTTTCCCTTACATGCCTTTCAGTGACACGGTGCCTGGCACTGTCCCTCATGGTGCTGTCCTTCACCATTCGCTTCTTCCCTTTCTGTTTCACTGCTTTTCACACACTGTTCCCATGCTTTCCCAGTTTTGTTTGTGATGGCTCCGCGTTGTGGCACGGAAAAGTTCTCCAAAGAAAACTGATGTCAGCGCGCCGGGGTGGGACTTGTGTGACCTCGCTGACGTCCGCGGACAGCGTCAGGGCGGAGTCGTGTGGTGCCACGCCCCCCCGGCGCGCAGGAATGCTGTGGCAACATTTTCCGGATCCAGTCTCTCACCTGGGGATAATTCTACGTTAAGGAATCCTGCGGCTAAAATCGTCTCTACCAGATACATCGTTACCGAAGGTAAGTAACTTGTACATATGGGCAATTATCTAATAATGGGAAAGGTGTAGTGGAAATAGGGGAGTGGGGGGGGCAGGAGGTAATTGGCAGTGTGCGAAGATATTGGTAGAGGGAGATGCAAAAAAGTTCATATTGTGTTCTGACAGCGAATGGCAGTGAAAATTTAGTCTGGAGATCAGAAAAGGACAAAGGTTGACCATCAGCCAGAGGTTGTGATATCCAACGCAAACCTTTGGCTCGCCAAGTCTTCCAATAAATCGAACCATTCTTAATTTGTAGCGACTTATGCCAAATGGGTTGTTGTTTATAGGTAGCAACCAAGTGGTATGACGATGGTAGAAGAGGCATCAGAGGTTTACAAGAGTGGGAATATTTGGAGAGCGTATTTGAGAAATATTTGTTAAAGCAAGAATTTCTTTAAAACTAAAGGGGAAATAAGAGATTTCTCTAATTGCAGCCACAAAGGAGGATGTAAGGGGAGTTCAGAGGAGAGCCATCGGACAGCTTGTTTCAAGGAGAAAGCATAATGGTAGTTTTTGAAATCCGGAAACTTAAGACCCCTGTTAAATTTATACTTTTTTTAAAGAGGACAAAGCTATATGTGGGGCCCTGCCTTTCCAAAGGAGTTTTGTTAAGAGAGAATCTACTTTCTTAAACTAGTACCCAGGAATGTGAACAAGAATCATAGCAATGACGTATAATATCAAGGTAGTGAGCATCATTTTAATAGAATCAACTCTGCCCCACCAGGAGAGAAGGAGGGGGTGCCAGCGCGCAATATTATTGTTTAGTGTTTTGGTTATGTAGTCGAAACGCAGTTTTAAAGTTTCTTTAATCGTCTTTGAAAACCACAATCCTAGGTCCTTTATTTTGGGGGGTTGCCATGCAAAACCTTTGTGTTAAAAAAGTTGCTTATTACATAAAACATTTAAAGGTGTAATGCCTCACATTTATCAGTATTTAGTAGATACCCTGATAAATGGGGAAAAAGTGGCAACTTGAAGAAAAGGGGGCAGGGAGGTTGTTGAATTGGAGCAATACAGGAGAATGTCATCGGCATAAACTGACATTTTAACTCTGAGATCCAATTTGGAAACCTGAAATACGAGCATCTTGTTGGATTTTGGTTAGCAAGGGTTCAAGTGCAATGATCTACAAAAGGGATGATAAAGTACAACCTTGGTGTACACCTCTGAACAAAGGAAAATAGTCTGAAAGCATACCATTAACAAAAATTGTAGCTTTAGGGCCTGTTTATAGCAAAGAAATTAAAGCAACCAATTTGGGCAGAAAACCAATCTATTTTAACACTAGAAACCAAAAATCCCAGCCAATCCTATCAAAAGCTTTTCTGCGTCCAAAGCAATAGCAGCAATAGGATGGTCCAATGTGGAAGCCTTGCTTAGGATGTCAAAAAAGACTCTAGAATTGTCAGAGGCTAACCGACCTTTAACAAAGCTGGATTGTTCAGGGCCTATGATATCGGGCAGAACAGGGTCAATGTGTAGTGCCAAAATCTTTGCAAAAATGTTGTAGTCAGTATTGACTAAAGAGATGGGCCGATAATTCTTACACAGGGAAAGATCTTTGTCTTTTGGATGGCAGATCATGGCATCTTGGAAGGAGCCTTGAGAGGCACCCTTAGCAACGAAAGAAATAAATAAAAGTAAAAAGTTGTGAAGGAGAAGTTTCCTAAAATGGCTATAAAATTCAATAGTAAAGCCATCGGGCGCAGGGGCTTTCCCTTGCGTAGCACAGAACTGCATGAGTAATTTCTGAAAGAGATCTGCCCCTAATGAATCAAAATCAATATGGTGTGAGGGAAGAGATGTAATTGTTTGAAAGTATTTTAACAGGTCTGATTGCAACGGTTATGTTTCTAAAGAATATAAATTTGTATAAAAAGAGACGAACTAATTTAGGCTATCCTTGGCCTTAAAGAGAGTTGTCCCTGTATTGCTTTGCAAGGATTCTATTTTGGTTCTGCCCCTTCTTATTTTGAAATAGTTGGCCAGCAGTTTCTCAGTTTTATTTTGACCCCGATAATAACGAGCGCTGCTTTTCAATAAAAAGGAGGAAGCCGCATTCATGGGTAACCTGTTAACGGGGAGTTTGGCGTCTGTAAGAATTTGTAAAGATGACTCATTTTTGGAGTGATCATAGACATATTCTAATTTTTTTTTAATTTTGTTAAATAATTGATTAGATTGAGCATCCATAGACTTGTTTCTTTTGCAAGACAAAATTTATTATAAAACCTCTTGACGCCGCCTTAAAGGAATTCCAAATCATTGCAAAAAAAGTCAGTTGTGGTGTTTATGGCAAAAAATTCAGAAGCAAGAGCTTCAAATTGGACTTTGAATTTGGAATCCTAAAGTAAAGAGTTATTAAAGTGCCATCTATCTGCATGCGGTGAGAAGGGTATAAGGTCAATATCCATATCTACTGGTGCATGATCCGTTATTAAAATTGAGCCTATGTCAGACTGAAGGGCTTGTTGAGCTAAATATGTACTGAGAAAAAGATAATCTATACAGGATTGTGAGTGGTGTGGAGCTGAGTTAAAAGTGTATTCCCGGAGATCCGGGTGACATGACCACCAAATATCAACTAATGATTTGCACTGTATTTTGGATGTGAATTGTGAGTGCATTCTAGTGTGGACAAACGTGACTGTCGAATGCCTATCCAGTATGGGATCATGAATTTGATTGCAGTCCCCACCAAATATAATACACTCCTCACAAAAAGGCAGTTTATCAGAAATTTTGATCCAAAAAGTATTGTCAACAGAGATTGGACTGAATACATTAAAAATAGTTAAAGGTATGTTATAAACAATGAGTTTAACAATAATCCATTGACCTTCAGAATCAGATTATTGATTAACAACTGTAACATGCAACTTTTTGTGGCAAAGAATCCGTACTCTGTTTTTCTTCCCTAAAGCTGAAGAAGCGAACACATTACCTACCCACCATCTTTTTAACTTGGTAGCCTCAAGTTCAGAAAGATGTGATTCTTGAAGCAACACTATCTGTTTTTAGTTTAGCTAAATGATAGCATCTTTTGCCTTTTAATAGGGTTGCCTAACCCTTTAATATTTCATGTGGTAACCTGGAATGTAATACTAAAACAGTAACTTGAACCATTCAATATATCACAGTAGCGAAATTAAGAACAAAATGAATCCAATATTGGAAGAAATAAGACCACTCTAAACCGGTCCCAGGATGCTTGTTTCTGGTTCAGGGATGACCTGGCTTGGCAGTTCGAGCTGGACTGTTCCCATGATGAGCAGGGTCAAGACTGATTTGCCTATGGCTGGGTCTAAACTGAGGTGGCATGGTGAGCAAAAGAATGATGGATTTAACCCTGATCTCTTGACTGGGGTGAATGCTTGATTTGTTCCGCATTCCGTCCATCATTTGTGTCTTTTGCTTCCTTGACCCTGGGCACTACCTACACTTATCTACATTAGTTCAGAATTGTTGTTGTAAATGAAGCATTTTAAAATACAAAGTATAGTGCAAGCTTGTTTCCTAATCAGTCTAGTGAGGAGTATGGAATATTATGATTTATATACAAGACACCAGAAGGCATCAGTTAGTTACAGGCCAGGAAGAGTAATTTATTATATTAAAACTTGTAGTACAGGAGAAGAATTTGAAATGAGTTTGAGAAGCCAGTCACATTTCAAATAAAAAAATTTAAAAAATGAGCTGTTTGCTGAGGTCTCTGTAACCCACAGATATCCGCCTCAAATCCTTGCTGTTTACCCCCTTTGCTCCCTATGGTTAATACACGGACTACAGTGGATTATAGTATTAGTTGCATTGACTCCTAGCGCTATAAAACTTTACTGTAGCATCATCTGTTAGAAGAGCTGCAGCCTTAGTGCATTGTTGCTTTGTAAGCTCATGGCACTGTTTTGTTTCTCTTCAGTTCCTCCATGGCGTGATTGTGGCTGTGGACTCCCGTGCAACAGCTGGCTCCTACATTGCCTCGCAGACTGTGAAGAAAGTAATTGAGATCAATCCCTATCTGCTGGGCACTATGGCAGGTGGAGCCGCTGACTGCAGCTTCTGGGAGCGCCTGCTGGCGCGGCAATGTCGGATCTATGAACTTCGCAACAAAGAACGTATCTCTGTGGCAGCCGCCTCAAAGTTACTTGCCAATATGGTGTACCAGTACAAAGGCATGGGTTTGTCCATGGGAACCATGATCTGTGGCTGGGACAAAAGAGGGCCAGGTAAGAAGTATTGCCCAGCTACTGCAATCAGTTTCTTTATTGGAGGCTGGGAATGTACAGAGAAACCCACATGGCACACCCTATCTGTTTGCAGAACAAGTTACTTGCTGTTGTATATTTGAATGTTCAATCACAAACTATTAATTACCCCAATCAGTTGTCACAGGTGTGTATGACCTAAACCAGGTTTGAATTTTTGGTGACCAGCAAACCAGAAGAATTAAATTTTTACCTCCTATGCTTGTCCCCTGACTAGGAACCCAGACTCTCGGACATACACATGACGCATACACATGTCCACTTCCTTGAGTCGCTATAAGAGCACTGTCCATGGTCCAGGTCCATGACATTAAATACAACCCACAATGGTTCTGCTGTGTAAATATACCTTTCTGGGAGGCCTAAAAAGAGCAGACCTGGATTTTTGGAGGAGGAGGGGGACTTTTCCTGATCGCACATTCAGAGAGCGAGAAGTCTCTCGGAGGTACCCATGTAAGAAGCAACTACCTTGTAATCTGTGCACAGCCTGTGACTCGCAAACAGATTCTACTGCAAAAGAAGTAGGATACTTATAGCAATTGGTTTAAAGCTTGGTGCCTCTTGTAGATACTCTTGCAACACCCCCAGGTTCCCTGTGAGATTGTTGTAGCTAATATTGTTCCTAACCTGTAAGCTCTGTCATCCACACTTTAGTATTAAATCAATCCAGATATCTGTGGAACTTGGGGTGGAGGGGGTCAGCCTTCAAGCTCTGAGAGGGACCAGGATCTTTCAGACCACAAATGGAGCACCTTATGGCTAAGACTGAGATTACTGTTCAAGGGAGTTAAGGGAAGCATGAAGGTGAAAGTATGTGCAGGATGTAGCAGAGGGTAGTAGTTAACTGCCCAAGCCTGGTAAAGAATCCTATGTGATTTTGGCTGGGAGATTGTCTGAACACATTTGTTGTGGAAAATTGTCGTATTTTATTCAGTGAGTGTTTAGCACTAACCGTGTAAAGTTTGTGCTGTCCTTTGTTTCAGCTGAGATTTAATGTCTGGGAATGGTAGTGCCATGAGTGAGTGGTTGTCTTCAGTTCAGTGAGATTTGTTGCTGGACTTGGTTCCTGTGGGTGTTTGATTATCAATTTGGGTTCATTGAATATTTAATGATGAGTTTATTGCTCATCTAGTAGTTTAGTAAGCGTTAAAGTTCCTCCTAAGTTTTTTTGTGTAGGGCATATTCTAGATCTGTGGCTGTAATACCGACTCCTAAGTTGGTCCTTGCAATGTAGAGATTTCTTCCATTGCCAGTAAGCCTATTGTCCTGTATCTTTTTGCTCATTCTGTGATTTTTCCTATATTTTTATCAGATAGTCTCATCCTTGCAGCCCCCATGAGTAATTTCGTAGGTCATTGCTATCCAGATAGTTTGTGAAAATTACTCTACAGCATATGCAGTGCACCACCACAGGCTAACTTTTTCATATTTCTTAAATAAAATATTCCCTCCACTTCGCCATTGTCTGTGTTTATTGACCTCCAAAGATCAAGTCTGATACAGATCTCTGCAGTCCTGCTGTGCTGAAGTAAAGGGAGGACTGCCAAGTGTAGCCAAAAATCTGGAAGAAAGATGGACTTGTGCGTCTGGTTTGCACTCTTAGTGAAGTCTCACATCTCCTAAATACCCAATGCGCCTAAGATGGCACCTTTCGATCGTCTTGTCCTAGGCCACCCCAATCCAATCAGGTGCTGTTCTTAGCACCCGCTGTTCCCTTTTACATTTTTATATTCTCTGTAGCGCTGTTGCATCCTCTGCCTTCCTTCTGTTATACTGAGGCCTGTCTCACATTAGTGGAACTTGCATAGCTAAGTTCTGGAATGTAGATGCACTGCACAAAGAGCCATTTAGAAGAGGTTGTTGGTGGTGTTGGAAGGAACTCCTTGTGTGGTTCCATTTAAGGCTGATCTCACCTTTCTTCCTTCTGAAATCCTTGATGGGAATGTCTGAATTTTACACAATTTGTGCAAAGGTTTGCTTCGTTGTTAGAACAATTAACTTTATTAAAGCAAAATGTGAAATTTGTTTGGGAAAGGGACTAGAAGGCATTTGATAAGATAAAATGAGCTCTCATGCATGCCCCAATTTTCAGTCCATTTGTTCCCGGGAAGGAAGTGGTGATCACTGTGGATACTATTAAGATCTGTTAGTATGGTATGAAAATCATTCTTTGCACTGGCCATAAGCTGTTGGAACTCTGAGGGGAACGGATAGGTTGGTGAGATACAGTTCCTAATTAGTGGAACATCGTTTCACTGTAAAACATGACTGGTGCAAAGAAAAGAAAAAAGAAAGCACAATGGTTATCATATTTGCTAGGTTGAGACGTTACAAAGAGAATACTTTAGACTTGGAGTACTTCCACTTGTTTGGTCAGACCACCGAGCGATACTCTTTGACTATACGTTACCCCCGTCCTGTCAGACTTCAATTAAACCAGCACTCAAGGTTTCTAGTAGGCCTTGGCATAAAATGGACCCAGAGGTTTTAACGTCTCGTCTATTGCAGAGCCCACCAGACATTGGCATGGACACCAACTCCTCTGCCAAGAATTATACTGTATGGCTCGAATCTACATTTGCAAAAGGAGCTCCCACTATCTCTGTTAACAAGCACAGAGGGGCACCTTCGGCTCCGTGGTTTTCCGAAGCATTGAGACTCGAAAAGCAAGCCTGCAGGAGGCAAGAGAGGACTTGGCGTAAACACTACGAAAAATCAGAAAAACAAAGATATAAAGTGGCTCTTGCAAATTATTTTTAAAAAATGGTTATCAATGAGAAAAGCAAAACCAAAGGAGATGATGGACGGAGTGTTGAACATTGCAAGCACTCACCCCCAGTCAACTGATCTGGGTTTAATCCATCATCATTCTTTAGCTCACTCCGCCACCCCAGTTCAGACTGCCAACTTAGGGCGAACATAGCAAAACCAAAAATCAATGAGAAAAACCTTTACTATACACAATTGAAAAAGCTGGTAATTCCAATAAAGAATTATTCCAGGTTATAACAAAATTGACCTCAGTTACAAAAAATAATTCCATCGCTCACCATCAAGATTTCTGCGACCCACTTGTTCTGGCTTTTAGAAATAAGGTCGACCTAATCTTTGACCAATTCGACAAATCCAATATTGACATGGATACTAAGGACCAGGAAGTAATCCATGACTGTTCCTTAGCAAAATTTACTACAATATCTCCTACCCAAGTAGGATCTCTTCTTTTAGCTGCCAAACCTGGGTCTCCCGACGATCCATGTCCCTCCTAAGATCCTAAAGCTTGCAAATCAGCCAATCACCGCTCATCTTTCATTAGTATTCAATCAAATGTTCGAGCAAGGGACATTTCCTGTAATTTGGAAACAAGCTAATATTCTCCCTTTTATTAAAAAAACCCTCTCGATTCCAGTGATCCAGCAAATTATCGTCCCATTTCAAGACTTCCTTTGCCAGCTGAAATGGAGGATAAAATAATCAATGCTGAGCTATCAAATCATATTTATGACAATCAACTTTTGGACCCCCAGTCAGTTTGAGTTTAGAGCGAATCACAGTACGGAGACTGCACTGATGAAAACCACTGAAGAGATAAGAATGTCATTGGATGACGCAAGGTCAGCATCTCTCATCCTGTTTGACCTATCTGCAGCTTTTGATACGGTGGACCATGGATTACTGGTCCACCGTTTGAATGCCATTGGGATTAAAAGTAAAGCTCTCACGCTACTATCCTCCTTTCTATCAGAGAGATCTCAAATTCTGAATCTTGGTCAGTTTAAATCCTCACCTTTTATTCTGCCATGTGGAGTCCCTCAGGGCTCTGCATTGAGCCCAACGCTCTTTAATATCTACGTTTCAGCACTTGCCCCTCTAATTAAAAGTTTTAATTTAAATCCAACACCTTATGCCAATGACACCCAATTGGTCGTATCCGCTGTAGATAACAATCGCGCTTCCTCCCCCAGTTTTAAATAACAAACCTAAGATCTGGACCAGAAACCTCAAACAAGTCCCGCCAACTGAACTAGAGTCAAAAATTCATGCTCAACTCAGTCTCCCGCACTCCCCAAACGCAAACGAGCTTACAGACCATTTCAACAAGGCTATAACTGATGTTCCTGACCAAATCGCACCGCTTAAACTTCAACAACAAAGAGCAATCCAATCTAAATCTTGGTTCAATCCTGGGCTCAGGATAACGAAAGAAGACCACTTAGACAAGCGGAAAGGACTTGGAGACAACACCCCTCGCCACTACATTTAGTTCACCTTAGATCTGAAAGGTTAGCTTATAAGAAGCATATATATTTAGAGAAAAAGCATCTTTCTTCCGTACCGCACTTGATCATGCTAAAAATAGGCCCAGAGAACTCTTTAACATCATCAGAAGACCAACCTCATCTGCCCCCCCTGACTTGAGGGCCTCCAATGAAAGATGTGTGGAAATTGCCAGCTTTTTCAGAGACAAAATTGATCAATCCTTCCCTCAAATCATGGCCTTTCCTGCTCGGAATATCTCTTAACATCCCCCCCCCCCTCCTCTCTCTCCACATCAACCTGTCCTCCTGATTCTTTCTTCAATCAATCTTCTCCAATTGGTACTGGAGACACCCTTTCCAGCAAACAATTGAAAAACGACGCCACTTGGACAAATTTTACACCCATGACCTAGCTTGAAGTCTTTAATATCATTGCGAAATTAAAGCCTCTCATACCAAAGATCCTCTCCCAACAAATCTAGTACACAACCTTAAACACATTATCGCCCCATGTTGGACAAAAATTATCAACACCTCCTTCATCTCTGGCTGCGTCCCAGACTCCCTTCAACTTGGGCAAATCACTCCCCTTCTTAACCACAAGGCAGACCCAAATGATTCCAACAACCTCCGTCCCATCTCGAACTCCCACTCCTAGCTAAAACCATGGAGAAATGTCTTACAACAACTCGACAGACACATTGACAAATACAACCTACTGGACTCCTTCCAATCTGGTTTCAGGAAAGGCTGCAGCACAGAAACCGCCTTGTTTAACATTGCTGATGACATTCACTGTTCCTTAGATAATGGAGATGCTTGCCTTCTTATTTTGCTGGACCTCTCAGCTGCTTTCGATAGTCATCCTTACTGGAATCTTTTAATTCTCGTTCTGGCCTGAATGGCACAGTCCTAAACTGGTTCACTTCCTACCTACAACACCAAACACAACAAATTAAAATCAACTCTTGCCTCTCCAATCCCGTCTCTCTGGGTGTCCCCCCGGGCTCAATCCTCTCCCCCTCTCTCTTCAACCTCTTCATGGAACCCCTTACTAACATTTTGAAACGAGCTGGGATCAATTATCACCTTTATGCCGATGACACACAACTCTGCTATCAAATCCAATCTCACAGCGACATCCTCCATCTCAACACCTTACTGAGCAAGATTCAATCCTGGTATTACTCCAACCATCTTAACTTGAACCCCAACAAAACGGGTATCATTCTCTTCTCCCCCAAAAGTAACCACCTCCCTATCCAAGGCTGGATCACTGACCTTAAAGCCTTTAACTGTCCGCTCACTCTATCCAACACGGCTAAATCCTTAGGTGTCACCCTGGACAAAGATATGTCACTGAAGGACCATATCAATAACTCCGCCAAAGGAGCACTTTACACACTTGAACACCTCAAAAAAATCAAACCCTTCACCCCCTATGATGACTTCAAATAGGTCTTTCAATCGCTTGTCCTCTCTAAACTTGATTACAATAACGCCATACTCACTGGAACCCCTAAAACTCACCTCGCCTCCCTCGGATCCGTGCTCAACATGGCTGCCCACTTTATTACAGACTGCATACAGAGATGGTATGGTCACATCACGCCTGCCCCCAAGACCCTTAACTGGCTCCCCATCGCAGGAAGATGCATCTATAAGACCGCATGCATCACCCACAAAGCTCTTCACTCTCAATCCCCGGACTACCTAAACAATAAACTCACTAGAGCGGGAATTACCAGGCTGTTGAGAAGCTCCAATGTTGTTCTTCTTGTTCCCCCGCTACTAAAAAAGAAATCCACCCAGACTCGCTCCTTCTCAGGAAATGCGCCTAGCATCTGGAACGCCCTACCGAGAGACCTTCGTTGCAACCCCTCTTACCCTGGCTTCAAAGGAGACCTGAAACGCCATCTCCTTAATAAATACTGGAGCCTATGAATCTTTCTGAACCTTGATCTCTTTTGGCTCCTGTATTTCAGATCATCCCTCTGCTGTCCTGCTGGCCTTGCTCCTCCCTGTGCTCTCCTTATTTTTTCCACTAGCCTTGCTCCTCAAGGTCCCTCAGTTATTTCTGTTCTAACCACATTTCTGGAAATTTCTGTACAGTGTTCTGTTAATGCTTGCTCCATACGAGCCTGCACTTTTTACCCTCTAACTTTAATTGTTTTGTCCTCATTTCTGTAACTACAAATGCTTCTTTGCATATTTAATTGTGTATCCCTCTGTCTCACTCCCTTATTTTTAACTTAATCCTTAGATTTTTGCCTTGATCCGGATTCGTTATTGGATGTCTTGCGTCCCTTATTGTATTTTGTTTGTATCCATTGCTCCATGGATATATGCCTTGCTCTTGCTTCTGTAAAGCGCTCTGATACCTCTGAGTCTAGCCAGCGCTATATAAAACCATTAAAGTAAACAATATAAACTATTCTCTAAGATTACACGATTGCATGATTGCTCTAAGCAACTGGATGAGTAGACCCTGCTTAAAACGGAACTCTAGTAAAGCAGAGGTTATTCTGTTTGGAACTCTCTCTCCAGTATGGTCTCCGGCTTGGTGGCCGGACAGTCTTGGCTCTCCTCCCACCCTGGTGACTAAAGCTAAAAATCTTGGATTTATCATGGATGATAAGCTCATATATGATGCACAGGTGTCGAAAGTTGTATCCTCTTCTTCTTTTTTTGCAATTAAAACCTTGCGGAAATATTTTCCTTTCATTCCCAGAGATACCAGAAAGATTGTTGTTTCCTCACTGATTTTATCTAAAATGGACTATTGTAATGTCTTGTACATGAATCTCCGGGTTAAACTACTTGATAAGCTCCAGGTGGTGCAGAATGCAGCGGCCAGATTGACTTTGGACATCGGCAATACCAGTCAATATCTGCAGGTCTTCGGGAGCTGCACTGGCTCCCAGTCCGACAACGGATTAAATTCAAGGCACTCTGTGTGACCCATAAAGCCTTGCACAGAGAACGACTGAAATTCCTGTGGAAGGTTTTCAACTGGCATTCACCAAGTAGACTTTTACGGTCAACTAATGCAAAATTGATTATCACCATAAGAATCGGGAAAGTGAAATGGGGAGGAAGGAGTTTCATTAACAGCACAGCTAAACTGTGGAACTCCATCCCATTGTATCTTAGGTCCATACCCACCCTTCTCGCTTTCAGAAAGGAACTGAAGACTTGGCTGTTTAGGAATCAGTAATGCTCTAGCTTAGTAGCTCATGATCTGCAAGCGCCAAGACACCTATGGGTAGACTCGTGCTATAGCCGTATGTTTAACATACCAGTTTAAGGATGCTGGATGTTTGGTATCTAATCTAGTGTGCTCAGAGGCAATTGTCAGACCAATAGTGAACAGGATTAAAGCGAGTAGTGCAGTATGTTAAGAAAATGTGTCAGAGAAAGTTGTTTGTCATCAAATTTGCAAAACGTTTTGAAGGTATAGTCTGACTAGTCTATTGAAGCGGGGGGGGTGTTTTTGTCTAGGTATGATAAACTAACTGGCCCAATACAATTGAGGGACAGGTTGATAAGTTCAATGTATGACATTGAGGCATGACTATGAAAAAGAAACTGCTGAGAGAAAGGTATCGAATGCCTGCAATGGATCAGGATGCTGAGAGAATGGTAAAGGGATGTGTGATTTATCAGTCTGGCATAATGTTCAGTCCTAGCATGCAGGTGATGGTGGTGGGTGTGCCAGACATTGTGTGGGGAAAGTCAGAGTATATATTTTTGGGACCACTTCATGTTTTACCGACTGCAGTTGAGTTTGCTGTAGTCTTGGCATATCACACATATTTGAGCGGTTTTCAACCAACAAGGGTGACCAAATGAATATTTCTCTGACAACTGGGTGCAATTTACATACAGTGATCTACAAATGTTTTTGTTAAGTTTGGGGATACTACGCAAGAGGTGCAATTGGTAACGCCCTCAAAACAATGGCACTGCAGAAAGGGCGAATAGACACGTATGAAGTGGGCTGTTCAGTCAGGTAAACTGTGTTGCTTGCCATAAGATCGATTTTGCGGTCTTATAATTCCACATTCCACCGCTTTAGGGGCTTCATTAAGGTTATTTGTTGAGACTCTTGCTAAATTTGGATACAGTATGGTTGGCTGTCTGGAGATGCATTAGTTGTAAGCTCCTGATTGTTTGTCAGGGTTTCCATTCAGGTTTGACCATTTAGTTGTATTCGTTCTGCCTCCTTTTGTTAAATTTCAGGTTGGTGCTTATGCTTGGCTACCAGTTTTTTCTCTATCTAATATTTCTTCTCTCTACAGGCCTTTACTACGTGGACAGTGAGGGAAACCGGATCTCTGGTTCTGTTTTCTCCGTGGGCTCTGGCTCCATGTATGCCTATGGTGTGATGGACCGCGGCTACAAGTATGACATGTCAGCTGAGGATGCCTGTGAGCTGGCCCGTCGCTCCATCTACCAGGCCACCTTTCGTGATGCCTACTCTGGCGGCATAGTCAGCCTTTACCACGTGCGTGAGGACGGCTGGGTACGTGTGTCTCAGGATGACGTGGCAGACCTCCACCAGAAGTACAAGGACACAGAGTGAGGCACCCAATAAGGGCTTTTCAGTGTTCGATAGCAGCAACAATACAGTGGGAATCTGGATGCCACGGACCAACTAGACTGGAATATCGCATGGTTAATATGTGGGTGTTGGCTGCTGACGTCCGTAGTGTGTGGGAGGTTGGGTGTTCTTTCTAAATATTGAAAATTCATTTGTTGCTCATTATTTTGCCACAATGTTAATTTGTATTAAACTGTTGGCTCTTGTGGCCCAAAGTCTGTTTCTAAGAGTGGAATTTTCTTTACTTCTAAAACACAATTTTTAATGTTATTTATCCAATGATAAACATTACAAATTATAATAAAAGGACATGAAGACATTTAAAAATAGACAAATGCAATTCAATGGCTTGTGTGATTTCTGCAGCACAGTATTACTGTAAATCAAAATTGAAAGTGATATCGGGCATGTTGCATCATCGCTAGGAACACTGACCTAATTCAATAACTCGGTAAAAGCGAGAGCTAATAGTAAGTATCTAGTTCCAAAATAACACTTAATCAACAGTCTCATCAATAGTATCCTTGATGGAAGCTCATTGTACCTGGTAGGGCGCCCAGATATTTCGACACCAAGATTTTAGGCGGTATTAATAGGCAAAAGTTATCAGAAGCAACATTACAGAAGTACGGTCGTGAAACCAATCGCCAAGGGCAGGGAGTGATCCCTACATGATCTCATTGCTGTGCTCATCTTGGCCACTGAAGGTGCTAATGCAGTTAACTTATTGACTGATACAGGTACGTCTTTAACATAACCCAGCAAAGCAATTAGTGGGTCAGGTGCAATATTCATCAAAAACTGCACCCCAATAAGCTTATATTCCAGGACATTTTCAAGAAATATCTATAAAGTCTGCTACTTTTTCATGACTTCTAGGACACCCTGGGTCTTCTCTGATGCTCTACCAATGTAGCCTGGCCGGGGTATAATAAACCTCTAAATATACTTAAATTGTATGAGTCTGTTTGCAGTTTGGGAAAGTATTTTTACTTTGCTTTTATTTATTTGACTTCTCTAATAATGTACCACTTTCAACTGTACATGTGTTAACTAAATGTTTTTAATAGCTGAGCAGCAAAATAACCACTGATCATCAGAGTAATTCTGCGGAATATCTAGTTGCCATTCCCGGCAGGGTTTCATGGCTGTTGAAAGTCCTGTACTTCTGGCCAATGCCTATAATTGTGAAACAGTTTATTTGGAACTGGCATTTTGTATCCAATATGTCGGCAATAGGAAAAGAGTCCGGTTTGCCAAGGGAGCTGCCAATAGTATCCTTAAGGGCACTGCATATCCAGTAATAAAGGAATATAGCGCTATGATAGAGTATCATTCTCGGATCTGGTCCAATGTGAAAAGAATTATTTTCACAAAATAAGTCTACTGTATTTGATATTTGTAATCTTTCTTACTGTTCACAAACCCTTCTCTCAAGACATACGGGAAGCCAGAAACTCCAACTCACTCGCATTGCAAGAGTGTACAACGATCCTCCTTGTTCCCGTTTAAGCAGCCACATCTGTGAATGCACAGTGGTGCCGTTAAGAACTTTAGAGCCACACTTTCTGGTGGCAGAGCTACAAAGCGCAATCACAAGAGGCAGGGGCGCTGTAGTGTGTTTTTCCAGCTAGAGATTCAGCAAGTAAGGACTGTGTACCAAAAAATAGCAAATTGACTGCTACGTTATAATAAAGCTCAAAATCCGTGGCAGCCAAGCCACCGTCTCACGGAAATATTAATTTTGGCCCAGTAACGAGTGGCTGTTTACCCATCTATGCAAGTTTAGTCAGGTGATGTAATATGCAGACAAAAGTACAAGACAATGAAAATATTCAAGACAAAGATATCTGGGCAACTATCATTTTCATTATAGCAACCTTGCCTTCAAGAGACCGTAGTAGCTTAATCCATTGGTCAATGAATGGTGTCCCAGAGGGTTATAAAAGCCACTTTGTAATTGTTTGTGATCACCTCAGCAGATGGCTATGCACTCCTATGCCCAGTTAATGGACGTTCTGTACTCCATTTTAGAGGAAACTCCAAAGTACACTATAGAGTTGATTTAGTGAGTGGCAACATAGCGGATTTATTCCAGTTGATCCTCAGGCCAGAGAACTTGCCCATCCCCCAATATATAATCTCATAAAAAATGTGAGAGATTAGTATGGGGGCTTTGGACATAAAGCAGAAGATCATTCACAGATAATATACGTTTGTACCCTATGAATCGGAGCCCTCTGTTCATGCTAGTGTTTTTGCTTCCATGGCATAGAGCAGTGGGGGAAAGCAGGTAGCCTTGGGTTCCTCTGCTTATGGGAGCAGTTATAGTTCCAATCACGCTGGTACAGTCCAGTAGGTCAGTATATAAAAGGCAAGTGAACTTGAGAAATTTATCATAGACTTCCATTTTAGCTAACACCGCAAACACATTCCCATTCAACAAAGTTGAATGCCTTCGCTGCGTCTATAAACTGCTGTTTCATTGACATCAGGATTAATCTGCACCAAAGAGTTCTAAGATTGTATGCAGTCGACCTCCCTGGAACAAACCCTACTTGCTCAGACCGAATCAGACCCGTAGGAACCAAGGCAATAAGCCAAAATCTTTGCAGGTACTTTTCTGTCTATATTGAGTAAGGAAAGTGGTCTGCATGTAAGTCGCCGGGCTTCCCATGCTACATAATACTTATGAACAAGTTCTCGCGCATTGAAGGTGGAAGACACCCATTCTGTACTACAGGTTCGAATAATGTCTTAATATGGGGAGTAAGGTCCTCAAGGAATTCTGTACAAAAATTCGTGGTAAGGCAATCTGTTGCAGGAGCTCTGCTATTAGGCGTACTCTTATGTTTTAGAATTTCAGCTGAAGTAAGGGATGAAGCAATGCTTCTCTATGTTGGTTCTCAAGCCTTGCCATTGTCAGATCATCCAGATGGGCACTAACCTTAAGTGCGGCTGTCAGCAAATGGCGGATACCTGCACTACCTTCCCAGTGCATATTGGCCGACACAGGGGAGATATATAAAAGCCCATCTGGTGCTCTGCATCAGAGGGATTCCTTTATTTTTAGCTTGGGAAGAGCTTTACAAGAAGCCTGAGTTATTTTTTTGTTTTTGTTTTATTTACTGTACTGCCCATCTGCGCACGCTGACGTTGGGGAGAGGATGTAGCCTGACGGCTAGAGCAGTCGACCTCGAAGATGGGGGTAATTGCCCAGAGGAAGAAAGGCCACTAGACACCACAGTCCAATATAAAAATATGACCAGAAGGATCAAACGGAGGTCAATGGGAGTAGCCTCACAAGGGTTCCTGTTGTCTTTTGTTTGATCTGTCCCTGTCGCGTGCACTAGTCCCAGCCACACAAGTGGCATAGCGTCTTTATCGGCACAAGTGGGGTAATGATGGGTGGTAGGAATTTTGTGGATTCCTGCGGAAGTTTCGGTCACAGGAATTTAAGGAAAATGTGTGATTTCAGGCAAAGTTTGAGGTTTGCAGGATATTGTGGATAAGAAAATCTCATGGGATCCACAAAAGGCACACTACTCTGGAATTCCCTGGTTGCCTAGTTTTCAAAATTGTTTGTAGGTTTGCATGGGTGGCGCCATAGCACGGCCCAAATACTGCAGCTATCAATTTGCTTATCTCTCCCTTTAAGGCTTTTTGTGTCTTGGTCTCGTGGCCCACCAACACAGGTGGGGTACTGTTCTTATCGGGAGACAAGTGGTTACTGAGGGTGGTAGGAAATATGTGGTTCCCTACAGATTCCAGAACTTCCCGTCACAAGTGTGAGGGAAATGTGTGGTTATTTTTTTACCAAAGTTTGACATTTGCAAGGGTTTCTTGGTAAAACTACCTAGTGAGAACCATGCAAGTCACACACCCCTATACTTCCCATGTTGCCTCGTTTTCAAAAATGTGCAGGCTTGCTAGGTTTAACCAGGTGCTAGCTGAGCTAGAGCCCAAAATCCCAAGCAATCTACTTTGCAAAAAAAAAAAAAGTCAGTTTCGAATGGAAAAATGTGATTTATCCATGTTGCGTTTTGGGCAGTTTCCTGTTGCTGGCTCTAGGCCTAGCCACACAGTGACGTACCGTTTTTATCAGAAGACATGCAGGAGCATAGAATAGTAGAACATTTGTTATTGCCAATTGGATTTTGCTGCATTTGTGCCTTCCAAATGTAAGCCAGTGTGTAAGCAGACATTTTGAAAAATACCTTCTAAATCATATGCTATTACTGATACCCACAAATTCAGAGATGTACAAATAACCACTGCTCCTAAACTCCACATCTTGTGCCAATATAAGACCTACTTACTTGATACCCATTTTTCACTCTACATTTTTCACCATTTGAATTGGTCTATACTCAGTACACAATTAAACTATTGTACGGTTCAGATCAGTTGTGGTCTCTGGCTACCTTGGGTTCTTGGATAAACTACAAACCCTATACATCCCTGCAACCGGAAGGGACTAGCAGACGTACTGGTATACTGCTTTTGTAAATCGTCCATCGTGACAAGTTACAGATAAAAACATCACAAATATCCGGGGGTTTTTTCCTTCTCATTTTCAATATTCCTATATTTCAATAGTTAGTTTCTTTGGGAAAACCTTGAGGGATCTACTGATGACCCCTTTCTGAATTTTGTCTACTGTTCATAAATTTATAACTTTCCTGGATCACCCGTGGGTTTCACACTGGTTTCCTCCACAAACTGGAAGTAGGTTGAGAGCACCAAAAATAGGAAACCTGGGTTACCTCTTTGAAAAATGCCAAAACTGTGGCTAATAAAAAATATATTTTTTTTTATTCAGCACTGTATGTTCCTGAAAGCTGGGAATATGGCGACTTTACACAGCAAACCGTTTTCCATTAAATAAAAAAACACTTACCAGAGCACTTTTCCCCCCCAAAAAAAGTGTTGCTATATTTTGCCTATTTTCTCAGTTGCCTCCAGGAGAATCCGCAAACCCTGGGTACTTTTGGAATCTCCAGGATGTTAGTAAAAAATAAGAGAAAATATGGCTTAAATACCTTATGTGCAAGAAAAATTACGGAGTCGTAAGTGTGAACTTTGGCAAATAGCCAAAAGCGGGGTCAGCAGCACTGGGGGGTCATTGGAGGGAGGGAGGGTGGGGGAGGAGGCCTTTTTCTATTTTTCGGATGCTAGTAATAACTCCATCAGACCATCTAGGTTGCAGTTGGGCCGCCTGGGTCTTACCAGGTCTCGCTCCCCTATATACCCTGACCACCGCCTATTGACAAATGTTTGTCTTCCCTAGCAGGATGCGCATGCAGTTGTGATTCGCCCCAAAGTATTCTGTTTGCAATCACACGATCTTTCCAAATCAACTATCTCCCTTTCAGGATGCAAGACCTACGACGTAGTGAGTTCAAAACTACAGCATGTTTTGCTATATGTATTCTGCTGTACTTCTAATACACTGTATTGTGTTGGTCCATCAACTCTGAGCTAATCTTCCATAGCTTGTGGATCATTGTCCAGTTATCTAAAGGATGTTGCCATTTAATATGGACTTCATTCAAATTGTGTGCACTTTAAAGTGTATACTAATCTAAGTGCAAAAAAAGGGTTACGGTTATTAATGTTATTACATAGACATGAAGTATTTGTAAGGAGCAGGTGGATACAAGGCGCTATGGGTGGTACAAGTGTGTATGCTAAAACTAAAGAGGAGTGGAAAACACATCAGTAGCTTTGCAGTGCTTTAAGATCCATCTCAGTATTGTAAATGTGGCAAGCATATGGGTGCTAAGAGCATACATAGTCTAGCACTGAAGCAGACTTGGCACCCGGTAACTGGTGACCTAGTCAGGATTGTATGCATGGGAGACTATTTGGAGCTTTATTGGGTAACAAATGGCTGTACTATACACATGCTGATTTTTCTTGGCATTCATAAGGATAAATTTATCTTTGCCTTAACTATTAAAAAATCGGTGATGTGACCCACCTGGCTCGTTTTCTTTCTGATCACTCCCAATTAGCTGCGTGGTCTGCTGAGGTTCCCCTGCCCACCTCCCCAGAACGTGGCGAGTGCTATCGGACATCCTAGAGGACCTGGTTGGGAGGGAGACCATATCGCATGTCTTGACTGACTATATGACAATCAACTGGGAGGGGGCGACTACCACCAGAGCCACGGAATGGGAGGCACTGAAAGCCGCAGTACGGGCGGGGGTATGCATGGGGCTTACATGAAGAGCCCGCAGACAATTACGAGACCTTGGGGCAGAGGAATCGGCAGAAGTACAGGCCGCAGACCAAGCCGATCCGACTGCTGCGGCTCGGGAGTGGGACGTACGAGTACGCATAAGCGACATATGGGACAGGCTAGTTAAGTACACACTCCCTCAGTATCTGCAGCGCTTGCACAGGTCAGGGCGGCTTCTGGCTTGGATCCTCCAGAAAGAGCAGACCCCTGCGCAGATTACTGCTCTGCGTACGTTCACGGGCGAGGCAGTGCACACTAGGTCCGCAATCCTGCAGGTGTTTCAGTGACACCAACAGACAGTTTATACAGCAGACCCGGCAGTATGGGAGAATGTATACGTATCATACTTGTGGGCAGGGACCTTGTTGCGCCTCCCCATGCAGGCAGCCGAAGAGCTGGACGTGCAGCTGTTCCTGGAGTAAATACAGGGAGCACTACTAACGCTCCCCGGGGCCTTGGGAGATGGGTTCCCGTCGGAATTCTTATCGCGTGTACTCTGCCACTGTGGCACAGGCACTATTGCGGGTTTATGTGGAGGCCTTTAATCGAGGAATCTTACCTCCCTCCATGAAGCAGGGAGAGATCTGTATGATATTGAAACCGAGAGGGGACAGCTTGGATCCTGCCTTTTATCGCCCACTTAACTATGATCCATGCAGATGCTAAAATGCTATGTAAACTCCTGGCATCTCGCCTGGCCCCGCTTATACCACACCTTCTACATGAAGATCAGTGTGGCTTTATTCCTGGCTGCCGCACTGGCATGAACCTGTGTCGGTTGACACACATTATGCAGGAAGTGAAACACTGCGACGAGGAGCTTGCTCTAGAGTCAAAAGACCTGGCAAAGGCCTTTGACACTGTTGACTGGGGGTACTTGCTGGAAGTCCTTAGGACAGTGGGATTTGGGCCCCATTTCTGTTGCTGGGTCAAAATACTGTACACGGAACCACGAGTGGGACAGGCCTGCTCAGAGAAGTGGATCTTGGAGTGGGCACATGTCGAGGATGCCCGCTCTCGCCCCTCCTCTTCGCCTTGGCCATCGAACCACTGGCAGTGCGGATGCGGAAGGAGATGGGGTAGTGAGGTATCCGGGTAGGGGACACGGCCCCAGTGATCTCCTTATACATGGACGATGCCCTCTTTTATGTAGATTTTCCCCGCTTGGTGCTGCCTAGGCTCCTGCACCATCTTGATGAGTTCGGCGAGGTCTCCGAGTTGCAACTTAACCAACATAAATCCCTGGTCTTCCCCCTGGCTCGCATGGCCACATTGCCCCTAGAGAGTCTTACCAACCTGGGGATCAATGGGAACTGGCGCATTTTTGGTACCTAGGCATCCAGGTAGCACTTGACAATGCTCAGTTGATACAACTGAATGTGGATAGGGTCATAGACGCGCTGAGATGCTCTGTGGCCTTTTGGAACTCATTGCCACTGTCTTTGACGGGTATGCTTGCAGTGTCTAAAATGGTGATGCTGCCTCGCTGCCTTTGTGTTACAAAATTCACTCTGACTGGTTCCTAACTGGGTCTTCAAGCAACTGAACTCCCTGTTCGTCTCTTTACTATGGGCGGGGCAGCGCAGTAGAGTAGCACTGAGCACACTGACACGCCGATATGAAGAGTGGGGACGTGAGGCCCCACAATTGGACTTGTATTATTTTGCTGCACAGCTTCAGCATGCGTCCCCTTGGTTTAAGGATAGAGACAACTGGGAACAAGCATTGGCATAGCCAATAGGTCTCGCCTTTGGGGCCTTATAAGTGCTTAGCCAGAGCTATTGACTTTGCCAATGTCTTCAAGCTGTGCTGTAGAGAAGTGTGGCTGCTGTGCGGCATGCTGAAAAGTTATAATAAAGTGTCAGAAGCATTTTTGTTACTTTATATATGACCAAGAAGGCATTATGTAAAACTGAACGACCATATTAAAAAAAGTATTTACAATAAAAGAATTTACTCAGTTTTCTTTTGTTCTTGCAATGCTGGCAACTTGTTTCTGCCTATTGCAATGGTTGTTTGTTAAAGCTTTTTTTTTTTGAGGGGGCATAAACAATCGGAGGGTGAAGGTTGGGAACTAGTACCTGTATTATAACACTGGCAGTGGCCAGACGCTAGGGGAGAATCAACAGATGCCAGATTCCGAGAGCAGGCTGAGGTGGTGCTGAGTGATGCTGAGTGATGCTGAGGTGGTAGTGGTGACTGTTGCGGAGACGATGCTGTGGTGGTGCTGAGTGATATTGTCTTGGTGCTGAGTGATGCTGTGGCGGCGCTGAGCGATGCTGTGGCGGCGCTGAGCGATGCTGTGGCGGCGCTGAGCGATGCTGTGGCGGCGCTGAGTCATCCTGTGGCGGCGGTGGTGGTGCTGCTGAGTGATGCAATGTTGGCCCTGAGTGATGATGTGTCGCTGAGTAAAGCTATGGTGGCGCTGAGTAAAGCTATGGTGGCGCTGAGTGATGCTGTTGTGGCGCTGAGTGATGCTGTTGTGGCGCTGAGTGATGCTGTTGTGGCGCTGAGTGATGCTGTTGTGGCGCTGAGTGATGCTGTTGTGGCGCTGAGTGATGCTGTTGTGGCGCTGAGTGATGCTGTTGTGGCGCTGAGTGATGCTGTTGTGGCGCTGAGTGATGCTGTTGTGGCGCTGAGTGATGCTGTTGTGGCGCTGAGTGATGCTGTTGTGGCGCTGAGTGATGCTGTTGTGGCGCTGAGTGATGCTGTTGTGGCGCTGAGTGATGCTGTTGTGGCGCTGAGTGATGCTGTTGTGGCGCTGAGTGATGCTGTTGTGGCGCTGAGTGATGCTGTTGTGGCGCTGAGTGATGCTGTGGTGGCGCTGAGTGATGCTGTGGTGGCGCTGAGTGATGCTGTGGTGGCGCTGAGTGATGCTGTGGTGGCGCTGAGTGATGCTGTGGTGGCGCTGAGTGATGCTGTGGTGGCGCTGAGTGATGCTGTGGTGGCGCTGAGTGATGCTGTGGTGGCGCTGAGTGATGCTGTGGTGGCGCTGAGTGATGCTGTGGTGGCGCTGAGTGATGCTGTGGTGGCGCTGAGTGATGCTGTGGTGGCGCTGAGTGATGCTGTGGTGGCGCTGAGTGATGCTGTGGTGGCGCTGAGTGATGCTGTGGTGGCGCTGAGTGATGCTGTGGTGGCGCTGAGTGATGCTGTGGTGGCGCTGAGTGATGCTGTGGTGGCGCTGAGTGATGCTGTGGTTGCGCTGAGTGATGCTGTGGTTGCGCTGAGTGATGCTGTGGTTGCGCTGAGTGATGGTGTGGTTGCACTGAGTGATGGTGTGTTGGTGCTGATTGATGCTGTGCTGGCTCTGAGTGATGGTGTGGTTTCGCTGAGTGATGGTGTGGTGTTGCCGAGTGAGAGATAGAGTGAAGATATAATGCCCAATTAGAGAGGGTGGTGAGAGAGAAAGAGAGAAAGGGTGTACATAGAATAAAGAGTGGAGCGGGATAGAGGGAGAGAAAGAAGGGGAGACAGTGAATGAAGGAGTATGAAAGAGAAACAGATAAAGGGGTGAGAGAATGAAAGGCTAAAAAAGATAGAGAGGGGAGAGTTAATTAAGTAGAGAGAGAATTAGAGAGGGGAGAGGGAGACAATAAGAGTGGGGTGTGTGGAGTTTAAATAGAGTGAAGAAGTGACGTGGAAAAAGTAACCTTAAATATAGCTTTGCGCGAATAAATATAAAAAAAAAAAACAGTGAGACAAAAATACTGGTAATTAGGCTGTGACTCCCAATATAAAACAAATAGCGATATAAGGTGAAATCAACCCACCGAAGCAATATTTCTAACTAGACAAAAAAGCTTGCATTTCAATGCTAATCGCTGTTGTTTTTCATGTGACTGTAGTCCAGGGCCCTCAGTTGGTAATGTGAGCTGCTGCTGCGATTGAAACATCAGAGTCCAGAGAGTTAATGAGCCATGACGAGGAAATGAGGAAGAGATAGGAAACCCAGATGCCAGCTGCGCGTGCACGCCATCGTGAACTCAAGCTGGTCGCCAGCCGAAAGCCAGTGTTTGCACTTCCAAAACCCGCTTACTAAAACTCTCAGCCAGACCAGCGCAAGCGCTGGGGCAGGCCGAGACCTAACAAGCATTGGCATAGCCAATAGGTCTCGCTTTTTTGGACCTTATAAGTATTTAGTTATGCAGCACAATATCCTTGGTGCAACAACATCAACCGTTGCATGGCTAAATCATGTGCTCCTTTCAAAGCTACTATTTGAGTCTACTTTACTGAATAATCTCTCTATATTGATGCCACAACAAATCAACGTTTTAATAAGGTCACAGAATACTGAAATCTAAAAGGGCCATATACATTTGTAAAGTTGATACCACCCCCAAATATAATAAAGAGTGTGTGGCGTGTTATGCTGTAGACCAGACATCTTGGGAATTTGAGCAAAATTTTATTGGAGTATGAGCAACGTATGTTCACATCTAACTAAATTCTTCAAGGTACTGCGGGATAGTTCCTCTGTTCTTGTCGTGCCCAACTTTGAGGCTCACTCAAACACTCCCTTCATAGGATGTGTTTTTCACAGGCCATGAATATGGGCTCACAGGTCAGAAGTATGTTGATCACTGACTAGGAAGGTGGTGGTCAGAGGGTAGTTCAAAGGCTAACAAGTGTCTACCTCTACACATGTTAAAAAGGCATAATTTGGCACTTATTCAGTGGTTGTCTAACTAAAGGAACAAGGTCACCGGGGCTGTGTCAAGTGCAGCGCTTCAGCGTCCTCCCCTTGTCCTCTGCGCCACTAGGCCGCGCTTTCCAAGCCGCTTCCTGTGCATGGGATGAGAGGGCACACTGAAGTCCCCGGGCCGGCTTAGGTTTTGCAGTGTCTCTTTATCCCGTTCCTGATTTAATGATTGCATCGCAGCCTGCTGTCGGCTCAGCGGCAGCTCTGACGTCAGCCAGGGTGTCCGCGAGGAGGGCCTGGCAGGGGTCAGCGCGGGTATCATATCACTGGCTCCCCGGCCCTGGGCCCATTAGTGTAGCCGGATGGAAAGAAGATTATTAGAGGGAGGCTGGGGGCGGGACGTCGAACGAGAGGGGGTGGGGGTCTAAACACGACGATCGCTAGATACTGCACACTTACTAAAAGAGCGGAGCGAATGTCTGAGACGAGAGGGTGCAATGCACGAGGAGAGAGATGCAGAGAAAGTGAGAGACACATCACCACGAGAGCAGTGCAGCGGCGAGGATGAGGCGAGAGGGAGGAATGAGGGTCACGCATTGCACACGTCATGACTGTCTCTACAGGCAAGAGAGATGCAGTCAACCAAAATGAAACACCACCGTGAAAGAGGGCAGTGGCAGTACAGGCCTGCGGAGAGGACCAGAGAAGGAAGCAAGGGCACAAGGCAGGCAAAAGGAGACAGGCAGAGTGTGGTAGAGGCGCAGGCATGGATAATCGCAGGCATGCCATGCCCAGAGAGACAGATGGGGTGAGGCACAAAATCAGTCCAGTGAGTTGTGTTGGGTAAAATAACATGAAGGTGAGAAATATGCCGAGGAGAAGGGTTGAGATGGCGGGGCATGGGAGGCGGGGTTGAACAAAAGAGAGACAAAAGACAGCGAGACAGGTAGGGAAAGATCTACAAGTGAAGGACAGCGGGGCAGGCAGTGTGGAAAAATAGCCACAGAAGCAGTGTGTCGGGGAGACAGGAAAAGGAGGGCGATCAGTGGAGAGAGGAAGAGCAGTGACAATAACAATGAGGAAGGCGGGAGAGTCAGGGGTCAGAAGCACGAAGAGAACAAAGGTAGAAGCAATGTGATCCATATAAAAAAAAAAAAAGCATTTAAAAAGAAAATATAATGCAATTAAATCAAACATTGGCACAACCACTCGGTTTGCCGTCTGCCAACAACCTTTCGGCTTTGTCAAGGTTTGTTTTTTCCTCATTTTTTTTGCTAAACTTTATTGTTGGGGAAGCTGCCGAGCCTTCAAAAGAAAAGAAAACCAGCATGATTCAAAGCTCCGAATGGGAGAAAGAAGGCGAGGCCGGCACAGTGACAAAAATGGCGGCCGCGCGGTTAAAAAATAAAAATAAACAGTGGTGCGCGCACCACAGAGGAGTGGAGGGGGGGGGAGGAGGGAGCGCGGCAGCCTGCTCAGCTGACCAGACGCTTGTGCGTCATGGCCTTTTGCCGGCATGTGTTTACAATTATCGCGCCCGCGTCTGGGCATGATAATTGGAAACACATGTTTGCCGTGCGTACCCATCCCAAAAAGGCCAGCCACGACGCATGAGCGTTTTTGGGACTGCTTTTCAAACTCGCTTACTAAAAGTCTTCGCCTCTAAGCAGCGCTTGCGCGCTACTCGAGGCTCGACCTAATAAAAAGGACTCCTTGCTGGACGAGTACATTCAGATATGCTCCCGATTACATTGATGCAGGGCAGCGTGCTGTCTCTGACGATCTGCCCTGTCATACGCCACAATGCGAATGTATGGAAACAATACGTGGAAAAGATACTGAGACGCTCCGTCTCATAGAGAGCTCCATATATGGATACTTGCCCCCGTAAGAGAAATGAGCTTACATATCGCCTTTCAAGCATGGAATGAGGGAGGTTGCGACGTCTTTGCAGACCTCTTCCTGAACGAAACGTTTATCTCGTACAAAAAGGCCGGCGATGACTTTACATTGGGACAGGGTCACTACCTACAGTACGCTGATGGAAACCGCTAGAATAATTTGGCCCACGTACCCGAACATCCCGCAAACGACTCGCACATTGGTCATACTACTCTGGGCGCAGGCTGATCTCGCTCTTGTATATAGGCTAGAGCGGCGTGGGATGGGGACCTAGCTGGGCAAATAGATGAGACATGGGCAGCCTTGGGGGGGGGGCGGACACACACACACACACACACACACACACACACACACACACACACACACACACACACACACACACACACACACACACACTCACTCACTCACTCACTCACTCACTCTCTCACACTCTCTCACACTCTCTCTCACTCTCACACTCTCACACTCTCACACTCTCACACTCTCACACTCTCACACACTCTCTCACACTCTCTCACACTCTCTCACACTCTCTCACTCTCTCACTCTCTCACACTCTCTCACACTCTCTCACACTCTCTCACACTCTCTCACACTCTCTCACACTCTCTCACACTCTCTCACACTCTCTCACACTCTCTCACACTCTCTCACACTCTCTCACACTCTCTCACACTCTCTCACACTCTCTCACACTCTCTCACACTCTCTCTCACTCTCTCTCACTCTCTCACTCTCTCTCACTCTCTCACTCTCTCACTCTCTCACTCTCTCACTCTCTCACTCTCTCTCACTCTCTCACACTCTCTCACACTCTCTCACACTCTCTCACACTCTCTCACACTCTCTCACACTCTCTCACACTCTCTCACACTCTCTCACACTCTCTCACACTCTCTCACTCTCTCTCACACTCTCTCACTCTCTCTCACACTCTCTCACTCTCTCACACTCTCTCACTCTCTCACTCTCTCACTCTCTCACTCTCTCTCACACTCTCTCACACTCTCTCACACTCTCTCACACTCTCTCACACTCTCTCACACTCTCTCACACTCTCTCACACTCTCTCACACTCACACTCTCACACTCTCACACTCTCACACTCTCTCACACTCTCTCACACTCTCTCACACTCTCTCACACTCTCTCACACTCTCTCACACTCTCTCACACTCTCTCACACTCTCTCACACTCTCTCACACACTCTCACACACTCTCACTCTCTCACACTCTCTCACTCTCTCTCACTCTCACACTCTCACTCTCTCACACTCTCACACTCTCACACTCTCACACTCTCACACTCTCTCACTCTCTCTCACACTCTCTCACACTCTCTCACTCTCTCTCACACTCTCTCACTCTCTCTCACACTCTCTCACACTCTCTCACACTCTCACACTCTCTCACACTCTCTCACACTCTCACACTCTCACACTCTCTCACACTCTCACACTCTCACACTCTCACACTCTCACACTCTCACACTCTCACACTCTCACACTCTCACACTCTCTCACTCTCTCACTCTCTCACTCTCTCACTCTCTCACACTCTCTCACACTCTCTCACACTCTCTCACACTCTCTCACACTCTCTCACACTCACACACTCTCACACTCTCACACTCTCACACTCTCACACTCTCTCACACTCTCTCACACTCTCTCACACTCTCTCACACTCTCTCACACTCTCTCACACTCTCTCACACTCTCTCACACTCTCTCACACTCTCTCACACTCTCTCACACTCTCTCACACTCTCTCACTCTCTCTCTCACACTCTCTCACTCTCTCTCACTCTCACACTCTCACACTCTCACTCTCTCACACTCTCTCACACTCTCTCACACTCTCTCACTCTCTCTCACACTCTCTCACACTCTCTCACACTCTCTCACACTCTCTCACACTCTCTCACACTCTCTCACACTCTCTCACACTCTCTCACACTCTCTCACACTCTCTCACACTCTCTCACACTCTCTCACACTCTCTCACACTCTCTCACACTCTCTCACACTCTCTCACACTCTCTCACACTCTCTCACACTCTCTCACACTCTCTCACACACTCTCACACTCTCACACTCTCACACTCTCACACTCTCACACTCTCACACTCTCACTCTGGCGAAGGTGCACAGGTCTCCGCATATTGGAGGAGCCATTACAATGTCTGCTGGGCCATGTAAAAGAAAACCCAGGAAATGGCGTACAAGCGCCTACAACTGATGTTAGTGTTAGCTAAGCGCATTATCGCCATCACCTGGAAGGGGCAAAGAGGCCCAGACACAAGAGCATGGCTTAGAGATGTGCGAGAGGACGCTAGGAGAACAAGCCCATATGAAATTAAACAGCAGGGACGATAAGTTGCAGGCGGAGCTGTCTGAGTGGTGGGAATTGTGCAACTCTGCCTTAAACTCCAACACTGTTGGCAACTACCAGCATGAATCTCAAGCAAGTGGGGATACATCTGGTGGGGATGAAAATTGGTCCGGAGAGTAGTAAATACGTGAATGGCAGTCGTAAGACACCCCCTGATTCCATGTTACAAATGCAATGTTATACATCACCTCATTGTCACCTGAATTTCTGTATGAGAGGCTGTCGCCTGAAGGGCACCTGATACTGTGCCTAAGATGCTTGTACCTCAATGATTGCTGCACTGTTTGTTAAAAAAAAAAATATATATATAAAAAAATAGGGAATTTGGTTTATGATTTTGCATTGCAGTATATTATCAGATCTATTTACTAACTCTAACCACTAATGGTGCCCTGACTGAGCAAGAATTGCCAAAGCCAATCGGTCTTGCCTATGTTAGATTTATTGACTTTGCTAATTTTTTTGTGGGTTGCAAATGGCTGAATGTTATGTAGAAAAAAATGTATGGCACAGCCAGCGTTGTCTGCGCTATAAAAAAAAAATCAGTTATGTTGCACTGAAGCTAGCGCTGCTGTATAATATGGCTAAGCAAACATTGACAAAGCCAATAGATCTTGCATATGTGAGACCTATTGTCTTTGCCAATGCTTGGTATGGAATGCCATATGGTAAGTTATAAGTATTTATATAGTGTTTACGACTGAAGTGCTAATATTATAGCATGCCCTTGCCAAGACCATACAAAAACGGTAAAAATGTGTGATATAAATGTCTGAATGTAACATAAGTTGTTGGTAGTTAGAAAAGCCCGATAGGTTACAGCTTTTATTACAGTGATGCGTTAGGCTATGTGTTAATTTGGGTGCAATAGTTACAAAAGAACCAAAAAAAGCACTCCTTACTGCTTGTGTTGTAGTAAAATATAGCAATAATGTGTTCAGTGGGTTTCCTAGTCCTTTTGGCCACTGCACCAGCTGTACCATTCAAGTCATGACCCTAGTGCCTGCAAGGTAACTGCACTTGTAATTGCTTGTTTAGTAGTAAAATACAGCAATAATCTGTGTTCAGTGGGTTTCCTAGACCTTTTCTCCCGTGTGCCACTGCACCTGCTGCACCATCGAAATCATGTCCCTGGTGCCTGCAAGGACAAATTAGGAAATTCTTTATATCCAATATAGTATGTGTTCCGAAAAAAGGCACAGTTGCAGATGGAATACATAATTATTGTGTAACTAAACATAAACACAAAAGCTTTCATAAAATGTGCCTTTAAATTTGTCCAACTCTCCAAAATGAGTTGCCACAGATGTCATAAATTAAGCACATGCTTTACACATCAAAGTGAAAACCAAGCATTGTTAAATTGTGTTACAATGTGGCTGGCTCTTTCCTGTGAAAAGATCTTATCCTGTGCTTGACAGTAAATGGGCCATAAACAGTGTAACTTGCCCAACATCACCATGTTAGGCAGACACTTATACTAAAATGCGGTATTGTGCTTTGTTCCTAAAAAGGCAGTTTCACAAATTAAATTGACTTACCAAAGAAGAGGAATTTTGCAAAAAAAATGTGCAAATGTTTTGTGCAGATATAGAACGAGAGACCTTTTGAGATGGCTGTCTAAAATAAAATTAAAAAATAAAAAGGCACAAGCAGGCTCCATGGCGAAAGTATGATGCATTCTTCTTTCCTATAAATGCTCTCACTTTGAAGTCAGCCGAAAGCTCCACAAAAACAGCTTGACGTTTGACCTCGGTTTTTGAATTCCCAGCAATTCTGACAAGATGAAAACAAGATTTAAAGGCTTATAAGCACTGCTTTAGCATGGGGAGGCACGAACTCAAGTTGCATAGCCTAAAGCAAATAAAGCTAACCAATCGAAAGGCAGAAATCGTGAGCTGCAAACCACAAAACCAATAGCAAGCCACGGGTGGCGTGCATTCCCAGGTCAACTTTTTGAATGTCCTCAAGATGTCTTTCGCATACCAGACAGCTGTACTGTCTGGTAGGCTGTGACCTAAAAAGCATGGCCACAGTTCATACCGGCTGGATTCCTCCAGTGAATGAAGAGCATCTCTGTAAGCATTCCCTGTTCACTGGACTGTTCCTGCAAATAAAGTGACCGCAAAGGGCCACATTCCATGTTTGTAGGATCCCCCCAGTACGGCAGTTGTGTTCAGGAGATGGGTCTAAAATCCGAGTTCTAGGTAAAAAAAATCAAATAAAATCAGAACTTTGTTTTTGCTTTCACTGCTCAAATGCTAAAGTTTGAATTACGAGTACACAAGAATGGACTGTGCATCTAACATTTGGTGCTGTTCTGTTGAGACCTGTATTCTAAGCCAAAAAATAAACATGGGGCCTTCCTGTGCACCCTTCTATTTTGGACTCCCTTTATAACTTGTGAATCTCTTAAACAATCTACAGGAAACGCTGAGAGGAAGAACAAACATGAATGTAGGTTCTGGGTTAGGCCTATTTACACCGTACCATTTATTAGCAAATCAAATCTGCTTTTTCTGTGGACTAGGGAGAGCTACTGCGTACCTATACGAGATGTACGTCAACGTATCACCTACAATAGAGCAATTACACCAATATAGTTTGAATTCTGGTCAAGGATTTCATTACTTGAAACATGTTTTAGATGGTGTGTTGTGAGCACTTTAACGCATCTACATCAGCTTTTACATGCATTTCAAAAACTATTGGGGACGTCAGGACCATTCAAAAACAGTCAATGTTTTCAAAAACTGAGTTTGATAAGGTCTTATTCTGGCTGATTCAAGAATGTGCAAACCGACCTATCTTACTTGCGCCATGTCAATGGACCTTGCTGAGCACCAGTTTTAAGTCGGAACAACTGAATCCCGTACATTTAAAGGCATTTGTACACATTGTAAAAAATAAAGAAAAATGCTCGTCCTCCTCTATACAAACACTTAAGTGAATCAATCACAGGGCATTTGGGCAACAACCAAATATTACTAAACCCAACTGAGACCCCGCACTGTTTGACACAAGTTTGAGTATTGATGCTTTCCTATTTGGTAACTCGAATATGCACCCACACTGTGCACTCTTAGGCCCACCCACACAAACCCCTCTGAACGCATTAACATTACACGAAACGCACTTGAACTAGTCGCGTGTGCATCAATAGTTTACTTTGACAAGGGGATCCCAAAAAGTCGGCAGAGATTGCATAGGCAGTTCACATTAGTTCTGCATTTCAGCAAGCCATTTTGTAAAGGGACTAGCGTTGATGTGCCTTCTATTTGTAGTACCTTGCTTAAGTGGTGCCTTTATTTTGAGGAGCGAAACCTTCCTTGCTCGACCTCACTGCTCTCTCGCAAAGAAGCTCAAATAAGCGGTTACGGGCTTTTTTTTTGTGAGCTAAACATTAATATCCATTACCAAGTGCCCTGCGACAAGATAGTACTTTTGAGAACTGACCTGTTGCTATTGGCAAGTGGTGCAGTACTAAGTATCCAGATTTGTGAGAATATGGCCCTACCGATGCATCGAGTACAGTAAAAGTAGGTGCACAGTAAAATAGTGGATAACCCGTGGCATGAGTAGTCTGTGAGTACCGATGTACACTGAAAAGATAGAAGCCAGGCAGTGTAAGTATGCAGGCCTACACAGACCACAGTTAGCAACTTTGCTTAGAAAATAGCAGGATATCCACACTCCGAGTAGTGCATAGGCTGAAGCACTACTCAGCGCCTTTTCTCTTGTACCTTCTTTTCCTCCAGCTAGCCAGGTTCCTGCTCTCCTAGAGGAGCCTTCATGTAACGATAGCATCATGTTTGAACCAAGGAAGTTAGAGTTTGAGAAACCCATGGAGAGAAACTTGCTAGAAAGAGGTAAGTCTGATTAGGAAATTGAATGGAAAGAGAAAGATTGGGATGTAGAAGAGAAGCAATGCCTGGGCACCAAGGGACTAGAGAAGCTCAAGATAGAGACTGCAAAAACAGTGTCTGCAGCTTTAGGGAAAGACGTACTGCTGAGCAGCAGTACCAGCACTCTTGTTAATGAGTTGATTAGTAACTACATGCTAGAAGCTGTTGTTATTTCTTAGGTAGTTGACTTGGAATTTGTGTGTGATATGCAAAAACTGAGTGATGTTGAGGAAACAGTCTGCTCATCAGTGGTGATTACAGAAGCGGATGCAAGACTTAAAATATTAAGTGATGGTGAATGAAGTTGGTCTTTGGGATATGCCAAACTTTGAAAAAAGGTTAAATCTGTTTCTCGTGGAGAAACCTTTGGTTCTTTGGCTAGTGGAGCTGGCTTATTTGCAGTTTGCTGATCTAAAACTGTTTGCAATACACCCTGATTGCTGGTAATGCAACAAGGGTCAGTGTTTAGCCATCATATGAAAGTTGCAAACCCACTGCAACAGGCCTAGAAGTCTAGAAATGGCTACAATATTGCCCATTTGACACTGCAGGGCGTTGACTTGAGGGCACAGAGGCTATTTCAAAGATAATAAGATTGGAAATGTGACAAAAACAAGATAGTGCTTCTGATGGATACTTCCAGATTCCTCATCTTCAAAATATCCCCAGGTGCCAGACTGGATCCGGAAGATTTTTCAGCATAGATCTTGTGTGCCGATGAATTGCATTGATCGTGTGGCTCCAAGTGGACTCCGCTCCTCCATACCCCGGAAGTGACAACTGGAGCTGTACATAGGCACCACCCAGGCGTGCTGGCAATGGTTCCTTTCTTTGGACTCCTCTTTACTCTGATTCAGAAAACAATGAGAGGGACCCCTTATACACCAAAGGAATAGGGTTCTATTGTCAAGTCAAAAATAACAATTCATCCTTTGGTATACCTTATATTATCCACTATTCACAATCACCCAATATACCACTCAATACAAAGCCAAACTCACAGTGGGGAATATAGTTGTCAACTCAAAAATAGTGTGCCAATCACGCAACGGTAATAGTAGAAATTGTACATATCTATTTATTAAAATCATTTAAAACATTTTGTCATGATTAAAAACAAGAATCACAATATCTATTCGCATATATTTCATATCTATGTACAGAAAAAACAATACTAATAACATACAGCAAAGAAATTGCCACAGAGCTGAGTATCGGTAAGAAAATAAAACAAATAGAAGGAAGAAAGAAGAGAGTATTAAAAGACAATACACTTTGTCATCACAGAACCATATCCGTGTTCAAGAGGCGTTAAGACTGGAACCCAATATATTGACAATTATTAAATATCTATTGTGCCAGCCAACAACACGGATTATGTATCAAGGCGTCACACGCATTTCGATGGTGTTGTTCTGGTTAGACCATCTTTAGCAACCCCGTGAATTAACTCTCAAATGGTGTACATGAAGTCAATCAATGCACTACACCTGTATTTAAAAAAAAAAAAACATATGCAATTACTACAAAATACAATCTTTAACCATATCTTGTACAGATACTAGCAAAAAGGGGCAAAATTAATTTTATGCAATCGTTATTTTTCTATTAGAAAAGCCCCAAATTATATATATTAAATTCCATGTCCCATTTTTTGCGTTCAAGGCATCACTAGTTGAGAGAACAGTTATAAAATCCCCATTGATGACAACAAAAATGCATCTACAAACACACTCAGTCTTCTCATATTCTCAATCATACGGAATCTCATGGAGTTGATTATTAATGTCAAGGGCTATTCGCACCTGGTTGTGTAACATTTCTCTAAGTCCAAATTTTAATAGGTGGAACCTTATCTCACCTTCCAGGTTGTACACTGTTGCTTGTAGGAGCACAAAAACAAATGCTTCCTATAGGATACGCTAGTTTGTAATCCTTTATTGGTCTCACCCGAAGCTCTTAAAGATGAAAAGTCTGAGGGAAAAAATCAATAAATCTCTCTTAGCCCACAGATCTTGCGTGGGGCCCCCAATCTATGCTTGGAATCATAATCAGCGTATCGCTACTATTACAAGATGGCGCGACCTATACGATTTCGGATCCTAGTATACTTCCTGATATTAGGACCCTGCAACCTGATTCAATATGGCGGAGAAAGTTACTGAGCACTGGTGCACCGCCCCCGTGGAAATTAAGTAACCATGAAGGGTATTTAAACATTGCGATACATGCTTTTGGTGTTTCCATTCCTGAACAGGTAAAGACCGGACGCAGAACAGCGCCGGATTCCTGGCATTACAATAATTCCACAGACTTTTCTTCATGTCCCCATGCAGGGTCGTTTTTACCACTTTGGAGAGTCGGTTGTTATATTAGCGAGGGCTAGCGGGTTAAGTTGCTCATTTACTTATTGTATATCAACTTGCTGGCGGCATGCACAGCTTAGCGATCGGCCGCGACTAACTTCTCCTGTTAGATAGTATGATTTAGTTTATAGTCTTTTGGCACACCGACCGGATTCTGTTACAATAATTATGTGGTGTTCGCCATGGGCCAGATAAATAAAGATAGAATGGGTGTTACTGCATAAAGCAGCCATGTTAAAGGTCCCAATATGTATGCAACCCCCTTGAAAATTCTGAGTATATCGATCCAAACCTTATCGTGAGGGTTTGACCATGTGTGGACAAACACAGAGGGAGATTAAACATATATGGTGTGGTGATATGTATCCGACTCCTGCTTTCAACAACGCATGTCTTGCCATTAATAATACCATGTAAATAGACAGGAGATATTAGCTTTAGGTTCCTTTGTGAGATAATTAGGTGCCTATTAGGATCTCGTAATAGCTATACGAGTCCTACTTTGTTTATCTCTTTCAGGCCCAATTAATGAAAGGCGATAACTGGGAGTATTCAATTGCTTTGGAGCATATATTATAGAATATGTCATCTAATTTGCGACGGCTTAAAGGTATGTGGATATTTCCCATGTGTAATACTAATTTGTGAAAACAGAGAGTTAATGACCTATATATGTAATCCATGGGAACTAATCGTACTCTACTGATTTCTATTAGATTATTCGTGAGTAAGAGCCATTGTGGTCCGCATTGTGGTACTACTATTCAATATGTCCGAAAAGAAACAACAGCGGATATATCTGCACTAATTGCAGACTAAAAGTTGAAAGGTGAGATTTGGTCCCACTTCACGATATATATATAATCTAGGGTGAGAGGCATATAAAAACTATAATACGCAAGGTCTGTGGGCTAAGAGAGATTTATAGATTTTTCCCTCCAGACGTTTCATCTGTAAGAGCTTTGGGTGAGACCAATAAGGGATTACAAACTAGCGTATCCTATAGGAAGCATTTGTTTTTGTGCTCCTACAAGCAACAGTGTACAACCCGGAAGGTGAGATATGGTTCCACCTATTAAAGTTTGGGCTTAGAGAAATGTTACAGAAACGGGTGCGAATAGCCCTGGACATTAATAATCAACTCCATGAGATTCCATATGATTGGGAGTATGAGAAGACTGAGTGTGTTGGTAGATGCATTTTTGTTGTCATCAATGGGGAGTTTATAACTGTTCTCTCAACTAGTGATGCCTTGAACGCAAATAATGGGACATGGAATTTAATACATATAATTTGGGTCTTTCCTAATAGAAAAATAACGATTGCATAGAATTAATTTTGCACCTTTTTGCTAGTATCTGTACAATATATGGTTAAAGATTGTATTTTGTAGTAATTGCATATGTTTTTTTAAAAATACAGGTGTACTGCATTGATTGACTTCATGTACACCATTTGAGGGTTAATTCACGGTCTTGATAAAGATGGTCTAACCAGGACAACACCATCGAAACACGTCGACGCCTTGATACATAATCTGTGTTGTTGGCTGGCACAATAGATATTTAATAATTGTCAATATATTGGGTTCCAGTCTTAACGTCTCTTGAACACGGATATGGTTCTATAATGACAGTGTATTGTCTTTTAATACTCTCTTCTTTCTTCCTTCTATTTGTTTTATTTTCTTACTGATACTCGGCTCTGTGGCAATTTCTTTGCTGTATGTTATTAGTATTGTTTTTTCTGTACATAGATATGAAATATATGCAAATAGATTTTTTGTGATTCTTGTTTTTAATCATGACAAAATGTTTTAAATTATTTTAATAAATAGATATGTACAATTTCTACTATTACCGTTGCGTGATTGGCACACTATTTTTGAGTTGACAACTATATTCCCCCCTGTGAGTTCGGCTTTGTATTGAGTGGTATGTTGGGTGATTGTGAATAGTGGATAATACAAGGTATACCAAAGGTCCTCTTACTCTGATCCATAGCTACCTCCTCTTTTTGTCATTAATTGACCAGTTTTTTCTTCTGAAAACTTTTTACAATGTGCCTTAAACCGGTAGGGATTGGCGCAAGGAAATGTCTGTGACAAAGCCCCACAAGGTGTGCTTCTCGTGCAGAGTTTGGCTACTACTCCAGAATATAAGAACTGTGTACTTTGAAGAATCAGAAGGGAATCTGGGACAGCAAAGCAAGTTGTATCTCTCGCTGAGTGTTGCAGGAAACCACTCAAAGGCAGTTCCCGCTCAAAGTCAAGGACATTGCCCTATTGCTGTTTTCAGAGCTGCTGATGTGACAGATCATCATCGCACTCCAAGTCTTAGGATAAGTCCAAACCAAAGAAGGAACACAAGAAGCGGGCCTCGTGCCAACCGCACTACTCTCCTCCTGAGCAGTTGCAAGGACATCAAGGTGCCCTGCGGTCCCATACCAACTAGCCAATCCGCAACTATTTCAGAGTCTGTCAGAGATGCCACAAATAGAGGCATTTAAAGAAGCCATTCTTCCATCTTCAGCACCTTACTGGTTCCCTCTGGTATGCCTTCAGGCTCCATGGATCCACGGAGGCCTCCAGCCAGGTTACAGCTTGTGGGTCTGCGCTCTGTGCCATTTTCGTCTCCTAAACCCAATTTTGGGTTCAGCTCCAACTCTAGAGCCGATTCCACATCCGGCATCACGATCCATGCTAGTTCCTGGTGCGTCAATACTGACACAGACACCAAAGGAGGATGTCAAAACCATAGTTCTGCCAGACTTCGAACGGAATCCATCTCCAACTCGGATGAATCCGTGTGTGATTTCAGGTCCCACACATTTTGCCTCATTCCTTCTGACTTGTTATGCAGCTTACATTTAGTCTTCATTTTAGTTTCCCGTTGTAACTTAGCATAATTTTCTAATGGTGGTTTGCATGTTTTCCTATTGCAAGAATGGCCCAGGCACGCATTGTCACCCTGTAGTCTGCACAGTTATTTCCAGGGTTGAACAACTGGGAACTTGATTTTTTTTTTTTTGTAAACCGATTTTTTTAGGTTTCCAGAGGCAACCAAACCATTCACCACGACCACCACGCAGCATGGTGCCATGTTACTCTTGTCATATTGACCAATACAATCTGTCATCCTTAAGCAACAAAGAAACAACCGGCAATCAAACCATTCCCACTCCTCCCCCCACAGGTCAATACATCACATCTCTTGTAATAATCAGGTTACATATGAGGGACAGAAAAGATGATGAGCCACAGGAATAGACCCCGAGTCAGGGGGGCACCTCTCCTCAAGGTCAACTTTGGCTTGCGTCATGTAGTGTATAGGTATACAATATAGAGCAGGCCCTCTGCATCCATGCATATTGGTCATCGCTGTGACTCCACTGGAGAGGCCACCGGCGAGTCTGGCTCTGGGTTGGTCAAGCTATCTACCAGTGTACCCCAAGCTCGGGCACCATCCATATTCCCCATGCCCCTCCGCGCCTCCCTCAGGAGAATCCATCCCTCGCAGCCAGCACACTTTACTACCTCTCTCTTCCATATTGTCAGCGGTGGGCCTCCTGTTGCCCTCCAATTCTGAGCTTTTTCGTGCTTAGCGATGATAAAAGCTAAATCCTGAAACCTCTCTGTTATCTTCGTCTTTGCAGTGTGGGGGAACCAGCTTAGTAGACAATGCCCCAGGTATGTGGGATCTTCCTCTAAATGCCCTCCTCGACCATTTGTATGACTCCCTCCCCAAAAATGTGGAGCGCTGGACATGCCCAAAACATATGGAAGATGTGGGAGCCAGCGGCGCCACATCGGGGCATGCTGCGTAGGGTACATGGTAATATCTGTCTATGCGCTCGGGTGTCAAGTATGCCCTATGTAGTACATAATAATTAATACGCTTGAAACATGCATTTCTAGAGACTTTTGGTGTTTGTTTTAAGATCTTATCCCAGTCTTTCAGTTCAATAGGGGTACCAAGGTCCTCTTCCCATCTAGTCCTCTATACGTCCAGTGGCCATTGCTGGTCCGTTCGTAGTGCCCTATGTAAACATGAAACCATCCGTATGATAGCTGCTGAGCTTGCCATATACTGACGACTCTGGGACGTTGGAGGTTCAATGGATCCCCTTCTCCAGTGCTTTTTAATTGCCGACGTTAGTGCCCTATGGAGTAGGAAGTGTCCCTGCAGGAGGTCGAATTCTGCTCTGAAGTCCTCAAACTGGAGCAACTCCGAGTTCCTATACAGGTCCCCCACCCTCGTTGCTCCGCCTCCGCCCATTGGTCGATACCCCGTCAACTTCCCCCCCTGCAGTAGTACATGCAGGATGTCCAGTGGTAGTTCCGCCGCATATGGGGTCCCAATACTCAGTCTTTGTAATCCCCTATTTCAGCATTTAGTTATAGTACGAAACTCATGGGAGTCACTCGTGTTGGATCGCCGCACCTGAAGGAGGATCCCAAGGAGATCATAGAGGTGTGGCACAAAGGGGCCAGAGGTCCAGTCTGGGCTGCGCCTGTGCGCAATTCCGTGGACCAGCCACTGCAGTTGGGCAGCGATGTAATAAAACTCGAAGTCAGGGACTGCCAGACCTCCTTCCCCCGTCGGGCGCTGTATTGTAGTTAATGCCACCCTTCATCGTCCCGATCCCCTAATTAACTCAGTGCTCAGGGTTTTTGGTTCCTGAAACTTCGTCCCTGGGATCAATAAGGAGAGTGTAGAAAAAAAATAAAGAATCCGCGGAAGGGCCACCATCTTCAGGAGAGCGATCCTCCCCATCACCGAAAGCAGAAGCATCCCCCAAAACTTAATGTAGGAGCTCAGAGCTCCGATTGCACGCCCTACATTGCCTTCTAGTAGGTCCTCGTTGTTGTGGTAGATTTTGATCCCTAGGTAAGTCAGGGATCAAGGTTCCACTGAACTACAGATACGTGTGCGGGGGTGGAGGGGGTCCTCACTTTGCGTCATGTGGAAAAGCCTGGATTTCTGCCAGTTAACCCGCAGCCCAGATAGGATGCCGAACTCCTCCTGCAGGGTTCTGGCACCCTCTAGGTCCCCCTCCATGTCATTAAAAAATAGCAACAGGTCATCTGCATACAATGCTATCTTTTGGCAGTGTCTTCATATTACTAAGCCCCGAAACGCTCTTCCAGTTCTAGCACACGCCGCCAAGGGTTCCATAGCAATGGCAAATAGCAGTGGAGACACGGGGCATCCCTGTTGCGTCCCCTTTCCACCGGACAGCTCATCGATACAGTCCTGCCAGTGCGCAACCTGGCAGTTGATCTTGTGTATAACAGACGCAGTCAGGCACCGGGAAGCCATCAGTCCCTGGGGTCTTATTTCATGCCATATGTTTGATGGCGCCCAATATTTCCTGCGGGGAATATCATCTCCCAAAGCTCTCGCCTTCTCCTCCTCGAGGCGCGGTAAAGAGGGCGCCCCCAGAAAAGTCAGAGTCGCCACCGCATTCCTTTTTGTAACACTTGTGTAGAGTGTTGAGTAATATTGGGCGAATATTTTGTTAATCCCGTCCTGGGAGTACACTCTTTCGCCGCCCTCATCTTACCGGTCCATAATTGCGGAGTTCCGTTTGGACAGGTTAGCTAACCAGGCTAACAGGGAACCGGATTTGTCCCTTTCAGCGTGTTTTGCCCATATACTGCTTATAGTCAAAACATCTAAGGCGCTCTACCTGGGTCGCCACTTCCTCCCTTGCTTCTAAAAGCGCCGTCTGTAACTCCGGTCGACTCGGGCATTGTAACCCTGTCCCTAAGCGCTTTTCCAGCCGTTTGGACCTCCCCCAGCAGGGTATGTCGTATGCCCTTCGCCTCTGCTAGGCAGTGCCCCGGAGTAACGACTTAAAGGCGTTCCACTCTATCTGCGGGGAGGATGCCATACTGGCATTATTGGCAAAAAATCGGAGTATTATCTCCCTTATCGTCTCTTGAAAGGCTTGGTCCTCGAGCGCTTCAGGCTTGAGTCTCCACGTGGGTATGAGTGGGAGGGGTTGGGCCCGTCGTAGTAGTAAAAGAACGGGATTATGGTCCGATATGGTATGGGCTAAATATTCATTTGCTTGAACTAGACTATGGACTCCCGGGGTACACAAGAAGGTATCCAACCGAACATGCACTTCGTGGAGCCCTGAAAAGAATGAGTAGTCCCCCCCCCCCCCATACAGGTTCATCTGTCTCCATGATTCTGTCAGTCACCAGCGTTGTTGGCATTCTGCAAAGGCACGTGCTGTACATATAGTTTGTGAATCCTGCAGGGGGGATGTGATCAGTCCATATGAACGTTTGCCACACAGTTAAAGTCACACCCTAAAATTGTCGGGGACGTCAAGGAGGGAGCCAGGCATCGGAATAAGTTTGTTAAAAATGTGCTCTGATCCGCATTCGGGGTGTACACATTCACCATGGATATGCCCCGTCCACCCAGCCAGCCATGTACCATTACAAACATACCCTCGGGACCTACTATTTGTCCTACCAATTGGAAGGGGACCACTGCTAAGATCCAGATGAGGACCCCACTGGCATACGCTGAGAATGTAGTGTAGTAGGCCTGACTTCGCCATCTGCGCTGTAGTGCAGTTCCCCCTTTAGCTGTTAGATGAGTTTCCTGTAAGAAGGCTATTTGGATACCCCGCCTATTTAAGGTGGAAAACACCTTATACCTCTTGGCCATGGATTGCATTCCTCGGATATTCCAGGAAAGAAGGTTGTACGCTAGGGGGCCCGCCATGTTCCAAGTTGTGTCGCCCAGCAGCCTAAGGATCCCTCACCCCATCCCTCATCTCCCTGCCCCGACATGTGCAACAAAAGAGAGCATTTGCAGTGACGTATGACCTCATTAACCCCAACTGATAAACTTTCAATTACATAACAAATATCCCAACTCCCCCTCCCCAGGACGAGCAGATAAAAATCCCCCATCCAAACAACAACAAGAGATAAGTATAATCGAGGTGGGGTGCTAACGCAGTGTCTACTGTGGTATGTGTTTCCACAATCCTCCCTGTCAGCCATCCAGCCCAGGGCAACCTCGTACATAGCATCACCCACACCCTATGAGCATCCCAGTATGTCGACCCCAAGACAATGCCAATGCACCTGCATAGTACCCCTCACCCTTTACCAGTTTGTTGCGTTGCTCAGATAATGTGGTCAGAAGATCTCGGTGTCACCTTGGGCATCTCAGTACCAGGGTTGAGCGGAGCTCGTGGAGTTCTACTCTGCGGAATTCCACAGAGTTGACTAAAAACTCAGTGAAATTCCGCAAAGGTCTGCAGCTGGCAAAATCATGGTCCAAGACTAGTGCGGCTGTGTTGCATCATCAATCATGCATCCCAGTTTTCTCTTTGGAACATGGCTTGAGAGGACTGTGAAGAATTTGTTTAATATTCCTTAATGTTTCCTGCTATGGGAAATGGTTGCGCTGCCGGAGCGAAGACAATATTTAAATTAGATTGCTGTTCATGCAATTAAATGAAATTAAAAGTGAAAATCCAGACTTAAAACAAACAGCTGTTAGGACGGAACCTTGTGGACTTGGACTCCCTTATAAATATAAAATAAGATTAAGCTACAAGAGTGATGCGAATCTACCACATCAACAAGGCGCTGAAAGACACACCTGCCCCCTGAGCAGGAAGCAACAAGCCAAAGGTGAAGGGGTCAGCGGCAAAACATTTATGTAACGCACACCACCGGCGCTTCTAGGGGCATCCACCTGTCCATCACTACCGTCACTCATTAAACCATTAGCGCCCAGAGGTTGGTCAATGGGGTGCTAGATGTGCAGCCATTATCCCTGCTGCCTGACCTTTGGCTTCTGGTCACCCCTGCCCAAGGGCGCGCGTGCTGCACATTGACATCACCTTACCTTTGTTTGCAGGTAGTGGGGGTAATAGTAGGTGTACTTGGGGTACATTGGCTGCTGTTCCAAGCGTTTGCCCATATAGCTGGAATCGTTCCTCGCTGTGCCCTCAGAACTGTTATTCCTGTTGGTGTTGGTGACACTAGGTGGGCGTCTCTCCTCCAGAGAAGTTTCAACAGAGTTCCAGGGTCTCATTACACCCGTCCCTTTACATGCTTTCTGCCAGTATGGATGCGACTGTTCCTGTTGCCTGCCCGCACAATGCTGTTAAAAAAATGCCAGTGCTGCACGAAGCAACTCTGAGCGGAAGTTGCCCTTCTCTGGGCAGGCGCTCCCCTCAGCAGCGCCGGTCAGAACAGGACCGTAGGGTGGGGACAGATGATCTCAGCGGAAGTTGTCCTTCTGCTGGCAGACCATTCTCATGAGTTGGAAGCCTGTGAAGCCTGAAAGGGCGGGACAATTAAGGATCAAGAGTGAAGTCTTTGGAGGGGAGAAGGGGGTGAGCCATAACTCCGTTCCGCCGTCGGTTTGCTGAGTTTTTTTGCCAAACTCCGTGCTCCAAGCGGAGCGCGGAGTCACAAAAGCTCCGAAAACTCCTGCTGCGGAGCGGAGTTCACCGCCGACCCCTACTCAGTACTCAGGCTCTCGGAGATACTAGAGCCAGGATCGAAGTCCGAGTCCTGTGCCGGCACACTGCTCCCTGGTGTTGCTTGCCCGTGTCCTTACCGCTAATCAGTGCCACTACCTCCATCGCGCTCTGGAACCCCAACTGTACTTCATCTTGAGTAGGGGCTATCGTTTCTCTTTCCCTCTTTCTGCCACGGGTGCCAGCCCGTCGCACTCGCTGTTTTCTGGGGCCCCCACGAGCGCCTGCGCCCCGCTGAGTCTCCAGCCAGTCCAAAGTCTCCTGCGGGGCGCGAAAGAACTCTGTCCCCTGTGAGGTCATCACTTTCAGCCACGCTGGAAAGAGCATTGTATATTTGAGATCAAGTTGACTGAGTTCCTTTTTGGCCTCCTATAAGGAAGCTCTCTGCCTCTGTATGTCTTTAGAAAAGTCAGGGAAAATCGGCACTGTCGTGTTGTTATCCACTCTGAGGTCGTCTTTTCTTCTTGCTTGTGTCAAAATATGATCTTTGTCCCTATAGTATAGCACAAGCGCTATCACAGGTCTGGGGGAGTGGCAGCGGTGGCCTCGACGGCACCCGGTGGGCTTTTTCTAGACAGCCCCTCCGGAGCCACCTCTGTACACAGCCAGTGTTCGAGGTATCTCAACCATGTTGGCGCCCTCTACCTTCTCCGGCAGACCTACCACTCAAATGTTATTCCTGCGAGAGCAATTTTCCTCATCTTCTGCCCGGAGCTCCAACGTGCGTACCCTTGTCTCAACCGCTACCAAGCGATCCTTCATGTCAGATAAAGCAGGGGTGGACTCTGTCAATTGGCGCTCATTTGCGGTCACTCTCTCAGCCAGGCGTCTATGGTCACCTCGCAGGAGCCCCAGATCCATGCCTATGGAGTCGAAATATGCCTCTAGTCTCTCACTGGCCGTGATGGCCTGCAGGATATCCTGCAGTGAGGGGTTTTGGGGGGTCTCTGGTGACCCAGAAGGGCTCTCACTCTTGTCTTGGGGATCCGACCCAGGGCCAGTGCTCTGGTCGCGTTTACGAGCTGTCTTCCCCCATCGTAGGCGGGTTCGGACAGGCCTTGGCAGTCTTCCTTTGTCGTTTCCTTGTGTCAAGCCCATTCTTTTACTCAGTGGTCTCCACACGAGAAAGCAGGGGCCCCCTCTTTCAAACAGTGCGAGTTTGGTCAGGGTAGCTATGGGCCCGTGGTAGGCAGGAGCACGGCCTCTGATCGTGGGTTCAGGCCGCTGCCTCCTTCTCCAGGTGGTTATACTGGCTTAATTTGTTCCAACTGGGCCATTCCCTGGATGGAGCCAAAGCGGCGCTGATGCTATCCCGCTGCAAATGGCCCCTTTAGGCCCTGGTTCTCTTAGCCCTCAAAACAGTGACTTCAGTCAGGGCGGCGCGGAGCAGTCCTGGCCTGACTCTGTCTGGCACGCGGGCAGCACAACACGAGCCAGCAGTCCGCTATCGTTTTTCGCGTTGCCCTCCTTACACTGAGCGTTCACGTGCTCAGGCTTTCACTGCGTAGAAGGACAGAGTGCCACTATTAACCAGCACGTCGTCCATAGGGCCGTGCCCCGGAGGGGCTCAGAGAACAGCCTCAGGACTGGGCAAGCCGCGCTGCTCACGGGGGGCCCAGGTGGCCTCCACTTCCAATCTCCGCTGCCCTCTTGATCGGACCCCAGAAGATCAGGCACACCAGCAGGGTAAGTCTCGCCCTCAGTACGGGGGGGCTATCTACCCCCCAGTTGTGTGATTCCTCCGGTGAAGACTGGGGCTCCCCTACCGCAATTCAATGGTCCATCCCGTACAGGCTTAGCATTTCTCCTGGGCCAATCGTCTCTTGTTCAGCACTGTTGCCTGGCTTCTCACCTAGTTACACTCGCCGCCTCCCTGACGGGCAGCAATCGGGATTCCCAAGGTATGCAGCAGCTACAGGCGTTGGAGCCACAATCTCCTCTCTCATCGCTCCGATCCCTGAACTGTTCACCAGGGCGCCACCATTTTGGATCGGTCCTCTGCAGCTGGACACGATCGCTAAGTTTGGCGTCCTTTCTCTTAGCTACAGCTAGCCCACAGCGCCGCAGGGTCCCCAGGCTCAGGGCTTGCCGATGATGTCTTTTAGTGCTGGTTGGGCGATTTTGTTAGCACAGGATGAAGCTGGATGGCGACCTGCCTAGCGAGCTATCGAGCAGCGCTGCTCACTCCATCAGCATCAGGCCACGCCCCCAACAACTGGGAACATGAAGCCTTGTTTTTTTGTTAATTGGAGATGACTATTCCTCCCCAGATAAAGTATGACACTGTTCTGCACCTTTGGCAAAGTGTGATAAGCTATCCGTTTTATTATTTAAACAGCGTCCATGTTGAAGTCGGTGAGAGGTTCACTTCTCGCTGGAGTCATCATGGGACGCTGCTGTAACTGAGATGCAGTTCCGCTCTCCCAGACCGTCATCCTGAGATGAAAGATAGCTGTGTGAGAGAAGTGTGCAGGCCTGTACACTCAGACGGGAGTGCATTCATGAATGCACTGAGGCCGGCTTCCCGACACACAGTGCCAATGTGTGGGGTTGGGTCATTCCAACAGGCCTGGCAGATGGGTATTCCTTATATGCTCTCTTTAGCATAGAGAAATTAGTGATAGTCAGGAGTAACCTAAGTAACATTATGAACAATTAACATGGTTGAATTGTTTGTGTATTTCACCATACTAATAGTGCTTATAACAATGATGTGTCTCATCTTTCTGATCAACGCAGTTCATGTTTTATTCACAAAGATTAGAGCTTTTCAATAAACTTTTGAAAATGCAACATCGTATCTTTTCTTAGTGACACTTTGGGCATGCAAAAGTGACAAACAACAGGGGTTGATCTGTTTACACGATTTCATTGGGAATCTGAAAGTTATGTTCTAGGTTACTGGCAACATTTAGAACTCTGTAAGTTCAGATACGGAACTGTGAGCTAGCCAAACAGACCTACATTTACTGATTATATACGAAGTCTCAGTCGCTGTATTATGAAGTTTTGTTGTTCTAAATACACAATCCTACTAGATTCATACGGACCGTATAACATGGTGCCACCAATGTTTAAGAGTTTGGTACCTATTTAATGGGTCTCCTGAGTAGTTTATTTGCGGTTGCCCAAAGCTCCTTTATTAACTCTATAAGGAGACATTTGTGGTGATAAGGGTTTATTCTCCTTTAGCTTAATAGGAAGCACCTATTTATGTCTGTAGGTTAATCAAGCGTAATTGTTTAAAAGGATAGTCCTCTATCGTGTTTTCCTTTCTTTGAATTCCATTCATTAAATATGGCGCAACCAGTTATCATTCCTATTAATTGCAGGCAAGCAGTAACTACTCACTTAACTAGGCATGGTCTCAGTAATGGTGGTGAAGTTACCATCGTGGTTGAGACACACAATGCTTACAGATGCGAAGTTTGTTTTCAATCCCTGATTTGATTTTCCTGCAGTTGATGCCAATACACTCACATTCCAAACATACAATCAGGCTGCAGTTCTAGCTGCATATAGGCCTTATGAATATTTATTCATATGAATATTTAGAAATCCCTCTAACTTACCAAAAACATCAGAATTGGTTCCAAGGCACCCTCCCACACATACTCCAAAATGTCAGACTGGGTCCTCAGTAATGATGGGGCAAACTGCCCAGTCTTAGCAGGCTATACGCCTTATCCTAATGCGCAGCAGTTACCCCAACATGACAGGCTTGCTCTTTTAAACCATTTGGTTAGACTATATCGACGTCTAATGCATTATGCGTACAATCACTACTGCCCCAGCCTAGGGCTCCTCAAGCTGGACAAGCTCAGTTAGCTATGCTTGCAATTAGTCCTATTACTATTAATGCCATTATTGGTAAAGTCCCTACCAAACAGGATGAAATTCCACTTTGGATTGCTCAAACAACAAATGAAGTTGAAGCAATGTTTCCCCATACGGGACCCCAAGATAAATTCAGAGTTCTCACTATGGGTCTTCCACTTGGTATGGTTCGTCCTGTTGAGGAGTCTAATACATGGGGTACTATTTTTTGCAGCATTCTACACTATCACCCACGGTACTCCCTCCGTGCTGTTTTAGCTGAAGTCCTTAAACAGATTCAGGCTGAACATGGAGTGGCCCCTGCCCTGGATTTGGAAATGAAACTTATTGGCAACTTTGCCACAGTGTCCTCAATTATTTTAAGTATTATTAAATGGGAGGCAACTTCTTCGGCAAAACCACAACGGCTCGCTACAGTTCTACCTGCAGACCAGGAGTGAAAGCTCCTTAAAATAATTTCTGAAACCTATACATCTATAGGTCATGACGGTTTGGGAACCAGGCCTAATAAGCCATAACTAAAAGGCTAATCTGTTGCCAAAGTTACCAAGCAGACACAAGAGTCTTCTAAAAGGTGCTTGGATAAAAACAATGCTAAAGCAAAAAAAGGAACTGGATCTCTGCAACCGGAGTCGTCAGATAAACGTTACTATGCACGTAACCGTGATACGCTTAAACAGCCTGATAGGTATCAGTATTCTGATACACGTCCTTCTCATTCTTTTCAGGACTCTACAGACAAACAGTCAGAGAGATGACTGCAGACAGGAGGAGTATGTGAAACCAAAAACAGACTCACAACTCTCTTCTGATGTCATCATAAAAAAGGAAGAGAGACTTCCACCACAAAAAGCACAATTTAAAAAGAAGAAAGTGGATGGAATTTCCACGAAATATTCCACAAATACTCAAAATTCTTCTTCGGAACAAGATGTGGGCGAGGATTCTGCTCGTCAGTGCAGCAGAGTTCACTATAGTTTACCACTTTTCTGGTGGTGAAATCGACTAATGACTACGTTTAAGTAGATATTCCAGATCAGCAGCTCAGCCCTCCTGATAGACTCTATGAATAGACATACAAATTGAGGATGATATACCGCGTGCCATTAAAGCAATATTCAGGCAGAATTCAACTAATGACTATGATCTTTGCCTGGCTGAGACTGATTGTTTACCTGAATTTGTTAGAAAAGTCACTCAAGGAAAGGATGTAATCATGCCTTCCTTTTATGTTATTGTTCCAGGGGATGCTAAAGCAGCAAATGCTACAGAATGGGCTCTTGCTCAAGCCCCAGTATTATATCGCAACCAGGCAGGTTGGGATAAAGACTCACCTTGTGTTATACCTATAAGGTCCAGCCCGCAGGTGCAAGCACAATATCCTATTAAACATGAAGCTAAACTCTCTGCTAAAAAGGTTCTATCACAATTCGAATATCAAGGTGTGATTGAACCTTGTGTCTCCTCTATGAATAATCCATTGTTTCCTGTGCTTAAACCAGATCATTCCTATCGTATAGTCTTAGACTGTAGACTGTTAAACAGACACACACGCACTTTTGCCGTACAAAATCCACATAGCACAGGCTCAATAAGCAACATTATTCGTAAAAGTAGAACACTACATTGGACATTTCCAATTTTTTTTCTGTTAAAATATAGTGCCTGAAAAACGCGATTTTAATGCATTCATAGCACTTAGAGCCCAGAGATGGTTCTGTAGGCTCCCACAGGAGTATGAGAATAGTCCAGGCCTATTTGCTGCCCGAGTAGCATCAATTTTACAAGAAATTGACGCGGAAGCATTGTCACATGTTGATGACATTTACCTCCCAGATGATTTAAACACACATTTGGCCAGAGTGGATCGTATTATTTTGGGATTCGCTGACCATGGCTCTAAACTCATTTTCCTAAATCTAAAATTGCCTTTCTCATTGTCCTGTTTTTGGGATATGAGTTATCAAATGAATGCAAAAGCCTAGCACTACATTTCTTTGAGAAATGTGCTCTCTTACAAACACCAAATACATTAAAGAAACTTCAATCTCTTTTGGGCTTTCTAAACTTTGGTAATACATATATACCAAACTATGCACTGCGGGTTAAACCGTTGTATGATTTAATTCGTCCAGATTTTTCTTGTAAACATTGGACTACTGAACACACTACTATGCTCAGACATTTGCAGACTGACATGCTGAAGTGTAAACATTTACATACTCAATAAAATTACCAAATTAGTGATCCGCATAATTGCGGGTTCAACTGGATACACATACATTTTATTAATTGAAGCAGAAACAGTGCTGATTGCTTATAAATCACATTTATATTCCAATGCGGAAATGCATTTTGCATCAACACAATTTTTTTTTTACTACAGTTCAAACAGCTGTCCTGAAGAAACGCTCATTGGCTCAGGGAAGCAAATGATTGTGGTGTCTCCTGTTCCGGCCTTAGAGACTGTTATCAAGGGCAGCATTCCTAACGCGAAGTCCTTACATCCAAGATGGATCCATTGGGCCACTTCCGTGACAGCTACTGATGTTGAGTATGTTTTTGATCCTACCTTACAAACAGGAACACCTCCAGTAGGAGCAGGAATACCCCCTGCCTAGTGAAATTTTGCCTTTAGCTCAGTATGATTTTACAATCTATACTGATAGTTCAGCCCAGTCCGCGGTTGGTACTGAATACAAATATTCAGCAGCATGTGCTGCAGTAAAAGGTGTCATGAAAGATGGGGTATTTCAGACACAAAAAGCATTTACAGAAACTTTAGATGACCGTACCGCTCAGCTGGCTGAACTGGAAGCTTTGGTTCTTTCTTTGCAGAATACAGATTCAGAATTCCCCACAATTATAGTGTGTAATTCCTATCACTGCACCCAGACCTTTAATGATAATTTGCCTTACTGGTGCTTCAATGGATTCACTGATTCTAAAGGAAAGGCTATCAAGCATAAATTGCTTTGGGGCAAGGTGGCGTCACTTAAGGATACTTTGCCACAGGCTCATATTATTCACACATTGTGTCATCCACGCATTGGTATACACGTTGCAGGTAATTCATTGGCTGACGAAGCTGCCAAAGCGGCTGTTCAGACTGTTTTTGTAGCTGCAATTACTCATTCACATACGAGGATTGATGTTGACATAATGGCTGTGGTCACTGCTCTTACTTAAAGGCTATTCAGCAAAATACTCCTATCTATTGGTCTTCAAAGTATCCCCTTAGACCGCATTCCTGGGGTGGGCGATCGAGGGATACCCAACCGGGACCACAGGTTAGAGTTAATAATAGCTGCTCATGAGGGATTAGCGTCTGCCCATGCTGGTGTGGCTGCTACAGTTTCTTTACTACAGAAATGTTACTGGTGGCAGGGTCTGTATAAACAGACTAAAAATGTTGTCCTTAGCTGTGACATTTGTCAACAAATTAAAAGTTCCACTGCTGCACGTCCACTGCAGACGGGAAACAGCCTTTACAACGTAGGCTGAACAAGGAGATGCCTTTACAATGAAGGCATTACAACAACGTCTCTACAATGCCTGCTTTTACAATGAAAGTTTTTACTTAGAGTATGCCTTTACCACGGATGCCTTTACAACGTATTTTGTCGTTAAAGCATGAATGGTAAAAGCATAGCTGTAGTAAAAAATAAGGTAAGTATTAAATGTAAGTATTAAGGCCCTAATTAGGATGTCGGTCGGAAAGCCTCCGACCACAGTTCGAAGACCTTCCGACCGACATCCCTGGTTTGAATTCCGACCGCCATATTAGGATTACAGCATTTGGAATTTAAACTGGCCGGTCATTCCGGCTGGCTTAGTCGGAAACCAAACATAATCCTGTGCAGACAGCATTTCCGCCGTCGGGATTATGATGTCGGTTTCCGACAGGCTTTCCATGTCGGGCTTCCCGACATGGAAAGCCTGTCGGAAAGCGACTTTGGCGCCCCCTAGCAGGGCCTCCCTCTCTTTGCAGCCTCTGGTTGGGGGCCGAGGTTGTACTTTTGGGGACCCCTGTAATTCTCTGCACCGTGTGGCAGGCACCATGAGGTACCTGCCACTGAGTGCAGGGATGTACAGTGACTCTCATTTCTCAATAGGAGCTTGTGCTGCGGCCGGTTTCTGATTGCCGCACAAGATCCCACAGGGAAATGGGAGTCTGCGAATGCACCATGTGCGGTCGCATCGTAATTGTGGTTTCAGACTGCCGAGGGATGGTGAAGAGTTTTTTATATATATATATATATATGTGTGTGTGTGTATATTTAAATATATATTTATATATATAAATATAAACATCTATATTTCTTATATTATATATATATATATATCACAAAAAGAACAGAGGCCCAATGCTGGCAATAAGGCTTTTTATTCAGTGTCCTGCAGCGCAGCTTACTTCCAGTCACCTAACGTTTCTGCCCCAATTGGCCTTGCTCACAGGTGGAAGGTAAGATTCTGATTGCCAATTGCGCTCATGCGTGCTTTCAAAGTTCTTTAAGTCACATGACTGAGTGTTAAAAATACAAATCCCACAGTGCACTGCTGGTTACATTAGAATATGCAAACTGGAAGTCCTCGTTTGTATTCTCGATATTCAAAGTTAATACCTTGTTAGCAATAGCACTGATGTTGGTGTGGAGTCCTTCAATAATAAACAGCCAGGTGAGTTGATATCCCTCGTATATTACTGTATTCCTTCAGATGACATGAACAAATCTCCAAGTTGCCAGCACGATCATAGATAGATGTAATCCATCCTGAATCCCTTCCAACACGTGTTCATTTTTTCACCCCATTGGCATTTCCTAAATAGGCTGGGCGCGTGAGTGGGTCATGCTCCTCCTTTAGATACAAACACAACATTCTCCAGTTCCGGAGCCCCCGACCCTTCAGGGCAGCCTCTCAACAATGGGCACGGAGCAGCCCATCCACTTAAACCACAAAAAGAACAGAGACCCAATGCTGGCAATAAGGCTTTTTATTCAGCGTCCTGCAGCGCAGCTTACTTCCAGTCACCTAACGTTTCGGCCCCAATTGGCCTTGCTCACAGGTGGAAGGTAAGATTCTGATTGCCAAGTGCGCTCATGCGTGCTTTCAAAGTTCTTTAAGTCACATGACTGAGTGTTAAAAATACAAATCCCACAGTGCACTGCTAGTTACATTAGAATATGCAAACTGGAAGTCCTCGTTTGTATTCTCGATATTCAAAGTTAATACCTTGTTAGCAATAGCACTGATGTTGGTATGGAGTCCTTCAATAATAAACAGCCAGGTGAGTTGATATCCCTCGTATATTACTGTATTCCTTCAGATGACATGAACAAAACTCCAAGTTGCCAGCACGATCATAGATAGATGTAATCCATCCTGAATCCCTTCCAACATGCGTTCATTTTTTCGCCCCATTGGCATTTCCTAAATAGGCAAGGATATTTTTTAGGGTGGGTATGGATTTTTAGGTGGTAAGTTTTACTTTAGAGGTTAGGTGGGTATGGTTTTTTGAGTGGTAAGGGGAATTTTAGGATTTAGGGTGGAAATGGGTTTTTGGGTGGCATGGGGAATTTTAGGGTGTAGGGTGGGTGGGTGTTTTTGGGTGGCAATGGGAATTTTAGGGTTTAGGTTGAATATGGGTTTTTGGGTGATATGGGAATTTTTAGGGTTTAGAGTGGGTATGGTTTTTGAATGGCAAGGGAATTTTAGGGTTTAGGGTGGGAATGGGTTTTTGGGTGGCAAGGGAATTTTTACGGTTTAGGGTGGGTATGGGTTTTTGGGTAGTAAGGGAATTTTTAGGGTTTAGGGTGTGTATGGGTTTTAGGTAGTAAGGGAATTTCTTAGGGTTTAAGGTGGATAAGGGTTTTTGGGTGACAAGGGAATTTTTAGGGTTTAGGGTAGGTATGGGTTTTTGGGTGGTAAGGTAATTTTTAGGGTTTAGGGTGGGTATGAGTTTTTGGGTGGTAAGGTAATGTTTAGGGTTTAGGGTGAGTATGGGTATTTGGGTGGTAAGGTAATTTAAGGGTTTAGGGGGTATGGGGTTTTGGGGACAAGGGTAATTTTAGGGTTTAGGTGGGTATGGCTTTTGGGTGGTAAGGTAATTTTTAGGGTTTAGGGTGGGTATGGGTTTTTGGGTGGCAAGGGAATTTTTAGGGTCACAAGGAATTTCTTAGAGTTCAGGGGTTGTGGGTTAATCGGGATATATATATGTGTGTGTATTTTTTTATGTATTTAAAATGTCCATATTTAAATATATATATGTATTACCTACTGGTGGGTGTCAGTAGGTAGCTATGGTTAGGACCTAGTTTCCATAGGAAGAGCATTTTTTGTTTGGCAATAACTTTGGCGTTGTTTGACGAATCCTCCCAAACTTTGCAAATCTAATACGATGCTCACTTCAGCTGCTGTCTTTAAAATTTTGTGGTGATGCGTCAAACGAGGGCCAATAAAAAAAGGGGGGGAGTCCCAAAACGTGTTTTCCCCATGTTAATTCCCGTAGGAACTTTAGACACTGCTACAGCCCGAACTGCTGAACCGAATGACACCAAATTTGGCAGAAAGGTAAATATTGGTCCAAGGAAGTGCCTTTCTCTCATTTGGTGTAAATCAGTTTAGTAGTTTTAGAGATATTAACCAAAAACAAAATTTGTATATATAGAGATGCGAAGGCTCTGCAATCACGCCCATCTCGGGCTGAGATCTGATTGGCTGCCATCACTTCAAACCAGGAAGTATTGGCAGCCATCTTGGGACTCGGCTTGAGCCGAGTCCCACAAAAGGTTAAAAAGAGAGAAGGGGGCAGGGTAGGAATACCCTGACCCCTAGGTCTCTTGGGAAGGGGGGCCCACAAAGACCCCGCACGGCCCAAAAAGCATTTTTTGTGGTTAATTTTCAGCAAGTGCCACGTTGGATCCGCGTCTCCGGCTAACATTGTTTAAAAAAAGAAGCACAGGCTCCCACGCTTTTTTTTCTAATAGACACCCGGTGGGCCTGGTCCTGGGAGCATGTGGCACTTAAAGAAGGGGGGCGCACGGCCCCCCTCCATGGGCTTATAAATGCCCGGGTTCCACCCCAGGTTCCATCAGCTCCCCGGGTCATAAGCAGTGCATTGCGGGGCCATAGGTAATAGTTAGCTCAGGTAACTATAACTACTTAATTTCAATAGTTTTGTATGAGTGAAATCTGAGCCTAACTATAACGTCCCTGTAACCTTTGATTTTTTCAGTGAATATATATATATATATATATATATCTCCTCAACACGCCTGCCCATATTTGGAACAAGCACCAGGACGCTTGGGCTCACTTTCAAAAAGACGGTTTATTTGCTACACAGGTAACGCATTTCGATCGCAGCCGCGATCTTCGTCAAACCGTTTTCTCTTTCATTGCCTCACTGCTTTATACATTTTCCTGACGTCATTACAATTGCCATTTTTTTAAAACTTTTTTTGAACTTTTAAAGTGACAGTGCCATACAGATAAATCAAAGTGCAACGTGCATAATACAAATCATTAACATATTTCAGTTAACCTTGGTAGGCAGAGCACGGAGCAAAACAAAACAAATAAAGTGACAAGTGCCAGTGCAATCAATAATCAATAAAACTCCAATACTGCTCATCATACGCTGCTGACAAATTATTTCATAAATATACAATCGTATATACAAAAGAGAGGCATTTACGAATTTTACTAAAACCTATTCAGCTTTTTCATTTCAACCAATTAAATTTACGAAAAGCTGAAATGAGGAGAATTTTCAAAGAAAACGAACGAAGATTCCAGGCAAGTGCCTTATTTATCAAATTCATTTTCTTATTACTTCCATCCCCAAACTGCTCAGTGTCCTTATTTAGCAGCGTCTGCAATATAGTGCATGTGCAAAATCGCATCAACAGTACTACTGAAAATGTGCAAATCCGCAATTTTTAACACGACATCCTTATCCTTTAAAGTGCATGTACAAAAATCAATACATTAATGTCAGAATTAAAAAAGACTCACATATAGAAATCATCATATGGATCTGATAGGGAGTGTACAGATTATGTATAAAATTAGGTGCATATTCTAGGTGGAGTCTGGCCTTCTAAACTACATTGTTATTACAGATGTCATACATCGGAAGGTGGAACATCATTCTACAAATGTATATGCATGTCTTCCTTGGTGTTGAGACCATTTGGAATTCTCGAATTGAACCTTATTATGTATCTGGATTCAAGTTGCCTCAGATATCTTTCTCTATTGCCCCCTCGGAGCCTCACTGACCCTTGATCCAGTACAAAATATTCTAAATCATTAAGATTACTGTTATGGATCAATTCGAAATGTCTCGCCACTGGGTAAGTTTGATCCTTGTTCCTAATGGCTCTAATGTGTTGCAACACTTGCTGATGTGCACGAAGTATGGTGCTTCCAATGTATAGCTTTTGGCAACTACATCTTAACACGTATATTGAATATTCACTTCTACATGTAAGCGGCTTCGTGATACTCCATTTTTTGTCCCCAAAGGGTAAAGATACCTCTGTGGTATTAATGCCATAGGTGCACGCTTTACATTTGTTGCACCGTCTAAATCCTTTCCCCCACTCAGCCAAATCTCCTGTTGTTTTATGCCCGGACAATTAATCACCAGGTCTTGTCTCATCGATCTGGCTTTGCGAAATGTAATGAGGGGTTTCATATTTAGTTTGGGTCCTAAGGTAGGATCACTGCATAGTAAGTGCCAATGTTGTTTAAAAATTGCTCGTATTTTTTGATGTTGCACATTGTAGCTGGTAATAAAGCGAGATTTCTGTTCAAATACATCTGGTGTTTTATCTTTCCTTCTTTCAGAAAAAATCAACTGTGCCCTAGATTTCAAATTGGCCTTACGTTTCGCCTCTTCTAGAATGGCCATATTGTAGCCCCTCGCTTTGCTCCGTGTTAGGGCTGACTGGGCTTCAGAGAGCTGTTCGGGATTACTGCAATTTTTTCCTCATTCTGAGATTTTCCGCATATGGAATACTGTTTTTGAGTTTAGTGGGATGGAAGCTCTGTGCATGAAGCACAGTATTTCCTGCTGTATTCTTTCTAAATGTCTTAGTTTGTATCCTTCCATCTGCCACGTATACAGATAAATCCATAAACTGTACTTCCTGATCACTGAGATGTGCAGTAAATTGTAAATTTAACTTATTGTTGTTTATATTTTCAACAAATCTTTCTGCTGAGGATTTGCTGCCACGCCACAAGACAAATAAGTCATCTATGTAGCGTGACCAAAGTATCACATTCTCAGACATTTCTCTTGCGTATTCATTGGCGAGCACCTGCTCCTCCCACCAGCCCATATGCAAATTCGCATAGCTGAGGGCGAAGCAGGTGCCCATCGCAGTACCCCGCAGTTGCCGATATAGTTCCGAACAGAAAGATATTATTGCGCAAGCACCAGCCTAGCATGCACATCAGCATCTCAGTGTGTTTGTACAGCGACAAAGGTCGCGAGCCTAAAAAGTATTGTATTGCATTCATACCATCTGAGTGGGAAATGCTCGTATATAGAGACAACACGTCTAATGTAATCATTAGGAGATCCTGTTCCCACTCTACATCATAAATTGTTTTAAGGAAATCTGTGTCTCTCTTATAAGAGCTGAGGTTTTTCACGTAGTCTTGGAGGAAATAATCCAAATATTTAAAGGTGTTCTCAAATAAACTCCCTATGGCCGAGATTGTACGATGGCCAGGTGGTATGTTTATGTTCTTATGGATCTTTAGTATAAGATACAAAATGGGAGTGCCTGGGTCATCTATTTTGAGGAACTTGTATTCTGCTTGGGATAAGAGACCTGCAATTTGCCATTTCAGCAGATCAGCATGGTATTCCATTGTTACATTATCCAAACAGCCTTTGTCGATCTTCAAATAACATAGATTGTCATTTAACTGATTGAGAGCCTCTTCCTGATACATGGTGAGCGGCCAAAGCACAATGTTGCCTCCTTTGTCGGCCTGTCTCACCACTATATCAGGACGTAGTCGTAACTTAGTCATCAGGCTTTTATATCCTATTGATGATCTATTGTCTTCCGGATTACATTCAACACTGCTGTACAACTTTTTTATATCATGTATTACCCGATCTGAAAATGTAGCTATGGAATCCCTTAGAACCATAGGAGAAAACGTTGACCTATATATAAAACTTACCTGTTACTTTTCTACAACTCATATGCCTTTACCACGGATGTCTGTACCACAAAAATATAAGTATTTTACAAGTAAATACCAACGCATTTTATATATATATATATATATATATATATATATATATATATATATTTGTCCACATTAATCCTTCCAGATTATAGAAACCGCACTCACAAAATGTAACCTTCTCCAATTAATTTATTCTTCACAAAGTATCCAGTTAGAGGAACAACCGACGCGTTTCGTAAACAGAGTTTACTTGATCAAGGTTCATAAAGTAAACTGTGTTTACGAAACGCGTCGGTTGTTCCTCTAACTGGATACTTTGTGAAGAATAAATTAATTGGAGAAGGTTACATTTTGTGAGTGCGGTTTCTATAATCTGGAAGGATTAATGTGGACAAATTATACTGCGGGGCTCTGCCTTGAAACCTGCACCGGATCAAGAGCGCCAGGGGTCCGTACGAATTCGAGCCAGGAGGGAAGTTAATATATATATATATATATATATATATATATATATATATATATATATATATATATATATATATATATATAGTTTATTCTTACCTGTAAAATACTTACAATTTCGTGGTAAAGGAATCCATTGTAAAGGCATATCTGTTATAAAAAAAATCTTTGAAAAGGGCTGGCGTTGTAATGGCATTTTCGTTGTAAAAATTGTATTGTTAAGCCATTCGATGTGATGGCATTCGGAATTCCGACATACATCCCCGCAGACACCTCTTTTAGTTGCAAATAAGCCATTACGATGTATCTATTTAGATAATTGTGGACTACTTCATTCGGATGGTGCCTTTGAATTTATCCTAGTGGCTGTTGATTCTTGATTTCGAATTCTATGAGTTTGGCCACATTGATCAGCTGACTCTCAAACTGTTATTTAAGATTTGCAAGTCTTTGTCAGTACATATGCAGTAGCGGCATTCCACTCAGATCAGGGACCAGCTTTTGCCTCTAAGGCTTACCAAGAAACTATAGGCACCCTGGGTGTTGCTGTGCATTATTCTGCCCCCTATCACCCTGAGGGAAATTTGATAGTGAAACAGAATAACTGTGACTTAAAGCAGTCCTTAATAGCTAGAGTTATAGGTTCAGGTCGTAGTTGGATCCATCACTTGTATGGAGTTCAGAGAGCATTAAATAATCTGCCTAGAAGGTCTCTGGGTGATTGGCATCCCTACAAAATACTCTTCGGGGGAACAAATGTATGTTCCAGATCTTGATATATCTTGCACAGATGTTTGAGATGCACCCTTTGAAATCAATGAACGTTTCGCTGTCTTACAGTAGTCACAAGACTTCCGAGATGAGCACTCCAATTTGAATTCTAAACATTCTGCACTGATGAAGTGAAGGAGCAACCAGGGGTTCCTGGCTAGTTGAGGATCTAGTCCAAGAGCAGATTGTAGATAAAAAAAGAGTTTGGCCCATCCTACCATGCACCAGTGCCTCTCCTTGCTGTCAAAGGTACTCGAACTGTGATTTTATCATTTTGATTACTGGTTGTAAATATAAGAAACTAGCCTCAATTGATTTGATCAAGCAACACCATGTGGCCAGTTCTACACAGTAGGCCATGGGGGTTTCTGGGTAGTTCCTGCACACCTCTCCCTACCCTACACAAAATCCCTCTGCACGCAATAAATGTAAAATGTAAATGTAAATCCAGTACTTGTATAGCACACGAATCACCCCCGAAGGGGTATCTCGGCGCTGGGGGCCGTTGGGAAGATTAAGCGAGCTATTGCCCAGAGTCGCATGGTGCTGGGCAGACCCCTGCCGCCGGAGCCAGGGATCGAACCGTGATCCCCAGCGTCCAGCATCAGTCGCCCTGGCCGCGGCACCACACCTCTCCCACACCTCTCCCACAAGCAGTGCTAATCTTTCTGCACACCAGCTGGGGTCTACTGATGCTGAACTTTTCATTGTACCACTTAATGATGATGACACAGGATGTGTTTCTAACTAGTTTTCTGTTTTCACTACTGCTCCTTTCAATGAATTTATATACTATCACCCACCTTTGGAGGTACCTGCCTGCTCTCCTTTGCCCATTGAGGTCCCTGTTTTTGCTCAGACAACCTCTGGTTATTTTGTCAACATTGATGATTTTCCTTCTGACTCTTCGCATACCTCGATGTGTGGTGAACATGCAGTGTTCCTTTGACTGAAACAGACTTTTAGGACAGAGTGGTCCTACAGTTGAATTTTTGTTTTACTATATTTTGCCTTCTTCTGGATTGGATTTATTACGTTTTTCTTTCTAATATTGAATGGACACTAGCTTCCAGATCATACGTCATCAGAAGTAGTAGCTGAGGTGCTTATTCCCTATTCTTCATCACATAAGGTCGGAAAAGACATGTGTGGTGAACATTACTGCAATCCCTGTCCATAATATTATTGTTTGAGATAAGGTTCCCTATGGCATTTTTGGTCTAACAGAAACATTGCAAATTCCATATGTTTTTAAAGTTGCTATGGACAACGTTATTACCCCAGGTCCCATTTATGATGAGTGGGATGTTATGACTGTTTCTAATATGCAATATGAATTAGAATCATACACTGTATTTGAGAAAAGGGATTTGTATTTGAACTCTGCAAATTATGATGAAATGTTTTGTTACCATCATTATGCACATCAATATTTACACAGAGCTAGTAACCGCATGCTGTTTTTAATTACACACAGTGGGAACACCGCCTGGCACCACCTGTGGGTAATTCTAAAACCTACTTAAAGAAGTTTCCTTATTTTTCTGGTCATGTCCCTATAGATCCTGTTTCATATTATTGTAAACTTACACCTTAACCAGCAAAGAAAAATATGCTCAAGCAAACAAAATTGTTTTATCCCAATTCATTTATTTCACAACTAGCCCTACAGGGTTATGAATATTGGAAGGACAATATTGTGCTTAAATCTGTTTTGGGTACACGATACTGACAGGTCCAGGGCACTGATGCTTTATTTAGAGCTTGTCCGATCCCTCGCCAAATGATCTTTTTAAAAAAGACAGTATAACAGACTACATGTCTTAACTGGGGCAATTTTAAAAATTTGAATACGCCAAGCATTCCCTCTGTTACAAAATTTGATAATTGGCAACAGTTTATTCATTTCACAGAACAACAGCTCAATGAGATGGTGCAAAATGGAAATTACAATTCAGGATTTTCTAGTTCAGGTTGGTGGCTATTATAGCCTGTTGATACCATTGGTTGTTACGCCTGTTTTTAAAACTCTTCCAAAGGGTTTATAGCAAGCAGGTCAGACCCCCAGTATATTCAGCCGGAACACTCTGGGGTAGTTACTACCTACATCATAGGAAAGTTATGCCAGTAATGGTTAGAACATTCCACCTTGTCTACATTTAAAGACCACTTACTTGTCACTTTTTTCTGATAATATGGATTTACAAGATTTGTTATTGGGTTGCAGAACAAGAAGCTGCTGAAAGGTTAAGACAACTGGATAAGGAAAATCTTGAAAAAGCATTGGCAGTTGTTGATATTGGGATGACCACATTGTCAAGACATATTTATTCATTGAATAATATTGTTTCATCTTCATTTGATATTATACAGAATGACATGTATATGCTTCAACATTGCCAAAGTGAGTTAAGATTGATTTTACAGTTAAGTTGGACATTTCAAGTTTTAAAATCAAATCTAGTGCTATGGAAATATTTAAATGCAACTGAATTGTTTTTGCCTTATAATTTGACACATATGCAGAAAATCATGGCGATTAAGGAATCGACCTACATCATGCTTAATATGAAACGTTAGAAACCTTGCCTTTTAGTGTAGCTGAAACTCTGTCAGACACCTGGCTGATTCACTTTTTCATTTCACTCTCTATATCAACTTTTATGTGACCTCATGTCTAAAACATTTTCCTGTGGGCAGATATGAAGTTAGAGGTGCACATTTTTACATGAAGCTTGGTTTCTCCCTTTTCAGTACAGATGCATAGAAGAAAACAAAGAGGATTTTGTTAGTCTAGACGACTGTGGAACTTCTTCGGAACTTCTTCGGAACACTCCGTCGTTTGCAGGGAGATAACACTTCCTGGTGCCTGCAATGCATCCATTGCAAGCCTTGCATATTATTTGAGCGGAGTTCCGGTGCCAGTGATAAAGTTGGAATTTGTGTTACTTTCCGATGGCAGTTACTTAATTTTCAATGATCAGAGTTGCTGCAGTATGAAACCAGGTGTCCCTTATGTAAACAATGATTCCAAGGTTGTAACTTGCTGTATGAATATCTTCTACCCTCCTACACATTCTATTGCTGGAGTTACTTTGTGGCCGAAGGTCCTTCTTTCATAGATTAACTTTGATCGGTTATGCAGACTAAAAGCCTAATTGTTTAAGAAAGATATGGCTTTGACATCTGCTCGAGAAACTTTTGATCTCCAAGTAGCCCATTCCTCGGCTGAGGTACAATTACTGTTGCACACTAAATCAATCAATCAATCAGGGAATTTTAAGCGTGCTACTCACCCATGAGGGTCTCAAGGCGCTGGAGGGGGGGTGTGCAGCTCCGGGTTATCCGAAAAGCTAGGTCTTGAGGCTCTTCCTGAAAGTGTGCAGAGTAGGGGCGTGTCTGATGTTGACTGGGAGCTCGTTCCAGGCCTTGGCAGCGATGTAGGAGAAAGCTCTTCCACCTGCTCTGGTTCTGCAGATGCACAAGGATTCTGCTAGGGCGAGGTCGGCTGAGCGGAGGTTTCTTTTGGGTAGGTGGAAAGAGACTCTTTCATTGAGGTATTTTGGTCTGAGGTTGTGGAGTGATTTGTAGGCGTGGGTGAGTAGCTTGAAGGTTACTCGCTTCTCTACGGGGAGCCAGTGGAGGTCTCGCAGGTATTGGGTCATGTGCTTGTGTCGTGGGGTGCTGAGGACGAGTCTGGCCCGCTGTTCTGGATGGTCTGGAGTTTGTGTAGCAGGGATTTGTTGATTCCAGCGTAGAGGGCGTTTCCATAGTCGAGTCTGCTGGTTATGAGTGCGTGGGTGATGGTCTTTCTGGCTTCTGGTGGGATCCACTTGAAAGTCTTGCCGAGGATGCGGAGGGAGTTGAAGCAGGTGGAGGCGACGGCATTGATCTGCCGAGTCATGGTGAGGGAGGAGTCGAGGATGATGCTGAGGTTCCGGGCGTGGTCAGTAGGGGTGGGGGGGTTTCCGAGGGTGGGGGGCCACCAGGTGTTGTCCCAAGCGGCAGGGGAGGGTCCGAGGATGAGGATCTCAGTCTTCTCCGAGTTGAGCTTAAGGTAGCTGCTGCTCATCCAGGCTGCGACGTCTTTTATTCCTTCCTGGAAGCTGAGTCTGGTGTCTTCGGGGCTCTTCGTGAGGGAGAGGATGAGCTGGGTGTGGTCGGCATAGGATACTATGCTGAGTCCGTGCTGCCTGACGAAGGGGGCCATGTAGATGTTGAAGAGCGTGGGACTGAGCGATGATCCTTGGGGTACTCCGCAGTTGATTTCTGTGGGTTTGGAGAGGAAGGGTGGGAGTCATCCTTTGGGTTCTGCCGGCAAGAAAGGAGTGGATCCAGTCAAGGGCGGTTCCCCGTATGCCAGCATAGTGGAGTCTGGCTGCGAGAGTGCAATGGAAGACTGTGTCGAAGGCTGCGGAGAGGTCTAGCAGGATGAGGGCTGCAGTGTGGCCCTGGTCGAGGAGCATGCGGATGTCGTCGGTTGCGGCAAGGAGGGCGGTCTCGGTTCTGTGGTTGCTGCGGAACCCGGACGGGGAGGAGTCGAGAATGGCGTTTTCTTCGATGAAGGTGGTTAGCTGGACGTTGACAATTTTCTCGGTGACCTTGGCTGCGAAGGAAAGGAGAGAGATGGGATGGTAGTTCTTCAGGTTGGTGGTGTCAGCAGAGGGTTTCTTGAGGAGGGGCTTGACCTCTGCCTGCTTCCAGTCGTTGGGGAAAATGGCAGATTCGAAGGAGGCATTGATGGTGCGGTGTAGTTCGGGTGCTATGGCAGCGGCGGCTCTGTGGCAGATGTGCGGTGGGCAGGGATCCGTGGGGGTCCTGAGTGGATGCTCTTCATGTTCGTGGTGGTATCTTCTGTGGTGACCGGGGCCCAGGCGGTGATGGTGGACTGGCTGTCATTGCTGGAGGGGATGGTGGTTTCTGGAATCTGTTCGCTGAAGTTGCCGTAGAGGGTCTTGATTTTCAGGTGGAGGTAGGAGCCAAGCTTGTTGCAGAGGTCCTGGGAGGGTGTGATGTCTGTGGCTTCGCTGGGGGTTTGGTGAATTGCTGAATGATGTGGAAAAGTTCCTTTGAGTTGCTAGAGTTGGTGAGGATTTTGTTCCGGATGAAGGTCCTCTTGGTGGATCTTTTGCGTTGGTGGTATTCTGTCATGGCGTTCTTGTAGGCGGTCTGGTCTTTGGTAGTTTTGCTGTTTCTCCATTGTTCTTCGAGGCTTCTGCAGGAGTGCCTGGCTTCTTGGAGGTCGGTGGTGAACCAGGTGGCCTTCAGGGGATGCTGTCTGTCGGGGGTGCGGAGGGGTGCAAGCTTGTCTGCGCAGCTCGTGTTCCAGCAGTGTAGTTCCTTGGCTGCAGCATTGGCATCGGTCGTGGCGGAGGGGGGGTCGTGGATGAGGGTGGAGTTGAGGTGCTCCTCTGTGACCTTGTCCAATTCCTTCGTGGTGGGTGCGGCGTGGGCTTGTGATGGTGGTGGTGTTGACAGAGAAGTGTACGCAGTGGTAGTCTGTCCAGAGGGGCTGTGAGGTGTGGCTGAACCGGATGTTGTTCCCTCCTGCGAAAATGGGGTTGAGAGTGTGTCCTGCCTTGTGTGTGGGGGTGGTGACGAGCTGCTTCAGTCCGAGGTTAGCGAGGTTGTCTTGGAGGGCGGTGGAGTCGGGGTCCCTCTGGTTGTCAAGGTGGAAGGTCAGGTTTCCGATGAGTATGTAGTCCGTGGAGGCGATGGTGTGGGGTGCGATGAGGTCCACAATGGTAGTGGTGAAAGAGGCACGAGGCCTACGGGGTCTGTAGGTGTGGGTGCCGCAGAGCGTGCTTCTGGGGGTGGTCTGGATCTGGAAGTGGAGGTGTTCGGTGTTGGAGAGGGGGTCGCACGTGCTGGTGGTGGAGAGTCAGAGGCAGCTCCTGTGTACGATGGCGACCCTCCTCCTGCGCGGTGGGGGTGGTCCTTCCTCTGGATCTTGTATCCGTCGGGGATGGCGGTGGCGATGTCGGGGGCGGAGGAGTCGTTGGTCCAGGTTTCCGTGAAGAAGGCGACGTCTGCGAGAGGGTGTCAATGAGGTCCCAGATCTCTATGACATGTCTGTGCAGGGAGCACACGTTGAGGAGGATGCACATCACGGATTCAGTGGTGTTGGCGTCCGTCGTGGGGTCGGTGGCTGTGGTGGTGTGGAGGGTGGTGAAGGTTCGGCGGCAGTGACAGCAGAAGAACTGCCGGGGGTGGTGTTCGGCGTCGACAGCTGGAAGTTGTTCCTCCCGGGGTTGAGTGCGAGGAGGGCAGCTGAGTCATAGCGACGGTGCCGCGGTCGGGTCACGGACAGGCGCAGACGGACTTGCCTTTGGCACACCAGCGGCGCGCCCGCTGCGCGCGTCCATGCAGCGGCCGTTATTAAATAGGGGAAGGCGGAGAGAAGTGCAGCTGGGAGGCAGGAAAACCGGCAGGGGGGAGGGGCCGCGGGGGCAGCAGCAGCAAAAAACGGGCGGGAAGGGCGGGAAACAGGAATGGAGGCAGGGATGATCAGGGGGCCAAAGCGTTAAAGGCAACAGAATATAAGCTAAAAGAAAAAGAATTAAGGCAAATAAGGCAAAGTAAAAAACGAAAGAAATACGGCGAAATAAAACTACCACAAGTCACAGGGACACAAATACAGCAGACTCGAACCTCTGCCAGGCACTCAATTGCCACAGCATTTTGAAGAGCTAATGCACTGCATTTTAAATGCTTCTAAAACCGCTGGAATGGCACACTTTTTTAAAGTGATTAGGTCTGGATTTGTTTATACATTTCAGACTGTGTTTTGAGTAATTCCATCTTTTATACATTCGTTATTTTCAAGCGTTTCTGGAGGCATTCCAATTGTGCTGTTTCTTCTGGTCGCTATTTTGGTTCTATTTTGTTGCTCCGTAATGGATGTCCCACAACAAGGCCTGATGGTAATGGAACTGTCACAGATCCTCCTGTGTTGTGAACGGATAATACAGTATTTTGTAGATTCCTTGTTGTTGGAACTGACCAAGAACTGGTCTCTGTCTTCCGGCATGGCCGGTTTCAGAGAGTACAGCCTGTGTTTCACTGTCTATGGTGCTTTTTCAAGTGTGCTTTGACCTGTTCCTTCCCATGCAATTGTCCCAGTTTCCAGACATAAATTGGTTTGGGCATCCTTTGTGGTTGCATTAGATGTTTTGTCCTGTGATTCTGCTCCCTTTGCTGCAAGATGACTACTACGAGCTGCATTTGTCAATGCTGAATGCTTCTTTGTCTTCTGGTTCCTCTTCAGAGGCTGCAATCCTATCACAGTTGCCTTCAACTTCTGTTGGATAGGCTCAAGATGGCTCTCTTTGCCACTTGGATCTTGTTCTTCTAGCCTCTGTTGATGTATTCCCTGCGCCCCATCCTGGGCCCCAACAACATTCTGGATTTAGATGTCTTGACATGTTGGAGATGCTGCATTTCAGTTCGGATGCCTCGTACACTCTTTGATTTGCTTTTAGTTTTTATGAAATTCTTTCCTTGATTTTTCATTAGTTTGCATCGTTTTTTTTAATTTGGCATTTTTTATGGCTTTTTGCATCTGTTAAAGTTGTTACATATATAGTTTCTCGTTTTAACTTAGCATTATTTTCTAATGGTGGTTTGCACATGTTTTCCTATTGCGAGAATGGCCCATGCACTCATTTATTTCTGATAGGTATTGTCGCCCTGTAGTCTTCACATTTAGTTCCAGGGTCGCGCAACTGAGAACATGATGTCTCGTTTTATTTTGTTCATTGTAGATGACTATTCCTCCCCAACAAAGTAAGATGCTGCTCTGCACCTTTGGCACAGTGTAATAAGCTCGCCATTTTATTAATTAAACAGCCTCCGTGTTAAAGTCGGTGAGAGGTGCACTTCTAGCCGGTGTCATCATGGAGCGCTGCTGTGAGCTGTGACTTACATGCTGTTCCGCATTCCCCTATCTTCATCCTGAGAAGAAAGATAGCCGTGGGAAAGAAGTGTGCAGGCCTGCACACTCAGACAGGAGTGCATTCGTGAATGCACTGAGGCCGGCTTCCTGACAAACAGTACCAAGATATGGGGTTGGGTCACTCCAACAGGCCTGGCAGATGGATAATCCAGATATGCCCTCTTTAGCATAGAGAAATTAGTGATAGATAGAAGTAACCTTAGTAACATTAAGATATGAACAATTGACATGGTTGAATTATTTGTGTTTTTCAGTATTCTAATAATGCTTATAATAATAATGTGTCTCGTCTTTCTGATAATCGTAGTTCATGTTTTATTGACAAAGATTAGAGCTTTTCAATAAATGTTCAAAAATGCAATATTGTATCTTTTCTTTGTGACACTTTAGGCATGCAAAAGTGACAAACAAAAGGGTTAGATCTGTTTCCACGATATTCTTGGTAATCTGGCAGTCATATTCTAGGTTACTGACGGCATCTATAACTCTGTAAGTTTAGGAGTTTCGATGCGGTACTGTGAGCTAGCCAAACAGCCCAACATTTACTGAATATATAAGAAGACTCAGTCTCTGTATTATGAAGTTTTGTTATTCTAAAAACCCAGTCCTACTAGATTTGTAGGAATCGTATAACAGACTCAGCTGCCCTCCTGTACTTCTACAATCCTCTGATTCTAATTAGAGCCAACCTACTTTTGGCAATGATGGTGATTGTGGGGATCATTTTATCCACCCAATATGATGACAATTTCTATCTGGTCCTACAAGACGCCAAGGACTGGATACTTCCTCTGCATGGGCTGTTACACAAACGCACACACACACACACACACCAACCCTCTCCACATACCGGTCTTCTACAAAATAATTGGCAGCCTTCACTATGATGATTGGATGTGCAGCCAAAGTGTTAAATTTGCTACTGCCTTCTATCAAAGTAAAGACTAACATCCTCACCGGGGACCTGCAGCCTAACCTATCGTCCTTGAAACCTCTGCTACCATTTAATGAAGCATTTACTGATACCCTCATGAGCACTTGAGCAGATCTTGTTTCTGCCCACTGGTAAATAGACAAGTGGCGCATTGCCATAGGCTAACTCCTGGTGACCCTGCCTTTCTTACACAGCATATTTCTCTGGAGAGTCTGGTTGTACAGGCCTCCAACAGCAGAGTCCACTCTAATTCCTTCCTGGAGAACCAACTAGATAGGGAATCTAAGAGGATGGAGGCATTTGGGAAGAGGATGTTTTCCTCTGCCAGCCTTGCTGTTAGAAATGTGGTCTCTAATTGGTAAAGGTATGCACCTTGCACAAGTAGGGACCACCACTCTAGTCAGGGTAAGCTAGATACACACTAAAAGATAACCTGTGCTCACCCTCTGGTAGCGTGGCACAGAGCAGTTAGGCTTATCTACAGAGGCACTGTGTAAAATATTTGCGCAACACACACACACACACACACACACACACCCACACACAGTAACACAATGGAAAAAACAAAAAGACTCTACAACGGTTTAGAAAAATAGACAATAATTGTATAAATAAATCAAAACCAAACTGCCAAAAAACAAAAAGTAGAAATTAAAATATGAATTTTTAAAGAATAAAAAGAGTTCTAGCACTTAGAAGTAATAAGCGCCAATGAGGGTTATCTGGTCGCATTGGACCGGAGAAACGTCAGCAGTTCAGGCCGACCACAATAGAGCGCTGGCCGGGGACAAGAGCCACGCAGGCCTGGTGAATAGAGTATCTTGCTCCTGGTGGGGTACAAACGAGCAATGCGTTGATGTCTGGCCCGCAGTTGAGGTAATGCATCGTTTTTCTTTACGCAGTAGCGGCGATGAGTCGGGTCCATTGAGCTAAGCACATGTTCCGAGTGTGGCGGTGCCGAAGACGATGCATCAGGTTAATCAATACTGGGCGATGTGTCGATCTTCTCCAAGCAGCGGCGGCAATACGTTGGTCCTGAAGCAGCAGTGCTTAATTTGAGCCAGTGGTTTCCAGTGCTTGGCACCGCACTTAATTGTCCGCACCTGCACTTCTGACAGTCTGCCAAATAGCGGTTTTAATTTAGAGATGAGCACACTAACTGTTGTTTTTAAATTAAATACAGCTCAAAATGACTGTTACCATCCACGCACACCATTCTTATAGCTTTGGGGGCCTGGAATACTCTGGAATTTCACACTTGTGGGAGCTTGATGGTTAGTCGTTGTGTTGGTAGCACTTGTTGGGGTAATAGGTGGTGCAAGCTGCAATGGCCTCTTGACGAGGGCCCTAGCACTTATTTTTTTACAAATTAAGCACTGTGAAGCAGTGGTTCCGGATGTAATGCAGCAGTTCTGAGTGTGATGTGCCGGGTTCTACTCCCGCAACAGGGTCGATGCGCCGTTGCAGACTGGAGATGCATCAATGTCTCTGGTGCAAGTATCTGGGTCCACTTCTAGTGAACCAGGCACAGGAGCAGGGGTAGAGAATTAGATATCCCGGAGTCTCAAGTAGCAGGAGGCAAGACAACAATCCCTTGCAGTTCACTTCAGTTGCAAGGCAAAGTCCAGCTGTCCTCAGCAGGGTCAGAGAGCAGTAGGGCAGCACAGCAGCAGTCCAGCAGAGTTTTTCCTTGATGCAGGATAGGAGTTTTTCTGACAGAGTCCAGTTGTAGGTCCAGAAGTGTCAAATTCGGTGATGTCAGAGACCCAGTACGAATACCCAAATGTGCCTTTGAAGTGGGGGTGACTTCATAGAAGGGTCCTTTAAGTGCACAACTATCCCTTCTTCCTCAGCCCTGGCTCCAGATTATCTGTAAGGGGTAATCAGCCCTTTGTGTGGTGACAGGACACTACCTATTCAGTTGCAAGTGTCAGCTCCTCCCCCCCCTTCCTGCCATGGAAGAGCCATCAGAATGCAGATGAGTGCTCAGATACACATAACCTTCCTGTGTTTGTGGCTGTCCTGAGGGAATGCACAAAGTGCAGCTGTCACCCATCCCAGACGTGTATTGGAGCCAGGCTGCAGGCACACAGAGCAGTAAGAGCAGAGAAATGCCCACTTTCTAAAAGTAAACACAAGGAGATGATGGATGGAGCGCTGAAACTTTTCAGACACTCACCCCCAGTCACAGATCTGGGTTGAATCCATCATCGTTCTTTAGCTCACTTCACCACCCCAGTTCAGACCCAGCTATATGCAAATCAGTCTTGACCCTGTGCCTCATGGGAACAGTCCAGCCTGAACTGCCAAGCCAGGTCTTCCCTGGACCAGAAACAAGCATCCTGGGACCGGTTTCGGGGTAACACCCCTCATCAGCCAGGCTAGCTTGAATCCAGTGGTAAAGTGAGCAAGGGACCCACGTCTGGGCATACCCTGCTAACTTAGGGCAAACAAAGCAAACACAAGGAGATGATGGACGGAGCGCTGAAACTTTTCAGACACTGACCCCCAGTCACTGATCTAAAAGTGGCATTTCTAAAATAGTAATGTTAAATCCAACTTTACCAGTAAGAGGACTTATTACCATTCCACAGATATGGAATATATCACAGCTACTCCTTTCTGATCAGGAATTACAGCTTAAAAGAGTATTAAGGAATTCTCAATGTTAACCTACAAGAGGAGTAGGCCTCACAGTAGTGAAATTCGAATTTGGGTGATTGTCACTACCGGGACATGCAAAACTCAAAAGTATATGTCCTGCCTTTTACTTACACAGCACTCTGTCCTATGGCCTACCTAGGGCCTATTGTAGAGGTGACTTATGAGTAATTAATAAAAGGTGAGTTTAAGGCTTAGCAAAGGGTTTTAAAAGCCAAGTCAAAGTGGCAGTACAACGGCACATGCAGGCTCTGCAGTGGCAGACCTGAGACATATTTAAAAGGGCAACTTGTGTGGGTGGCACAATCAGTGATGCAGGCCATCTAGTGGCATTTAATTTACAGGCCCTGGGTATATGTTAAACCACTTTGTGAGAGACTTACAAGTAAACTAGATATGCCAAACAGGTGTAAACCAATTATACCATGTTTAGAGGAGAGAGCACATGCACGATAGCACTGGTGAAGTGCTCAGAGCCCTAAGGCCAACAAAAAGAAGATCAGAAAATTAGGAGGAGGAAGGCAAATAATTGGGGTGACCCTTCAGAGAGGGCCATTTTCCAACACTTGCCCTTCGGTGTGACAATGCCAGTTGTTTGCTGGGACGCTACTCCCATACATTATGGGACTCCAAGCTGAGTTTTTGCTGACAGTTCCTGAGGCGTTCAGGGCCACTTTAGCACAGAGCATTCATGATGTGCAGCCAAGTACTAAATCCAGTCAGGACTTAACACCATAGACTGCTTGGGCAGATCAATTGTTACCAGCATGGTTCACCCCTTTTGAGCCAACTCCAGGGGCTTTCCCTTCAGCAACACCAAGGCGCACTATTCCAACAGCAGATGCCACCTAGTCCTTTTGAGGTCACCGGAGGAGATCTAGCATGCAATACCCAGGTCAGCAGGGGCAATGTACTTCCCAGTCCCCATCCCTCTTGCAGCAGCCTCCAGGCCACTTTAATTTCCCCTTGGCGGCAGACAATCACCCCGTGGGAGGCAGTAGCTCTCATTTTCTCCTCAGGTGGGTCCTGCATGTAGTGCAAAAGGCCTACACCCTGCCATTCCTTTCTGTCCTTTCGCCCATTACACCTATATCCGGGCAGCTTTCGGAGTACCATTTGTCCATTTTCTGTAGGAAATCCAGGCTGTTTTGGAGAAAGGAGCCATAGAGAGGTCCCGGCCTCAAAAATTGGATCTGGGTGTCATTTTTGCTATTTCCTAGTGCTGAAGATGGGCAGAGAACTTTGCTTCGACCCCTTAGGGTGTTCCTGCAGAAGGAAAAAATCACACTGGCCCAGGTTATCTCTGCCCTGGAGACTGGATGGTGGTGTATCCTGTCCTGCAGGCCCACAGACGCGGTTTAAGATGGGCCATGAGCATTTTCACTTTGCCGTGCTCCCTTATGGCCTCACCAGTGTTTTTCCTGGGGGTTCACAAAGGCTATGGTAGTGATCGAACGAAGTGTACCTTTAGGGATCAGGAGTACCAGTCTTTCCCTACCTTGATGATTAGCTGTTAAGGCGGGCTTGTTGCAGTCTAGTTCCTGATGACAGCGAACCTCCTTACATTTTTGGGATTTAGGATTAGTGTGCCCAAGTCACACCTAGCTCCTTCGCAGAGGTTCCCTTTCATATGAGCCATCCTGAATAAGGTGCATTTTCCCTCTAGAACAATGATCCTGTGTATCTGAGCTTTAATCTCACCTTATTCTGGGTCTCAATACGGATGGCTCTAAAGCTTCCGGGAGGATGGACCTTCTTTATACTGTTCAGCGATCATACCAGATGACATATACGAGCTCTGAAGTCTCAGTGGACCCAGCACCAAGGGAACCTGCAAGAATCTACCCATGTTTGGGATGAGATTTCAAAAGAACTGCAGTGATGGCTGTTTAACCACAGTTGGACGAGCGGCAGATTCCTCTCCCTGTTCTATCCACAGCAGATGATGGTGATTGACGTTTCACTGCTGGATTGGGGAAGTCGTCTGGAAGAGGTGGAGATCAGAGGACTCTGGTCTAAGATGGAGGCCTGCCTTCACATCTACCTGCTAGGGATGTGAACCATTCACTTTTCGCTGAAAGCCTTCCTGACATCTGGCGAGGGGATGCTGGTTCAGATCCTTGTGTCAACACAACCGCCATGTGGTGTTTCAAAAAGCAGGATGGAGTGGTGTCCTGAATTCTGTACCAAGGGCTATACCTCTAGACCTGGCTGAATCGTCAGTCATCTCCCGAATTAAAAATTACCTGATGGTATCTTTAAACACCATGGTGGGTAAACTCAGCTGGCATTCGTAATGGATCATGAATGACAACTGCGCCAGGAGGTGGGGCAGGATGTCTTCCAAAAGCCCTCAAGACTCATCCCTCAACCCCACCCTATTTAACACGCACATGACGCCCCGGTCGAAATCGTCAGAACCCACGGCCTCAACATCATATCCTACGAAGATGACACCCAGCTCATCCTCTCGCTCTCAGAAGACCCCTCCACAACCAAGATCAACTTCCACAACTGCATGACGAGCATTGCCAACTGGATGAAGACCAACTGCCTGAAACTCAACATGGACAAGACGGAAGTGCTGATTTTTGGGGACACCTCCTCCCCGTGGACACCTCGTGACCATCCGAACTCAGACCCACACCAACAGACCACGCCTGCAACCTCTGCATCATCCTGGACAGCAAACTCACCATGAAATGCCAGATCAACGCAGTCTCCTCCGCAAGCTTCCACATGCTCCAAAAGATCTTCAGATGGATCCCCGTCAACACCAGGAAAGCCTTCACTCAAGCCCTAGTCACCAGCCTGCTGGACTACAGCAACGCGCTCTATGCAGGACTCGCCACCCAACTCCTGAAGAGACTGCAGACGATACAGAACTCAGCCACCAGACTCATCCTCGACCTCCCCAAACTGACCCACATCACCCCCACCAGAAAAGATGCCAATTCAACATGTTGGCAAACACCTACAAGGCCCTCCATGACCAAGGACCAGCATACATCAACCACTGCCTGAACTTCCACCAACGCTCCAGACACCTGCACTCCACTTCCCTCACCCTCACTCACACTCCCTGCATCCACTGAAGCAACAGTGGAGGATGCTCCTTCTCCTACCTTGCCGCCAAGTCCTGGAACGACCTCTCCCTGCACCTCCAAGCAGCATCCTCTCTCCCTGAATTCAGAAAAGGACTCAAGACCTGGCTTTTTGACTGCTCCCAGGAAGAATTCAGCACCTGGATACCCTCACTGGTGATTAGCCATGCTCTACAAATCTGAGTTGGCAGTGAAAAGAGCCCTGGCTCGATCTCTTCTCCACTGCCGAGAACATGCAGTGTCAGCACACTTGTGCATTGGATTTTCCATTGAAGGCTCTCTCTGAGACACCTTCTGTTTAGAGTGGAGCTCGGGATTCCTTTATGCCATCCCTCCACTACCTCTCCTGCCCTGAAGAAGATCAAGAACGACAGAGTCCAAGTATGGGCTTGTAGAGTGTGATATCCAGAACTTCTTGGCTTGAACACCTGCCCTCCAATCAGGCTACTGTTTCAGGAGAATCTTCTGTTGCAGCAACAGGGCATGGGTCTTGCACCTGGATCTGCACAATCTACACCTCCATGCATTCAGACTGAATGGCGACAGTTGACTGCAGTCGGTCTTCCTCCCCAAATAGTGGATGTCATTCTTGCAGCAAGAAGTCCTTCTACCAAATCCATTTATACTGGATGCTGGGACAATTTTGTGGTTTGGTATAGCACCTGTAATACAGAGTCTCCTGGAAGCCAAATGTAGGATGTGGTACTGTTCTTTATATCTTTAGCCCAGCAAGGGCTTGTAGTTGGCACTGATAAAGGGTTCTTTTTGGCCTTTTTGCAGTTGTCTAACCAACCATCCTTGTTTAAATTGCCTGTTGGAAAAGTTTTGTAAATGTATTACCTCCTAAACTTTTTGTGATGCCTCAGTGGGACCTTAACTTGGTCCTTATTTTTGTGACCTGTACTGCCTTACAACTGCTGCACAACTTCCCCTATGGCTGCTAACCCTGAAGACAGTTTTCCTCATTGCGATAACATCAGCTCTTCGCATGAGTGATCTTCAAGCTCTCTCAATTCTACTGCCTTGCACCACTTTCTTTCCAGGCAAGCTGGTATTGAGTACCAGAGTGGATTTTCTCCAGAAGGTTGTGACCTCTTTTTACAGTGGCTAATCCATCACTCTTCCAATGTTCTGTCCCCCTCACCCTTCAAAAGAGGAGTTGAGACGCCATCAGCTAGAAAAGGGGGCTCTGTTTTTATACTGATTATTTCAAAAACCATTGGGTTGACAATCAGCTCTTTGTGGGGTTTTCTGGGGAGAAAAAAAGCAAAACGGTGCAGAAGCGGACCTTGTCCAGGTGGATTGTCCTCTATATTAAATGGCAAGGAAGCAGCCCCTGCAAGGGTTGCGGACCCATGCCACTAGGGCCAAGGCTGCTGCCACGATGAGGAGTGCCTGTCCTAAAGATCTGTCAGGCTGCAACATGGGCATCAGTGCACATATTCATGAAGTATTACTGCCTTGGTAGCTATGTCTGCCGGGAAGGGTATTGCAAGACTTTTTTGGTCTGAGTCATTCCATAGTTCACCACCTGTGGAGGTACTGCTTTGTTATCTATTCCAAAGGTGAAGAATGTATGGTTAGAAGTATCTGTCAGAATAACAAGTTACTATCTCCGGTAATGTTTTTTCCGCTGGAGACACTATCTAAGCTCAGATTCCTCTTCAACGTCCTACTGACCCGTTCTGTGGAATGGACTCCTTTGCAACCAAAAAGGTCACAAATTAGAGAGCTGCACTCTGGCATAATTGATTTCTGACAACGTGGATGATGTCCATAAACAAACGGACGTCAGTATGCCTGGGTGGCACCTATAAATATAGCTCCCGCTATCACTTCTGGGGTGAAGCAAAGTTGATGCGGAGCTGCATGATACCACCTATCTGCGTGCTTTCCAGTTCCAGTATGACCCCTGGGAATATTCTAAAGGAGAGAAATCTGCCATTGGATACAGTGCCCACCAGAAAAAGGTGGTATTAAGGCTATAGGGCACAAACCCACATGATGTACAACTGCCCAAACAAATCTTCAACCCCCCTACTGTTTCAGTTCATCAGCGGCTGTCTCACTGGATGCTCCAAAGTATTTCTAGTTTATATAGATGGCTGAGAGTAGAGATGCGGTCCTAAAAACCTCCCTGTTGCCAGAATTACCTGTAACCTATCATTGCGGATGTGACCAAGTTCACTGATGTGCCGAACACCTGTATAAATCAGAGTATGCTTGACTCGAGCAGTTGATACATCCAAGATTATTTCTCGAGTCCATGTAGCTGGTGAAGGTGTTAAATACCATATAACCAGTGGGCACCTAACTGTAGGAATAACATCTAGGCAAATCCTTATAGGCCTTTCGGAATTAAATGCATGGATTGTCTGGTGGGGAGTGAGCGAGGTTTGTGATCTGTTGAGCCTTTTAAACAATATAGAGGTGAATACAAGAATAAACTCTTAGGAAGAGGAAATGTGAGTCAAGGTTTCTTCTAATCATTCATGTGCCACTGGATGGTGTATACGTTGACGAGTGAGCTGCCTACTTCTCACAAGGAGGCATCTGAGCTACCTGCAAGGCAAAAGATCTTAGACTGTAGACCCTGCAAGAGTACCAAAAATTGCTTTCAGCTGGAGGTTTAGAAAAAGCAGTGTGTCAAAGCTCAATGTGTCTGACAGGAAGGGCTACCCCAGTATACCATAGAATAAGACCATTGGCAGGAAGCTGGCTGCCTCAGTGATCATGAAAGATGGGCTACGCCACAGTATGCCTTTGGATATGCAACATAAGACAGTCTGAGGTTGGGAGTCTCTCTGGATCACTGGAACGGTGGGCGGAATTTGCGGAGTTGCGTTCCGCAAAATTCCGTGAAACGGCAAGAAATCTCCGCGAGCACGCGGAATTTCGCGTGCTCGCGGAGATTTTGCTGCGCCCGTTGAATCCTGCCCTGCATATTTATCCACGAAGATGCCACCGTTTTGTGCAATACCTCTACTCAACTGGAGTACTTTCTACTGGCTAATCGGTAAGTGCTACCTCGTTGGGTAAATGTATAGTGCCTTTCCTACACTACAGCTGCGTAAAGGTCCAGAAGAATTGATCCCAGTGACCTGTGTGTCTGTAACTTTGCCACCGCGCCGAAGCGCCGGGGTCCTTTGATTAAGCTGTCCATCATTCTACACGGGGATTGCGCTCGAGAAAATCAAGGATGCAAAGACCTCCATCGGGGATTACAGCTAACTTTTCACGTTGGAAATGGAGCGAAGGCACATCTGCTTAACCACGCTCACGAATTCTGCACACCTGCCCTGCATATTTATCCACGAAGATGCCTCCGTTTTGTGCAATACCTCTACTCAACTGGAGTACTTTCTACTGGCTAATCGGTAAGTGCTACCTCGTTGGGTAAATGTATAGTGCCTTTCCTACACTACAGCTGCGTAAAGAATTGACCCCAGTGACCTGTGTGTCTGTAACTTTGCCACCGCGCCGAAAGCGCCAGGGTCCTTTGATTAAGCTGTCCATCATTCTGGGGAAAGTGCGGGAAGACGGTGCATACCACTAGTGTATGTGGGGCGGGGGCAAACGGGCGGGGCTTCTAGGCCTGTTCACATGCTTCTTGTTTATAAAGGGTCAGAGCAGGATCTGAGCAGCAGATGAGGAGGAAGAACCTCCTGGTCACTGGACCTACACGGGGATTGCGCTCGGGAAAATCAAGGATGCAAAGACCTCCATCGGGGATTACAGCTAATGTTTGACGGTAGATATGGGCAGAAAGCACTCCTGCTTAGCCTCGAGACCTTGCTCACGAATTTTTTGTGCTGATTAATGCGTTACAGAATTTGAGCTTCAACTCGGGCACCTGCTTCAGTGCTTTCTTGCACCCGAATTCCGTTCCGCCGCGGATCGCGGAAGTTTCGACATTTCCGCGTGGAACGCGGAAATGCCGAAATTTCGCAAGTTTTGCGAGCGGAACGGAATTTGACGCCCACCCTTCTAATGTAATTAGACCACTAGGTGCTCTTTTTATGACACTTAGAGGTTTTTTTTCCAAACGTTCTTATTCAAGATTAAAAGTAAAGAAGATGCATAAAAATCTGGCAAGCATCAGGAAACCGGATTCATGCAAGAGGTTTAATAATTATTTTGTATATTATGAAATGTATTTTACAAATGTAGAGCTCTGAATTATCTTGTTAGTACCGCTCAGTAATGACTTCGCTTCTGGTATCAATTCAAGTAATATTGAGAGCAGTCATTTAACAAGCCCTTTTCAGAAAGGTACAGTCGTAAGCCAATAGGAGGAACAAAGGCCCCAAGAATGAATAGAAGAAGCGCTGGAGTCCAATCAACGTTCAGGATCTTTGTTACGTTTTGTCTCATTCCAAAAATATTTTAATGTGATGAAAATCTACTAGCATATATCTAAGGTCTCCCAGTCTAGCAGGTGTTATTGCCTGCGACACATAGTTTGGGGACTTTTGAAGGGGTTCAGAATGCATTATTGGCTGACCAGAATTTACATTGAGAAAGCCTGGGAGCAGTTTTAGAAGCATCGAGAGCCGGCCATGTGTTCCCCCGACATATACTATGGTTGTTCATTGTGGAATTCTTGGCAAAGAATTCCTGTCACTTTCTTTGACGTGTGATAGTATTTTTCAATGTTTTATGTGTTAACAGTAAAGTTTGCTGCACAGTGACCCCTACTTATATTTTCTCTGTTAGAATGGGGTAATTGGTTCATGTGTGAGTAAAGTTTTAAAAAGTGCGACCTTGACATTTTCAAATTGTACGGATCCATTCTCTATGTTGTGTTTGTGGCTTAGATAAGAGAAAAGGGAAATGGTGACACCTTCGATGCAATGTCTTTAAACAGCACAATTACTTTTACTTACAAATTGAAACATTTTGCCGCACCTGACCAACTTACTGGATGTGTGGAAAGTCTGGAAGACGGACAAAGGCTTCCCTTGCTCACATGACGGAGAAATGGATGATACTTTTAAAAGCGGAAGTGATTGACAAGGTTGGTCCACTGAAACTACACGATTTCTGGGAGTAAAAACCTCTTGGTGATCATGGACCATGTGACAAGATATCTAGAAGAAGTTCCATTGAGAAGCACAACTGCCCATTGCTTGCATAGCTCTGATATGTTCCACAGAGAGGTTGTACCCACTGTCCCACTCTTCCCTCCAGCCACGTCCCCCCCTAGAGGCACCATCTTTCCTCTTCCTGTTGCTCTTTGTGAAGGCCATTTGGGATGATGTTGCTGTGAATTTTTCTCCTTTTCAGTGGACATGTTACGAAGTTCAACAAGTGCATGATGGTTACTTTGGAGCAACTATTGAGGAGGAAGTTGGAAGTCCTCCTGGCAAGCTTGCTTTTTGCTTTTCAGGTGGTGTCCCAGAAGCGAGGAAGGTCTCGCCAAATTAATCATTGTTTTTTTTATACCCTAACTGTGGCCCATTCATGTTGGTGAAGGACGTTTGCAGAGGAAACCAAGAGACAAAGATGGCCCAGGTGATGAATCAAATGAAAAACAAGTGTCAGTTGAGCAAGGAGCTCTTAAGGACTGGTATGATCTCAGGGACACTGACTGTATGTCAGGAAGGTCAGGAACGCCTGATCATGAAGCATGTGAGTCCTTAAACTCTGAAGTTCACATGAACCGGCCCTCTCTGGTTCAATTGTCTTACTTATTTAATCAACCTGGGTTCTAGTCCAGAACCTCACAGGATTTACCACAAGTGCAAGCTGAAACCATACCACAGCAAGAAGGAGCGGGCTGTGATTTTCAAACTCAATGAATAGGACAATGATTGTGAGGAGATTTGAAGGGTGGCTCAGTGAAGTGAGATCATCTTTCTTAATACCTGACACCTGTGCATCAGGAAACATGTCAAAGGAAGGTTTAAGATGGTTCTCCAACCTGTTCTTATTAAACCAAGGACAGATACCCATGTATGCTAATGGATTAGACAGTAATGACAGTCTTCCTACAAACAGTGAAGGATGTTGGACAATGTCCAAGGCTGCATTAATGCGAAAGGTGTCAAAATACGAGCCTTGGTGTGATTAAATGCTCACGCAATATGGACAAGTCCTGCTTCCCGAATAGGTGACAGCAGACATGATATTTTGATTGTGCTACTGCAGTCTTAATGAGGTCAGAATAATAATATCAGCCCACTTCCAAGGGCCAATGAGATTGTGGACAAGCTAAGTGCTGCAGTGCTTTTCAGCACCTTTGATTTAACTAGTTGTTATAGGCAGATTGCAGTGATCCCTACGGTCAATGATCACAAGGCATTTGGTACACCAAAGGGGCTGTATAGTACAAGGCACCTCACTGTGGACTGAAAACAGCCTCCTGCTGCTTTTCAAAAACAAGTGAGCAGAGCCTGATTGAATAGGAGATTTCTCTATTACCTTCCGATAGGAAATAGAGATGGAAGGATCACCTTCACCAAAGTTCTCTGGGCCCTGCCGAAAGCCACGCACATGATCCAGGCAATCAAGTATCAGATCGACCCGATCTCCCTGGTGCACCTTGGACAACGGCAGGTGGAAGGAAAATACAGCCTCTTGAGGCCAAGGCAGTGTTAACTGGGAGACTCCTCAAACCATGACCCATCTGACAGCATTTCTGGGTCTTGTTGCTATTGGACCATGGTGCCCGCTAACTGTCCTGGCATCCAGTCAGCAGCCCAAGCAGCATGTCCCTCAATCTGCTGAAAGTCAAGAGGCTTTTAACAGATTCATGTAGGCACTGAGTGAAGCCACGGGACTATAGCACCAGACATTCACTGGCCCTGCAAGTGCAGAAGGATGCTATTCTGTCACAGCCTGGTGACATGGGGAGAGAGCACTGTAACGTTTTTTTTTATCAATCATTGCCTGCTGCCTAGAGAAAAGAACTGTGCAACAGTTTGGAAAGAGGCTGATACGGTTGTCTCGGCATCGAAAAGGTTGTCTTCCTATTTTTTCAGTCTACCTTCACTGTACAGAAGGACCACACACCTCTCAGATGCCTGATGGTTATATAAGAGAACATCCCAAAACTTTGGTGGTCTATTTCCTTGCAAGCTCCGGACTTCATCCTAAAGCGGATGGCTGGGCTGTCACATGGGAATCCGTTCGACTTTCTAGACCATTGACTCCATCAAATGACAGAGAATATCTGGGTGCAGCGTAGATTCTTGCAGGGTGTGAAAACCAGCAGTCTATAGCATGGTACCCCTATGCCACACTGCTGCTGATTCATCATTCCTGTCCTGCTCAGCGACACTTCTCAAACGTCCACCTGAGAGGTGCTTTAAAGTGATTGTGTATATTGTTCGCAGGAGAGTGCTCAACTCTACATAAGACAGAGGTGCAGTACAAAGCTCCCTTTGCCTTTTTAGGTCGAGCCTAGAGGCAGCGCGCATGCGCTGCTCTGCAACGCATGGTGTAATTGCTATGTGAGTTAATGCCACACCCACCACTTTCCATTTGTTGCTTCGTGTGCCTTTGAAAATTGGTTTATTTTTATTGGTGAAAAGCGTTTTTTTGTCGTGCCTTTGGGCGTGCTTTCAAGTTTGTGGCGACGGCCCCTGTTACAAGTGCCCTTACTGTCTGGTTTATGTATCCTTTGCTCAGCGCACTCTTTTTTCTTTGGCATTCAGTGGTCTTGCGCCGTTTGTCGCTTGCCCCTGCAGCTCTCATTCCCTTGATGCATATCTATAATCTGCTCCAAGCGCGAGTGCTACCAGTTTTCCGTGTTGCCTTTGCTCCCACCCCTTCCCTCGTCCCTTCTTCTCTCCCTTTCCTGGGTGCGTGATGAGAACTCTTCTAACAATGCCTTTTATTTACGTGATTTGAAACCTGCAAGCGGTGCGTAAACACACACTTTGTACTTATAATCCTTGCTAACGAAAAGCAAGGCTGGCTGTAAAAGAGGCGCAGTTACTGCCAGCCTTGCTTCTCGTAAGCAACGACTGTAAGTACAAAGTACGTGTTTACGCACCACTTGCAGGTTTTCAAAACATATAAATAAAAGGCATTGTCATTTACAATGCCAATAGCTCAAACTCTCGCAAATGCATTGTTCTATGCGTTCAGTCTATCAATCAATCAGTAGATTTGTAGAGCGCTTCTGGTTACCCGTGAGGGTATCCAGGCACTGAGGGTGAGCGGCAGAGAGCATTTATGACGATATATGGAGTGCCTAGACTCACCAGTGACTGACAAGGCACTCAGTAATATGCCAGGCCTATCTATGCATTGGCAGGTAATGACCGGTACTCCGCCCATTTCTCTGCACGTCACTGGCTTGCACCCTGGCTGCTCTCCAGCCATAACTAGAGTTCCCTGTACTATTGCTTTATTTGTGGTTCCCTGCTATACTGAGTTGATTCTCGATACTATTCTCGTGCTGTTTGTGTTGTTGTGTTTTAGATGGTGGCTTGTGTTTGGTTCCAATGAATGATGTCACAGTGATGTTTTGTTTTCTAGTTGAAATTAAACTATTTTGGAGGAGTGTGGCCAGGTTATTTTTTTATTTTTCTTTGCATTGCAAACTTTGGGATGTTACATAAGAGTTGTTTTAGCCCTTTAAAATATCCAGTCATATGCATTACAACTCTATTTACAAATAAAGTATCTGCAGACAGGTTATTTGTGTTTGTTCTTATGCACAGCATGCCCAGTGAACAGTGGCTTCTGATATTGCACACTCAAGATATTGTCAGCTTCTGTTCTCCCTGAGCACATTGCTGTCTTATACCCTGTCCTGTGTGTCCACAGTGCATATCTGTGCGAGACACACTTCATTTTTTGTCCAGGATATGGGTATTTGATGTCATCCCTATGTGCACTGTGAATATTGACATCTAATATCATCCCTATGTCCACTGTGAATATTGGCATCTAATATCATCCCGATGTGCACTGTGAATATTGGTGTCTGACCTCCTGGTCAGAGACCTGCTCTCTCCCCCAGCAGCTCCGCTGTAGCGCTGCTGCCGCTGCCCCTGTGCAGGTAGGTGTTCGAGGCCCTCCTCCACCCGCCTCCTGCCTGCGCCTCATCCCTGGTGGTCCAGTGGGAGAGCCTTGCTCTTCTGCTGGTCCGCTGCAGTCTGTCCCTGTGTTGTGCCTGTTTTTCTGTCTTCCTTCTGTTTACGCCCGTTTTTCTGTCGTACTTCTGTCTTCCCTCTGTCTGTGCCCGTTTTTCTGTCTTACTTCTATCTTCCCTCTGTGCCCGTTTTTCTGTCTTACTTCTATCTTTTTTTCTGTCTTGTCATTGTGTATTTATTTTGCATTGTGACTGCTGCATCCTCGGTCGAATTCAGGCCTGTTTTCCTGTTTCTTGTCCTGTGCCCATTGTTCTTCTGCTGCTGCCCCCACAGCCCCTCCCCCCTGCCAGTTCCCGCTCCCGCCTCCCAGCTGCGCTTCCCTCCCCCCTCCCATATTTAATGGCAGCCACTGCGCGGCAGCGCACCAAAGGCAAGCCCGTCTGCGACCCAACTGCGACCAGTGCCAGGGACCCTGGATCTCTGACCTCCCACCGCTACGACTCCGCTGCCCTCCTCGCGCTCAACCCCGGAAGGAACAACAACTGCCAGTGGTCGACACCGAACACCACCCACGGCCAGTTCTCCTGCCGACAATCCTTCACCTTCCACAGCACCCCAGCGACCGCTGCACAAACACTGGATGCCCTCACCACCGAAGCCCTGAAGTGCATCCTCCTCAACGTGCGCTCCCTGCACAGAAATGCCATAGAGATCTGGGACCTCCTCTATACCCTCTCGCCAGATGTCGCCTTATTCACGGAAACCTGGACAAACGCCACCTCCGCCCCCGACATCGCCACTGCCATTTCCGGCGGATACAAGATCCAGAGGAAGGACCGCCCCACCGCCCAGGAGGAGGACTCGCCATCGCACATAAGAGCTCCCTCCGACTCTCCACCTCCAGCACGAGCGACTCCCTCTCTAACACCGAACACCTCCACTTTCAGATCCAGACCAGCCCCTGAAACACGCTTCGCGGCACCCCCGCTTACAGACCCCCAGGGCCTTGTGCTCCTTTCACCACCTCCATTGCCAACCTCATCGCACCCACGCCATCGCCTCCACAGACTACATACTCATCGGAGACCTGAACTTCCACCTCGACAACCACAGCGACCCCGACTCCACCGCCCTCCTGGACAACCTTGCCAACCTCGGAATGAAGCAGCTTGTCACCAACCCCACCCACAAGGCCGGACACATCCTCGACCCCATCTTCGCAGGAGGAACCAACATCCACTTCAGCCACACCTCGCAGCCCCTCTGGACAGACCACCACCGCGTACACTTCTCTTTCAACACCACCACCATACACAAGCCCGCCCCACGCCCGCCACGAAGGAATTGGAGCAAGGTCACAGAGGAACATCTCAACTCCACCCTCATCCATGACCCCACCCTCCACCACGACCAACACCAACTCTGCAGCCAAGAAATTACACCGCTGGATCACCAGCTGCGCAGACAAGCTCGCACCCCTCTGCACCCCAACAGACAACGCCCCCTGAAGGCCGCCTGGTTCACCACCGACCTCCAAGAAGCCAGACGCTCATGCAGAACTCTCGAAAAACGATGGAGAAACAGCAAAACCACCGAAGACCAGACCACCTACAAGAACGCCATGACAGAATACCACCAACGCATAAGAGCCACCAAGAGGACCTTCATCCGGAACAAAATCCTCACCAACGCCAGCATCTCAAAGGAACTCTTCAGCATCATCCAGCAGTTCAACAAACCCCCCAGCGAAGCCACGGACGTCACGCTGTCCCATGACCTCTGCAACAAGCTCGGCTCCTATTTCCACCTGAAAATCAAGGCCCTCTACAACAAATTCAACGAACAGACTCCAGAAACCACCCTCCCCTCCAGCAATGACAGCCAGACCACCATCACCACCTGGATACCGGTCACCACCGAAGATACCACCACAACCATGAAGAGCACCCACTCAGGAGCCCCTACGGACCCCTGCCCGCCGCACATCTTCCACAGAGCCGCTGCCACCATAGCACCCGAATTATGCCGGACCATCAACGCCTCCTTCGAATCCGGCATTTTTCCCGACGACAGGAAGCGGGCAGAGGTCAAGCCCCTCTTCAAGAAACCCTCGGCTGACCCAACGGACCTGAAAAACTACCTGCCCATCTCTCTTCTTCCCTTCGCGGCCAAAGTCACCGAGAAATTCATCAACGCCCAGCTGACCACCTTCATCAAAGAGAATGCCATCCTCGACTCTTCCCAGTCCGGATTCCGCAGTAACCATGGCATCTGAAAGAAACACGTTAGTTATAGATTCCTTACCTTAGAATTACCGCCAGGCGTCAGACTGGATCCGGAAAGTTTTTTCGTCAGCAGTACCTCTGCGCATCGGAAGGTGGCGTCAGTCGGCTCAGCGTCCGTCGTCGGCGTCGTGGTCGCTGGGTTGACGTTGCGGCAGCTACTTAGACGCCGCCCTCGCGCGCTGACGTCAGTTCTTTCTTTTTCCGCGCCAGCATTCGCAGATCCGGGAAGAGCGGTACCTCAGTCATTTTTTGACTAACTTTTTCTCGACTTTTGTCGACTTCTTTCTTCGAGTCTCCGACTCCAAAAAGGTGCACGAGGGATGCCCGGCTTCAAGGCTTGCGGTTCCTGTAGCCGACTGATGTCGGTGACGGATCGGCACAGCGTGTGTCTTTTCTGCCTGGAGCGCGACCACGACCCCAAGTCGTGCTCCGACTGCCGGTCGATGGCGCCGAAGGCTTTGCGGGAGCGGTCCCAAAAGCTGCTTGAACATCGGCATTCGGCTCCACTACGCTCGAGGTCCCGGTCGAGAGGGAGTTCGAGGGACCGGTCGCGGAGCCACCACCATTCCGGTTCGAAATCATCGAAGTCTTCGCACTCGGGGTCGGGTAAGTCGAAGCACAAGAAGAAGTCGAAGAAGCATCATCGCTCTTCGACTTCTCCTCGTCGGTCGGCCGATCCAACGAGGCACGCAGGTGGTGCCCCTCCCGCGGCTCCGTGCGCGGAGCCTGCAGAGCCGACTCCGAGTTTCCCTCCCTTTCCGGGACCCGGAGCGACTCCCGCCCAGCTTCGTACATTCTACGAGGCGATGCATGCCATCTTTGGGCGAACCAAACCCGCCGGCATGCCTTCGGGCCCCGCGGACTCGGTTGGGGGGCCTAGGTCTTCGCTGCCGGCGGCTCCGGCCCCGGTGCCGCAGGGCCCCCTTGGATCCAGGCCTGGACCTGGATCGGCGCCGGTTAACCTCGTTACGCCTCCACCGGCGCCGCTTCCGACGGCACCATTACCGCGTCCGACGCCGGTTGCCCCCCCGGCCGGCGTCGACCCCGGCCTCCATCCTGATATGGACACGGACCGGCATCCGGTGCCGGGTGGGGTTTTCATGCCCCTATTCACTCCTGGGGTCCCTTTTCAACCACAGTGGCACCCAGAGGATGATGAGGAGGACTGGGAGGGGTCAGGTGACCCTTTAACTGACCAGTTGGAAAGTGAACAGGACTGGAGAGAGGAACTGGGGGATGTCAGTGGTTTGGACACCTCCCCTGACCTTGGCATGTTGTCTCCTCCTACTGTGGCTACGGAGGAGGGAGCGTCATACGCATTGGTGTTGCGTAGGGCAGCCGAGGCTCTGAACCTCGAGCTTCCTACGGTGGCGGTCAGGACTAACCTCCTGACGGAGGTGCTTTAGCCGGCTGCGAGCTCTTCGGAGCCCTTGCTGCCGTTCAACGAGGCCCTCACCGACGTCCTTTTGGGCACCTGGTCCAGGCCCAACACGGGGGCTCCCGTGGATAGGATGATTGACCAATGCCACCGCCCGGCTCCGGGCGACCCCACTTTCCTCTCCCAACACCCCACCTCGGAGAGCTTCGTTGTCCAAGCCTCCACTTCCAAAAGCGCATTCCCTACCGCTCCCCCGGAAAGGGAATCCAAGAAGCTGGATCACCTTGGGAAGATTTTCTCTTCCGCCAGCTTAGGACTGCGGTCGGTAAACACCGCATGTCTCTTGGGCCCTTATTCCCACTCTGCATGGGATACGGTGGCGCAGGTGCTGCCTCAGTGTCCGGAGGAGGCTCGGATAGTGCTCTCTCAGGCTGTGGCCGCCGGGAGAGATGCAGCAAAGTTTGCCATACGTTGTGGGCTGGACACCGCCGACTCTCTGGGCAGGACCGTTTCAACATCTGTAGCGCTTCGGCGCTACGCCTGGATGAGGTCAACTGGCTTTTCAGGGGATGTCCAGAACACCTTGATGGACATGCCCTTTGATGGCCGTCGCCTTTTTGGCGACACAGCAGGCAACGCCCTAGAGCGCTTCGAGGACTCACGGGCTAGGGTCAAGTCCTTGGGCCTCTCCTCCCATCCGGCGCAGTCTGCTTTTCACCCCTTTTGTGGCTACGGAAGGGGTGCCCCGCTACGTCCCACCCAGGGCCACAGGCCGCAGCAAGTTATCCAACCTTCGCGCGGCCGGGGACATGGGAACCAACGTCGTGGTTCAGGTGGCCAGCGGGCGGGCCAGTCCACCAACCCCCCCTCTGCAGCAGCCTCCAAACCCTCCTAGTCCGACCTTTTAGGCCCATCAAACGCCAGTGGGCGTCAGGATTCACCATCACCTCCCCCACTGGCACACCATCACTTCGGACAGGTGGGTTTTGCAGATAGTCTGAAGGGGCTACTCCCTCCCCTTCGAGACTACTCCTCCAGCCATGCCACCTCGTTACCACCGCATGTCGGAGGATCATCTGGCCCTTCTCCAGCAGGAAGTTACGGCTCTCTTGGCCAAGGGAGCCATCGAGAGCCTTCCTGTCCCAGAAGTAGGTTGTGGTTGTTACTCCCACTACTTTCTGGTTCCCAAGAAGGACAAGAGCCTGCATCCTATCTTGGACCTCAGGGACGTCAATCGCTTCCTCCGGAAGGAGAAGTTCAAGATGTAGACGCTTGCTCAGGTCTTGTCTGCCCTCGACCCGCAAGACTGGATGGTAGCGTTGGACTTGCAGGACACTTACTTTCACATCCCCGTCTTGCCGGCCCACCAGCGTTACCTGCAGTTCACGATAGGCCACGAGCACTTTCAGTTCACCGTGCTCCCCTTTGGCCTTACCAGTGCCCCTCGGGTGTTCACAAAAGTGATGGCAGTGGTTGCAGCTCATCTGCGCAGATCAGGGGTTTCAGTCTTCCCCTATCTCGATGACTGGTTGTTGAAGGCGGGCTCGCCCCAGGCAGTCGTCTCCCACCTCCAGACTACGGCCGACCTCCTGCATCAGCTGGGGTTCTCCATCAATGTGCCGAAGTCGCACCTGATTCCTCTCAGAAGCTCCTCTTCATCGGAGCAGTTCTGGACACGACGCAGTTTCGGGTCTATCCTCCCGAACAACGAGTCCGGGATATTCGGGCTATGATTCCGATCTTTCAGCCCTTGTCCCGGGTTTCGGTCAGAATGACCCTGAGGCTGCTGGGCCTCATGGCCTCCTGCATCCTGCTGATCAATCATGCCAGGTGGCATATGCAGGCTCTGCAGTGGGACCTGAAGTTCCAGTGGGCGCAGCATCAGGGGAATCTGTCCGATTACGTCCAGGTCTCGGAAGGCACTGCTCAACAACTGCAGTGGTGGCTCACAAACCAGGATTGGGTCAGTGGCCAGGTCCTTCTCCCTTCCCCAACCAGACCACACTGTGGTGACGGATGCCTCCCTTCTGGGATGGGGCGGCCACATGGGAGAGGCAGAGATCAGAGGCATCTGGTCTCCGGCGGAGTCCGAGCTTCACATCAACCTTCTGGAGCTCCGGGCGATTCATCTTGCACTGAAGGCATTCCTTCCCTCTGTCCGGGGAAGAGTAGTGCAGGTGTTCACGGACAACACCACCGCCATGTGGTATTGCAACAAACAGGGCGGGGTGGGGTCGTGGACCCTATGTCAGGAGGCCCTCTGCCCCTGGACATGGCTGGAACATCAGGGCATTTCCTTGGTAGTTCAACACCTGGCGGGTTCTCTGAACGCCAGGGCGGACAAACTCAGCCACCGGTGCATGATGGATCACGAATGGCGTCTTCACTCAGAGGTGGTGCAAGGTCTCTTTCAACAGTGGGGAGAGCCTTGGTTAGATCTATTCGCCACCGAAGAGAACGCACAATGTCAGCAATTCTGCGCGTTGGGATTTCCAAGGCGGTACTCGCTCTGCAACGCTTTTCGTCGCGAGTGGAGTTGCGGTGTGTTGTACGCCTTTCTGCCTATACCACTTCTGCCCAGAGTGCTGAAGAAGATCAGGCGCGACCGGGCCCAAGTCATTCTTGTGGCTCCGGATTGGGCACGAAGAGTTTGGTATCCCGAGCTGCTCAACATGGCCATCGATCCTCCGATCAGACTGCCTCTTCGGGAGGATCTTCTGTAGCAGCAGCAGGGGACGGTCCTCCACCCGAACCTGTCCAGTCTCCACCTCCTCGCGTGGAGATTGAGCGGCGGCAGTTGACGTCTTTCGACCTGCCTCCCGAAGTCTGTGACGTAATCTTGGCAGCCAGGCGTCCCTCCACAAAGATGGTATACTCCTGCCGGTGGAACAAATTTGTGGCATGGTGCACAGCAAAGGCTGTGGATCCCCTTTCTGCCCCTCTTTCTGAAGTACTCTTGTTCCTTCTCTCTTTAGCCCAGCAGGGCTCTGCTCTGGGCACTATCAAGGGCTACCTTTCAGCCATCTCTGCCTTCCTTCGGCTGCCAGATCAGCCTTCTCTTTTCAAGTCCCCGGTAGTTAACCGTTTCTTGAAAGGCTTGACACATCTCTTTCCTCCAATTCCTTTCGTTATGCCTCAGTGGGACTTGAATCTTGTGCTGACTTACTTAATGGGCGCTCCCTTTGAGCCGCTTCATAACTGTCCTTTACGTCTCTTAACTCTTAAGACTGCTTTCCTGGTAGCCATCACTTCTGCTAGAAGGGTGAGTGAGCTCCAGGCTCTTTCTTCAAAACCTCCTTTCTTGTCTGTTCATCCGGACAAGGTGGTTCTCCGGACCCGTCCATCCTTTCTTCCTAAGGTGGTCACTGCCTTCCACATCGGGCAGACCATTACTTTGCCCACCTTCTTTCCGCCTCCACATCCTTCAAAGGAAGAAGAGAGGCTCCACCGTCTGGACCCAAAACGTGCGCTCTCCTTCTATCTGGATCGCACAAAGCAGTTCCGGGTGGATGATCAACTTTTTGTTGGCTACGTGGGTGCAAAGAAGGGTCGGGCCATACACAAACGCACCATTTCTCGATGGGTCATGCTGTGTATTAAGGTATGTTACTCTCTGGCTAAAAAGGAGACTCCAGTCGGGCTACGCGCCCATTCCACCAGGGCGACGGCAGCCACTACTGCCTTAGGAAGGGGAGTGCCTCTAAATGACATCTGTCAGGCAGCCACGAAACACTACTGTCTGGACAGCCAAGTCCGGAGAGACGGCTTCTTTGGCCGTTCTGTTCTCCAGGACTTTCTGGTGTGATCTTGCTTCGCAGACCCACCACCGGGGTTGGTATTGCTGGGGTATCTATTCTAAGGTAAGGAATCTATAACTAACGTGTTTCTTTCAGATGCACAAGTTACTTACATTTGGTAACGATATATCTGTAAGAAACATTAGTTAGTTATAGATTCCTTACCGCACCACCCATCCTCCCCGTTCTGCGAACTGATTTCTAGGGTTAAGGACATCCTTTCAGGGCCCTAGTTTTGTGCACCAATGGTCAGTGTCTTGCATGGCTCTGCGTTTCTGCCGCGGAAAGTCGTGTACAGAACTGACGTCAGCGCGCGAGGGCGTCGTCTAAGTAGCTGCCGCGACATCATCCCGGTGACCACGACGCCGACGACGGACGCGGAGCCGACCGACGCCACCTTCCGACGCGCAGAGGTACTTCTGACGAAAAAACTTTCTGGATCCAGTCTGACGCCTGGGGGTAATTCTAAGGTAAGGAATCTATAACTAACTAATGTTTCTTACAGATATATCGTTACCGAAGGTAAGTAACTTGTGCACCAAGACTGCCCTCCTTGCCGCCACCGACGACATCCGCCTGCTACTCAACCAGGGCCACACCGCGGCCCTCATCCTACTAGACCTCTCCGCAGCCTTCAACACCATCTCCCACCGCACTCTTGCAGCCAGACTCCACGACGTTGGCATATGGGGGACCGCCGCGATACCAAAGGGGATGATGGACGGAGCGCTAGAGCAAATCAAACACTCACCCCCAGTCGACTGATCTGGGTTTAATCCATCATCATTCTTTAGCTCACTCCACCACCCCAGTTCAGACATGGCCAAATGCAAATCAGTCTGACCCTGTGCCTCATGGGAACAGTCCAGCCCGAACTGCCAAGCCATGTCTTCCCTGGACCGGAAACAAGCATCCTGGGACCGGTTTCGGGTTCAAAACCCTCATCAGCCAGGCTATCTTGAATCCAGTGGCAAAGTGAGCAAGGGACCCACGTCTGGGCATACCCTGCCAACTAAGGGCGAACAAAGCGATACCAAAGGGGATGATGGACGGAGCGCTAGAGCAAATCAAACACTCACCCCCAGTCGACTGATCTGGGTTTAATCCCATCATCATTCTTTAGCTCACTCCACCACCCCAGTTCAGACATGGCCAAATGCAAATCAGTCTGACCCTGTGCCTCATGGGAACAGTCCAGCCCGAACTGCCAAGCCATGTCTTCCCTGGACTGGAAACAAGCATCCTGGGACCGGTTTCGGGTTCAAAACCCTCATCAGCCAGGCTATCTTGAATCCAGTGGCAAAGTGAGCAAGGGACCCACGTCTGGGCATACCCTGCCAACTAAGGGCGAACAAAGCGATACCAAAGGGGATGATGGACGGAGCGCTAGAGCAAATCAAACACTCACCCCCAGTCGACTGATCTGGGTTTAATCCATCATCATTCTTTAGCTCACTCCACCACCCCAGTTCAGACATGGCCAAATGCAAATCAGTTGGCGGGGGTATGCCCAGACGTGGGTCCCTTGCTCACTTTGCCACTGGATTCAAGCAAGCCTGGCTGATGACGGCTGGAATGCCAGAAACCGGTCCTAGGATGCTTGTTTCCGGTCCAGGGAAGACATGGCTTGGCAGTTCGGGCTGGACTGTTCCCATGAGGCACAGGGTCAGACTGATTTGCATATGGCCGTGTCTGAACTGGGGTGGTGGAGTGAGCTAAAGAATGATGATGGATTAAACCCAGATCAGTTGACTGGGGGTGAGTGTTTGATTGGCTCAAACGTTCCGTCCATCATCCCCTTTTGTATCGCTTTGTTCGCCCTAAGTTGGCGGGGTATGCCCAGACGTGGGTCCCTTGCTCACTTTGCCACTGGATTCAAGCAAGCCTGGCTGATGACGGCTGGAATGCCAGAAACCGGTCCTAGGATGCTTGTTTCCGGTCCAGGGAAGACATGGCTTGGCAGTTCGGGCTGGACTGTTCCCATGAGGCACAGGGTCAGACTGATTTGCATATGGCCGTGTCTGAACTGGGGTGGTGGAGTGAGCTAAAGAATGATGATGGATTAAACCCAGATCAGTTGACTGGGGGTGAGTGTTTGATTGGCTCAAACGTTCCGTCCATCATCCCCTTTTGTATCCATATGGGGGACCGCCCTCAACTGGATCCTCTCCTTTCTCGCCAGCAGAACCCAAAGGATCAGACTCCCACCCTTCCTCTCCTAACCCACAGAGATCAACTGCGGAGTACCCCAAGGATCATCGCTCTGCCCCACGCTCTTCAACATCTACATGGCCCCCCTCGCCGCCATTGTCAGACAGCATAGGCTCAGCATAGTATCCTACGCCGACGACACCCAGCTCATCCTCTCCCTCACAAACAACCCCGAAGACACCAGACTCAGCTTCCAGGAAGGAATGAAAGACGTCGCAGCCTGGATGAGCAACAGCTGCCTAAAGCTCAACTCGGAGAAGACAGAGGTCCTGGTCCTTGGACCCTCCCCCACCGCTAGGGACAACACCTGGTGGCCCTCCGCCCATCTGAAACCCACCCACCCCGACGGGCCACGCCCAGAACCTCTGCATCATTCTAGACTCCTCCCTCGCCATGACTCGCCAGATCAACGCCGTCGCCTCCACCTGCTTCAACTCCCTCCGCACACCTTCAGGAAGAACCTCAAGACCTGGCTTTTCGGCTGACCCGGAGCTGCACCCCCCCCCCACCTTGAGACCCTCACGGGTGAGTAGCGCGCTTAAAAACCCCTGATTGATTGATTGATATCGCTCCTATGTACACTGTGAATATTGGCATCTAATATCATCCCTATGTCCACTGTGAATATTGGTGTCTGATATCGTCCCTATGTCCACTGTGAATATTGGTGTCTGATATCATCCCTATGTCCACTGTGAATATTGGTGTCTGATATCATCCCTATGTCCACTGTGAATTATGGCTTCTGGTATCATCCCTATGTGCACTGTGAATGTTGGTGTCTATCATCCCTATGTGCACTGTGAATGTTGGCATCTAATATCATCCCTATGTGCACTGTGAATATTGGTGTCTAATATCATCCCTATGTCCACTGTGACTATTGGTGTCTGATATCGTCCCTATGTCCACTGTGAATATTGGTGTCTGATTTCGTCCCTATGTGCACTGTGAATATTGGTGTCTGATATCTCTCCTATGTCCACTGTGAATATTGGCATCTAATACCATCCCTATGTGCACTGTGAATATTGGCATCTAATATCATCCCTATGTGCACTGTGAATGTTGGTGTCTGATATTGTCTGTGTGCACTGTGAATATTGGTGTCTATCATCCCTATGTGCACTGTGAATGTTGGCATCTAATATCATCCCTATGTGCACTGTGAATATTGATGTCTGATATCGCTCTTATGTCCACAGTGAATATTGGTGTCTGCTATCGTCCCTATGTCCACTGTGAATATTGGCGTCTGATATCGTCCCTATGTGCACAGTGAATATTGGTGTCTAATATCGTCCCTATGTCCACTGTGAATATTGGCATCTGATATCGTCCCTATGTCCACTGTGAATATTGGCGTCTAATATCGTTCCTATGTGCACTGTGAATATTGGTGTCTGATATCGCTCCTATGTCCACTGTGAATATTGGCATCTAATATCATCCCTATGTCCACTGTGAATATTGGCGTCTGATATCGTCCCTATGTCCACTGTGAATATTGGCGTCTAATATCGTCCCTATGTGCACTGTGAATATTGGTGTCTGATATCGCCCCTATTTCCACTGTGAATATTGGCATCTAATATCATCCCTATGTGCACTGTGAATGTTGGTGTCTGATATTGTCTGTGTGCACTGTGAAAATTGGTGTCTATCATCCCTATGTGCACTGTGAATATTGGCGTCTGATATCATCCCTATTTGCACTGTGAATATTGGTGTCTGATACTGTCTCTGTGTGTACTGTGAATACTGATGCCTGGCCTTGCATTGTGCAGTACAGATATTGGTGTATGCTAGGTTTGCGTGTCTACTCTGAATATTGGTGTCTTGTACTGTCTGTGTGTACTATGAATACTGATGCCTGGTCTTGCTACATCTTGTCCCGTGAACTGCAAATATTGGTGTCTTCTATTGCCTGTGTGAACTCTGAATTTTGATGTTAGGTGTTGCTGTTTGGGTGCACTGTAAATAGTAGTGTTGGATACGGTTTTCTGTAAACACTTTAAATATTGGTGTCTAGTCATGATCTGTGTACAGTGAATGTCGGTGTATGGTGCTGTTCTTTGTTAGGCATCTGAATTTTAACATATGCTATTGCTCTGCACGCTGTCACTATTGGTTTCTTACACTGTTTCTCTGTGCACTTAGAATATTGATGTCTGATCGCGTTCTTTGTGTGCCTTGTTGATATCAGAGTCAAATACTGTTCTGTGTGCATTGTGAATAGTGAAGTATGATATTACTCTTTGCAATCTGAATATTGGTGTCTGGGTTTCTTGTGTGCACTGTAAATAATGGTGTCATATTGTCTCTTTACACTGTGAATATAGAGGTTTGCTCTTGATGTGTGCACGCTGAATAGTAAGTCCTGCCACTGTTTTTGTGTGCACTTTGAATATGAATGCTGGTGCCTGCCACTTTTGTGTACACTGTGAATATGGATGGGTGATGTCGCATTTACTGCACTGTGAAGTTTGGTGTGTCATACTGTTTCTTTGTGTATTGTGAAAATTGATGTCCGATCTTGCTGTGTTAGTAAACTGAAAATATTGTTGTTTGATACTATTGTCTATGTGCACTGTCAATGTTGTTGTATGCTAGCAGTCAACTGGCGCTGGGTGCAAACAAATGAGGCGTCACGCTGTTAAAAACGTCAGAAGCACAGGTCAACGAACAGACATGGTGCGTGGCTGAACCGAAGACATCTCCCTAACTCGATCTCCTGGGACAGGGTTATCACAGAAGCTTCCCTCGAACACAAAAACAGTCCCTTGCCAGGCTTTATCATGCTTCTGTATGTCAGTGATGTCTTTGCTGCACAGAAGGCAGCATGGGAACCTGGTACGCTTATCCATTCGGTAGAGCCAGCATCAGTCTCCAGTTGCCGCTCCAAAGAAAACAAGCGTTGGGAGGGGGGGGGAGCAGACCAGACCATTTTGTTGTGTGAAAAAGACCGCTTTATTGAAACATGTGCACATTACAATAAACATCCCTGGCAACTGCCTTACAAAACTTAAAACCTCACTAATACATCCAAATACCTGACCCCTGACCCCGCCCTACGATCCCCTGAACATGCCCCCACCCTGACATTACTATATCAACAACAATACAATGCATTGCAGTAAAATTATACCCTTCAATTATACACTTCAATTAACCAACATCCTATGCCTGCCTCTCTACAACAGTAAATCAGCAAACTTCTATAACTGAACTTAAAATAACCTGCCTACCCTTTCCCTGTCCATAAACCCAACTTCAACGATAACCAAAAAACTTCTGCCAACCCTGGCAAACTTTCAATAACCTTCGCACTGCACCTGTTCCAAGCGACAATACATACTACCCCTTGCTCACCTGTCCCAAGAAAGAAGGCCTATAACCAAAAAGGTAAAACCTGACAGTATACATACCCCAGGAGAAGAGAAAAGGAGAGGGGTGGTGGGAGGGAAATAACCTCAACTACCGCACACGCTCCCAGCCACCAGGTCACCAAACCTAAAATGGTGGCTGGGAGAGGGCGCACACAGCCCTTATACTTGGGCTGCTCTTGGGCTACAGATATGTAGCCTAAATCACAAAATAGAGGAACGGGGGGCTGCCCCCCCCACCCCTCACAAACCGCCCGGGGGGAGACTTCCCTTCGGTTGGCTGCCCCCCAAACCCTCCTTGGGAGGGAGGGGGGGGAGCAGACCAGACCAGACCATTTTGTTGTGTGAAAAAGGCTGCTTTATTGAAACAGGTGCACATTCCAATGAACATCCCTGACAACTGCCTTACAAAACTTAAAACCTCACTAATACATCCAAATACCTGACCCCTGACCCCGCCCCTACGATCCCCTGAACATGCCCCCACCCTGACATTACCATATCAACAACAATTCAATGCATTGCAGTAAAATGATACCCTTCAATTATACACTTCAATTAATCAAACATCCTATGCCTGCCTCTCTACAACAGTAAATCAGCAAACTTCTATAACTGAACTTAAAATAACCTGCCTACCCTTTCCCTGTCCATAAACCCAGCTTCAACGATAACCAAAAAACTTCTGCCAACCCTGGCAAACTTTCAATAACCCCCGCCACCCAGAAAATGGGAGGAGAAAATAGACCCCAATTTTCTGCCATCCCCTCCCCCACCCCCCTTTGCCTGCGCTAGTCCCTGGGTCCTCTGTTAGAATGTTTCTGCACGTTCAAAGACCTGGCCAAAACCTTCCTAATCTCCAAAAGGTAGAAGTCCATTCCCAGCCTGGAAAGATGCACTCCATCATCCCTGAAAAATTCCACTGTCTCGAAACGAATCTCCGCATGACTAACCCGTCCAAAACCCAGGCCCCTACAAAAACGTGACATCTCTGTGTTCAATGGCGCCTGGGTTGACGGCTCCACGCCAAACCCTGCAAGGCACAAACTCTGTCCACATCACAAAGCAACCTGCCCACTGTTCTTTAATCAAGGCCAAGTCTTTCTTCATCGCCCTCATCAAAACTACTCCCTTTTCCTTACACAAATCGTTCTCTCGAAGGTGTAAAACCAAAATATCCGGGCACCTGCCACCTACCATCCAGACAGGGAATCAACTCCTTCCATCGCATGCCCCCTTTGCCCCTCCACACAACCTTAAATAAACGCTCATTAAAACCTAAGTTGACACCAAAATAACTCTGGCGTGCTTGAACCTGTGCCCATTTAACAAAGGAGTGCCCCACTATCCAAATGGTCAATTCCTCCGCCTGGGGGCCGGGCACAGAACCTGAAATGAGAAAAATGTGCATGAGACTCAGACATTGAGAAATGACGCACGTGCCTCCCCTGCACCCCTTCTTATGTAGCGCTTAAAACAATCAGAGGACCATCGACCCAAATGCATGATATCCTGAGTCCAGCCCCTGTTGTACGCCTCTGTTGCCGCTCCAATCCGAAACGAGTGCGTCCCAAAACCAGCCCTATCGACCCCAATGTGGTGTAAAGGTTTCCGCAACACCGCCCGCAGCTGGTAGTCTGTCACCCTGTTTCCCTCTGCATGCCTGAATACTGTACCCCCCGCCCCACCTGCCATGCTGAACCAACGGCGTGCCCACCGAAGCAGACATGTAGCCTGGGGGACTGATGCCTCCAACCTAACCTATCTACCCCTACCCCTTTGGTCCGTTTTGGACCTGGCTAACCATATCTGCAAACCTTTCTCTTGTGGAATCACATCCTGCCACCCCACTCCCCCTCCCTTCTTGTTACCCAGTAGTTCTGACACTCTGAAAGCCCCAAAGAACATCCAAACCATTAATGTCGAAAACAGAGAAGTCTCTATGTCGTCCCTGCACACCTCTGGCAATACCTCAATTACTTGAGCCAAAATCTGCCAGGAAAGCGGCTTCCGTAGATGCCGCCCCCCCCGCTTTCTCCCTGGCCCACCCCTCGAGGATTCTCGTCTATAGTTCCCCTGCTGCCGGAGGATAACTCCATAGCAATTTGCCCATGAACGCTATACCTGCTAGCTTCCCGGCAAATGTGACCCTGGACAAACCTTTGTCGATGAGGTCCAAAATGAACTGAATGACATCCTCCGACCGCCGCCAGACCTCAGGGCGCCTCTGGGCACCTGACTTCAAAAACTCCTTCCATGACAAACTGTATGCAGCCCACGTGGATTCCGACAACGAACCTACCACCAATTGTAGCATCCTACGTTGCCTACGTACCACAGATGGGGCGGCATTGGCATGGGCGTCCTGTCGGGCTCCTTGGCCAGCCCACGGAATCTCCCCCACTTCGAATGAGATAAAGCATCAGCTTACCACCCCTAGTGCCTGCAAACTGCTGCTGTTGTCCACCTGCGCTGCTCCCTGACTGATGCCATTGCTGGCCTCCGTGTTGATATCCTCCCCCAAAACAGTTGACCAATGCATGTCGGCCCCCACATTTTGAGCACTCGTGACGAAACCTACAAAATTCCCGCGTGCACAGGCCTTTATTAAAGTCTCAGGACACCCCCCCTGTTCCCGACTGAGTCTTTCCTGTGCCCCCCACCCCTCCCCGGGTGGGTCTCCCCTGAAAGGGCCGGTATACGATAGGCAAACCGCTGGCCGTAAATATCGTCTTGCTCCCTTTTACCGCCCCCATCGTGTGTTACCACAGATCAGTGTCTAGTTCCCCCCATTTCCCTTCTGGGTCCATGCCATTCGCGCTCTAAACTCCTCATCATATTGTGCCCATGCGTATCCCCCCCTGTAATCTGTGCCTTTCAAATAACGTCCATGTACTTAAATAACGCTACGCAGCGTTCTGGGTACTTCTCAAAATATACACTTGCATAAATCAAAAACGCTGCCGTCCAATTTTCTATCGTCAAAGGTACTTTTGGCCGCTTAGCCAGCTCGTATTCCTCTTCTTTCGATCCCTCCTTGGACCTCACCTCCCTATGCAGGAGTTTTAGCATTTCAACATATTCCCCTTTCCATATGCGCTCTTTCGTTGCCAGCATTAAGTGGGCACCCAGGGGTTTTGTCACCCCCATATAAGGGAGTTTTTTTAATTTTCACCTCCTTACTCTCCGGGCCATCTTTTATATCCCCCTTCTTTTCCCCTTCTTCTGTCACTTTGTCTGTATTAGTTCCGCTCTCTATTTTAGTACCTTTTGTGTCGTCTACGTCCTTCGTCCCTACCCCAATGTCCACGACATACTTTCCCTTCCTCAAACATCCCCCCTCCTCCCCCCGATCCTCTTCCCCCTATCCCCACTGACACCATCCCGGTTTTCTCCCGCACTCTTTCTGCCTTACCTGGCTCCAAGGAGGGTGCCCGTACAGTTGCAGTCCGCCTCGCCAATGGCCCTTTCATTTTGGATGTCCTCGGTGCCCTTGCAGCGAGCCCCTGTGCCCTCTGCGGCTTTTCCGCCGGTGCCTGCAATATACTAGCCAAGACGTGAGATTGCCCCCCGTTCCTGATCCTCCTCCTCCTGCAGTTCGCCCTCCTCGAGGCTTTCCTCGTCGTAATCTAGTTCCTCATGCCCCCTCACCTGGGGCCATTCTTGCGTCAACTCTGCCCTAAGGGCCCTACCGGACCCTTTATTCCCTACCTTCGGTGGAGCCGACTGTACCCGCTGGTACTCCACGGGCACCGTTGCCCATCTTATATCACTCTTTGACGTCCCGGTGGTCCACCGGGACCTACCGGGTGTTGGGGCCAGCGAGGTCGTTCTGGGCCTTCGTTTGCTGGCCACGACGGGCTCCCCCGCCGTTCCCGGGCGCGCCGCTCGAGGCTCCACCCTCACTTCACCTCGGTGCCAACGGGCCGCTCCCAGCCCTGCCGAGTCCGCCATGCTGCGCTGCTCCTTGCCCTGCAACAAAAATGTCTGGTCTGATGTGCTGGTTCCCTTCCAACTATACTCCTGGCCTACCCTACCTTCCCCGACCCAACTGTGGCCCACTTCAGACCAACCGGCTCGCTCCCTGCTCTCTACCGACCCACAAAGGGGGACATCCTCCCCGTCCTCCTCCCCACTCCACTCCAGCATGGCCGCGACCAGCGCTGAAGACGGCCCCTGCCCCAGCCCTTGACCTATTCCCCCGGCAGACCCATCCCCCCAGGGCCCGCCCAAAACTAGGGCCCCCGCATCCCCCTTTACCTGCCCTATGAATGGTGTGCCCGTCTGAAGAGAAACCCCTTGACAAATATGCATCTAGCTGGCCCACCCTGTCCAGGCCCCGCACCTCATTGTTCCAGGCTGTGAAAATATCCAGCCCCTCCCAAGCGTGACTCCCTCCAGCCGGCTCTAACTCCCCAGGCAGGTCGTCTTCTGAACTGTACCCATCCCCCCTCACTAGGCCCTCCTCCTCCTCCCAAGTTAATGTCCCCGATGTCCTGGCTGACCTATTCGGAAGCCCTGCCCCACTGCCCATCGGCATGGGGCCTGCCTCTATACCCCTTTCTCCCTCTACTAACTGTACAATAGCCCCCCCTTCCACCTCAAGAGGGGCCACCCAAACGTCCCCCGCTGACTGCCCCCCCAAGCGTTGCCTCTCGCGACCCCAGTTACCGGCCACAGCTCATGAGCCTCTGACACGGGCTCCTGCCCTTGCTTCACCAAATGTCCCCGACCCCCACTCCCCTCCAGGCTCCCCTCGGGAGCGGGGCTTTCATTCTGGACCGACCCGGCAGCCGGGGCAGACCTCCCGGGCTCCAGGGCGATCAAAGCCTTCCCGCTGCTCTCCCTGACGTGGCCCCGCCCCCTGCTCCCCCACTGGCTACAAGCGGGAGCGGGGCCTTCTTTCTGAAGCCGAGACTTCTCGCAACATCGGAGAAGCGTGCCGCATCAGGAAGAACTTGACGTCTTTATTTCTTTGCACCGGATCTTTGCCGCATCTCCATCTCTGCAACACTTTCGTTGTAGAAGCGTGACGCATCGTAAGGTACATTGACTCAAAGTGTCGCATTTTTAAGAACTGAAGAAAACTAAGCTAAACCTACCATTTTAAGTACAGTATTGTGGATTTTTGTCGTTTATGGTCTTGTGTTAAATCTATATAAAGAATACTTATTTTTGATATAAAACTTGTGTGGTGTCCATCTGTAGTGTTGTCACTGGATTACTGTATGTGTTCACAAATGCTTAACACACTGCCTCTGAGATAAGCCTGTCTGCTCGTGCCAAGCTACCAAGGGGGTGAGCAGGGGTTATTTTAGGAGTGTACCCCCCTACCCTGACTAGAGGCGAGGGTCCCTATTTGTCACAAGTACCTACCTGTGCCAACTAGAGACCCCCAAATCTAACAGTCCCCAACCCCCGCTCCCCTCCAGGCTCCCCTCGGGAGCGGGGCTTTCATTCTGGACCGACCCGGCAGCCGGGGCAGACCTCCCAGGCTCCGGGGCGATCAAAGCCTTCCCGCTGCTCTCCCTGATGTGGCCCCGCCCCCTGCTCCCCCACTGGCTACAAGCGGGAGCGGGGCCTTCTTTCTGAACTGCCCCGGCAGCCGGGAAACAACTCCCAGGCTCCGAGGCGAACAAAGCCTTCCTGCTACTCTCCCCATTACGGCCCCGCCCCCCGCTCCCCTTGCGGTTCTCAGCGGGAGCAGGGTCTGCATTCCCGGTCACCCTGGCAGCCAGGAAAGGCCTATCAGGCTCCTGGGTGGACAACACCTTCCTGCCGCGTTCCTTGCTTCGCAGCGAAGCGTCCCTTGGCCGTGCCCCCTGCCCCAGAGGAGTCATACCCCTCCCAACCTCCGACATAACGTGCTGCATCCGGGGTCGCTCTCCTGGCTTAGGAGCGGCCCCGCCCACTTACCGCCATAATCTTCAGCCGTTCGGCAAAGTGCATGCCGTCACAGCAGCGGCCACCCCCGCCGACGCCTGCCGCGTCAGGCGTGCCGGCTCCGCGGCCTCAGGGATCACGAAGTCCATACGCCCGGCCTCACTCAGGAGCCGCAAAGCCTTGAGTACTCTATAATCCTCCATTCCCAAGTAAGACCACACTACTCTCAGTGATATACCCTGCAGAAAACATGCAAACCTCGCAACTAATTGCTAAGCTAAGGGAAAAAACCTCAACTACCGCACACGCTCCCAGCCACCAGTTCACCAAACCTAAAATGATGGCTGGGAGGGGGCGCACACAGCCCTTATACTTTGGCTACTCTTGGGCTACAGATATGAAGCCCAAATCACAAAATGGAGGAACGGGGGCTGCCCCTCCCAAACTGCCCGGGGGGGAGGGGTGGGGAGACCTCCCTTCGGTCGGCTGCCCCCCAAACCCCTCTTGGGGGAGGCAGGGGTGGTGCACAGAACAGACCAGGCGCCCTCCAAACACTCTGATAAGCAGTAAACAAAGACAGTAGGGGGAAGTGCTTGGAACAGGTGCCCTTACTTGAGACAAGAATGATGTGGCATAGTAAATAGAGCTGCCGACTTTGGGCCTGGGGACCCAGGTTCGAACCGCGGTGTAGGAGCTATAAATAATATGAGAATGGCATTAAATAAATGTAGCAAATATAATTATGCAATAGTTAAACCTGCACAGTTACAGGATCGGGTGAAAATGTTGACTGGCTGAACACAGGAGTCTGATGAGCAGGAAACAAAGACGGAGGGGGAAGTGCATGGAACAGACGCCTTTCAAAACGTCTCTTAAGATGAGGAGGAAACAAATGCTGTGTGTGTTAGCTAGGAAGCGAAAAGCTGCCTGCAACAGCAGGTAGGATAAAGTCATTTAGGAAAATAGTACTGACAGACTGTAAATAGCTATGGAGTAACAACACATGTCAAAGGGCCAGTGCTCGTGGGAGGTAACAACAGAAGAGAGGGAGGTACTAAGGAGGGAATACTAAGCTTGTACACTAATCAAAAGCCACCATTTATAAAAGGACAGTAATAGAAGCCAATTGAAAAGATGGGCGGAAAATGGGCAGAGCTTAAAGTCCAATACTTGAATACAGTATGTCTCACAGAGACAGCGTAAGCGCTGCCTAGGCAAGACCGAAAAACGCCTCCTGGAAGCTTGGCCCATCTACCGTCGCACACCGGCCTCCCCCCTTTAATTACTGGCAGCATCGCCTTACACGGCTCCAGATAAAAGCAGCTCTATGCAGTTTCCATTTATGCACTTTTTGCGTTAAATAGTGGCTGGGTAATCAGTAATCAAGTGCGCTTAGGCAGCGCATGCGCTTGCCGAGTTTGATTTTAATATATGCGCTTCCTGAGTTTTGTTTTTTATTGCCTGGGCAGTAGACATGAGAGGCGTGCAAGGCTACTGCTCCCCCAGCCCTCCCAATCCAAACTCTCCCCCTGCTCCCGCACCACACAATTCAGCAGCACACCACTCCTATGCAGAGAACCCAACACCGTGCCTACACCCCGACCAGTGCATGCCCAAAGCACCGAGCGACATATTTTTTAATTCTCACGATATGCTGTTCGCCCCAGTACACTCCACTTTATTTTAGTAGGAGGAAAAGCCTCAGAGATGCGCCTGCAAAAAGTAGCATTAAGTTGACGAAATGCAACCCTTTTCGCCCCTCCCCCACGTGAGCTTTACCACCTAGTGTAGCTGAAGAGCCAACTCCCCCACTGTATCAGGACCTTATGTGCTGTCAGTGTGCATCTCAACATCACGGGACTGCATTATTGTCCCATCTGCCTGCACCTTAACGCTCATGGGTTGTGCGGCATCCATGGTGTTCTAAAACAAACGCTTTAATATGCCTCTCTACTGTTTCTTAGCTGTCTCTTTTTTTATCACTATTTCTTATCTCTCCAATCTATCTCCCTTCACTGGCTTCTCACCCTTCACTCTTTCTCTCTCTCGCTCCCACTCTCTCCATTCGTGGTTTCCTGTCTGCTGTCTGCACGCAAATGCCAGAAGAGCTATCATGCCATATTTGTCGGAAAGGTGTGTTTTTCTTCAGCTGTGGACGAAAATGGCCTTCTATGTCTCTATTGATCATAATAATAAACGAACCGCACTTGCATAACAGGCCTAAACCTTGTCCTAGTTTAGCGGCCCGCAGCTTGTTTCAAAACAGTTAGTGTTTATAAAGAACTAAACTCATAATCTCCATGGCTCTGTTCTTATGAAACCGTGAAAATGCAGCCTCTCTTTCTGTTCTTTTATTTTGCTAAATATAACGCATGTTGACCTTCAAGCTGCGTAAGGGAGTCTGCAGAAGTACGGAATAGGTAAATGTTTTAGAATGTCAAAATGAAGCGCCACAGTGAACTATTTTTACAACTTTTTTATACTATAATTTCTTTGACGTTTTGTTGTTTTTCGCATGCTGGTAGTGTTTGTTTACCCATCCCATCTATAAAATCGAGCCACAGTAGCGAATAACTTACTTCACTGATGTGCTTAGGTATCAGTAATGCGATACTTTTACCCACACTAGAATTACTTTTGCGGGTGATGTCTGTGTAAGAGCTTGTGATGCTTTTCAAAGTGTCAGTTTATGAACCACCTTTGTGCATATGGACGCATACTTGGTGCTACATACGATTTCCATCAGCATTGCAAAACCGAACAAACACAATGCTCATAGACCATGTCACCTGTGAGACACAATTCAGTGTTGGTTTTTTGTCAGAAGACTTGCATTATAACACTTGATTATTTTTTTTGTTGGTTACCTTGTAATTAGCAGATAGATGCCCCCACATGCAAAGTGTGCTTGGTTAAAAATCCAACTGATTTGTTCAAGTATGGAACCTCAAGATTGGCCTGTGTCATAGGCACATATTTCCCTCATTCTTTTTGTTTGCTTTTTAGTTCATGCACATCTGCATATGGGTGGGGAAAGCAGAACTTCCAATGCCATGTTACCAAGAAGTACAAAACAAAATTTGAGAGAAATGGACGAACATGTAACCTAAATGTATATATAAAATTTAAAAAAGCATTTGCAATGCAATAGGTCTCACATTTGCGAGAGTTTGAGCTATTGGCATTGTAAATGACAATGCCTTTTATTTATATGTTTTGAAAACCTACAAGTGGTGCGTAAACACGCACTTTGTCCTTATAGTCCTTGCTTATGAGAAGCCAGGCTGGCAGTAAAAGAGGCACAGTTACTGCCAGCCTTGCTTCTCGTCAGAGACTATAAGTACAAAGTGCGTTTTTATGCATCGCTTGCTATGGAGTTCCCCATGTCGAGACTTGGCTGCCGGAAAAGGCGGGTTCTTTGGTTTGTCCTGAATAAGCAGGGGCATTGTGAATGCGCTGGGGGAGGTTGGGCCCATTACTGAGAAGTCAGTCTCCTCTTTACTTTTAGTGAGTTCTGAAAATGTATACGTGTGTGGTATGTACAGTGCGCATGATGAGTCAATGCTGAAATCCGAGAAGGAAAATACAGCCATTAATGAGTCACTAGCTACTAGCTCCAATGAGGGAGACTTCCTCCTCCACAGAGAAGAGCAGCCCTGCAATCCGGCCCACGATCCCACCCCCGGAGATGTTAAATATTTCCACAGTAACACACACACACTAGTGCCATGTGTGTTCATCAGATTGACCAACGCTGTCTTTTGAGGCTGTGCATGATATGTTCTCCATGGTAGAGCAATACTGTGCTGCATACATGTATAGACTCAGCTGCAAACCAGCTAGGGCTTAGAATGCTACCTTCTGTAGGGATATGACAGCCTGGATTAGCCTGAGAACCTTCATCTGCTGACACTACAATTGCTATTTAACCACCTGTCGAGCGTCTTTGCCCCTCACTGCACCACACTAGCACCAACATGGCAAATAGCGTCTTTGGTTGTTGACAGTTTTAGACAGTTTCTTTCTTTCTGAAGACTGCTTAGATTTTAAGTTGGCCCATGTCTGATGATGTGCTTCTTCCAGTTCTGTTATTTGTAACCAACAAGAATAGGCCTTGTCTGTTCACTTTTCTTCTTATAAGATTGGCCCTACTGGTCCCAGTGCGCTCTGTGTTGTTGGAGTGGGTGGGCATGTGAGTGGGGATAATGTGCTGCATGGCTAAACACTTATAAGGTCCCAAAGGCAAGACCTATTGGCTATGCCAATGCTTGTTTGATCATAGCAGACTGCAGACCACCATACCAGGTCAATGATGCAGCTGTCAGTATTCACAGTTTGGAGTAGAGTCTATTTTTCTTCTCTTTTTTACCTGAATCCAGGATACAAGGGCTTATAAACCCTCCCTGGGAAAAAGCCATCGTAACTGGGACCCTCCACCCCCTGGACGTGATATGGCTGCCTGCATGTCTATGTGCATGAGCCTATGGGGTATGTGGCTTTCCCCACGATGGAAGGTTGCCATTGAGAACATTTCTTGGTCTTGTTAAAAGCATTGCTTCCTTCTACCCCTGCAAGTTAGAGAGGCTCTCCAGCTCACCCACCCCTCCTCCATCCTTACATAGGCCAGTGTAGCTTAGGGAGTTGCACAGCTGTGTTGGATCGAAAAAAGCTTCAGAAGAGCTTTGCGTTCAATGCACTGCTGAGCAAGTTCCTCCAGACCAGGCAGTAACCTGCTATAAAGACACTGCAGCGGAAGGCCAATGGCATGGCCCTTTGCTCTATATGTAACAGAGATGATGTGCTCTGTGCCCTTCACCTTTGTCGATCTCCCGTAAGAGGGGTGCAGCTTCCGCAACAACCCGTTGTAATGACTCCCCTAATACTGCAGGTGCTGTGGAATGACTCCTATCACCAGGGGTTGGGGGATGCATCACCGCCATGGAACCGGACGTTTCACAAAGAAGGCCACACTTGGGTTTGATCAGTTCCCTCCAACCTTTCAAGTGTAGGTCAGCATCTGAGTAACTGGTTGGTTTGTCACAAACTCACAAGTTTCCCTCTCAGGTGGTGATTCCTCCAAGATTATCGGTTAATTTCTTGGAAGCTCTCTGCGCAAGTACGAAGTAAGAATTAGGCCAGGGGAAGGGCTTAATGTTGTTCTCTGTGATCCAGAGGAGGAAGGAGGCTGCCACAAGGGTGCTGATCTGACCTGAAAGACTCAGCTACTTCGAGTCTGCCTGGAGGATCTACTTCAGAGAGGAGTGGGTGTGCTGAGGCTAAAGTGCTGCTGCTCGCCCCATCCTAGAATCACAGCTTGCTGCTCTGCACCCAGGGTTGTAGTATGACAGATAATAGGTTACAGCACCAAAATAAAAGTTACCCCCCTTTTAATTAGATAGCTAAAAAAGTGTCCCACATTTGCAAATAGGGCACTTTTGAACTTCTAATGACATGCTGTGTAGGTGTTGTGCAAGGTTTAGGAGACTGCATGCAACCTACATCTTTAGCAAGGCTGGCTGAGAAGCCACTTACCCTGTGTGTCAAACAAGGCAGTATGAAACTTATGTCTGTTGAACAGCGCTCCCACCCCTGTCCCATTCTCCCCGTAGAGCACACATTTGGGGACATCCTTCACCTTCAAGCCAGATTACGCATATTCACTCCCGCCAGCGAATGCTTCAGAATCTCCTTCCCCATCCATAGATAATCTTCCATTGGTGAAACCCATAATATTAGGAGCCAAGATGCCAAAACGTAGGCAAAAAAGTGTTCTGTAAAAATTTTGTGAAAGCATGTCACTGGAAATTCTCAAGGGCCTCACACTCTTGTTTTCTGCTTTGTGGTATATTGTGTATGTTTCAGGAAACAAATGATGGACGGAATGCTGACAATGCAAACATTCTCCCCCAGTCAAAAGATCTGGGTTAAATCCATCGTGTTCTTTTGCCCACTACGCCACCCAAGTTTGGACCCAGCCATATGCAAATCAGTCTTGACCCTGTGCCCCATGGGAACAGTCCAGACCGAACTGCCAGGCCAGGTCCTCCCTGGACCGGCAACAAGCATCCTGGGACCGGTTTCAGAGTATGTCACCCTTCTTCAGCCAGGCTAGCTTGAATCCAGTGGCACAGTGAGCAAGGGACCCACGTCTGGGCATACCCATCCCACTTAGGGCGAAAAGTGTTACAGCAAACAAATGATGGACGGAATGCTGACAATGCAAACATTCTCCCCCAGTCAAAAGATCTGGGTTAAATCCATTGTTCTTTTGCCCACTACTCCACCCCAGTTTGGACCCAGCAATATGCAAATCAGTCTTGACCCTGTGCCCCATGGGAACAGTCCAGACCGAACTGCCAGGCCAGGTCCTCCCTGGACCGGAAACAAGCATCCTGGGACCGGTTTCAGGGTATGTCACCCTTCTTCAGCCAGGCTAGCTTGAATCCAGTGGCACAGTGAGCAAGGGACCCACGTCTGGGCATACCCATCCCACTTAGGGCGAAAAGTGTTACAGCAAACAAATGATGGACGGAATGCTGACAATGCAAACATTCTCCCCCCAGTCAAAAGATCTGGGTTAAATCCATTGTTCTTTTGCCCACTACGCCACCCCAGTTTGGACCCAGCCATATGCAAATCAGTCTTGACCCTGTGCCCATGGGAACAGTCCAGACCGAACTGCCAGGCCAGGTCCTCCCTGGACCGGAAACAATCATCCTGGGACCGGTTTCAGGGTATGTCACCCTTCTTCAGCCATGCTAGCTTGGCAATTCGGGCTGGACTGTTCCCATGAGGCACAGGGTCAACTGATTTGCATATGGCTGGGTTCAAACTGGAATGGCATGGTGAGCAAAAAACGATGGATTTAGGCCCAGATCTCTGTACTGGGGTGAATGTATGACATTGTTCTGCATTCTGTCCATCAACTGTTGTTTTTGCATTTGTCACCCCGAGTGGGACGGGTATGCCCAGACGTGGGTCCCGTGCTCTCCATGCCACTGGAATCAAGCTATCCTGGCTGAAGAGGGGTGAAACCCGAAACCGGTCCTAGGATGCTTGTTTCCAGTCCAGGGAGGACCTGGCTTGGCAGTTCGGGCTGGACTGTTCCCATGAGGCACAGGGTCAAGACTGATTTGCATATGGCTGGGTTCAAACTGGAATGGCATGGTGAGCAAAAAACGATGGATTTAGGCCCAGATCTCGGTACTGGGGTGAATGTATGACATTGTTCTGCATTCTGTCCATCAACTGTTGTTTTTGCATTTGTCAGCCCGAGTGGGACGGGTATGCCCAGACGTGGGTCCCGTGTTCTCCATGCCACTGGAATCAAGCTATCCTGGCTGAAGAGGGGTGAAACCCCGAAACCGGTCCTAGGATGCTTGTTTCCAGTCCAGGGAGGACATGGCTTGGCAGTTCGGGCTGGACTGTTCCCATGAGGCACAGGGTCAAGACTGATTTGCATATGGCTGGGTTCAAACTGGAATGGCATGGTGAGCAAAAAACGATGGATTTAGGCCCAGATCTCTGTACTGGGGTGAATGTATGACATTGTTCTGCATTCTGTCCATCAACTGTTGTTTTTGCATATTGTGTATGTTTGACACAATCTTTTTTTCTCTGGGTGGTAGAAAGGCCTGTGTTAACAAAACGGTATCCTTGTGCTTCATTGCAAGACATAACTGTCCGTTCTACCATCCAACATAAACTAGATTGTGTTGAACATGCATAGCGCTGCACTGTGCAAAAACACAAGCTCAAGAGTCTGAGTGTCCTCTTTCTTGCCTTGAACTGCACCCTCAGGGAAGCAGAGGACTTTGCACAAGCTGTGAAGACAAATTTGATATTCTAACTAGAATATTTGGAAAAGTACACCTTTTGATCAAGGTCAGCCAAAATGAGAACATCTCAATGTCCATTCCTTCATAGACCTCCTCATGGATGCCCTTCAAGAAGAACTCAAGAACCTGTTGAAGTCCTTCTAGAACACGCTCTTTGTGCACAACACTGAAAAACCAGGTGGACTGTGACAACACGAGTCTGTAAATCTAAACCCTCAGCACCTTGGCACACCCAAGAATTCCCAGAGAACAGGCCTGCCACACATAGAATGGAAAAGAAATGTGGATGAACCTATGACCTCAGATAGTCTCATCTAACGAAACAAAAACCACATTCTACAAGACTGCCATCAACACAGTGACTAACAGAAGCAAAGCACTGTTCAAGACAGTCAAGCATTGCAGTCTTCCATTTCTACCTCCACCCCCATTCCCCCAGTTAATGGTTGAGTGCTGCACCATCAATCATTTTTTCAAAGAAGATCAACAAATTCAGACTCCACATGGCCAAACAAAACAAATACCCACTCCACCTCTAATCCCACATCACTCCACCTTCAAGTGGATGTCCTTCAAGCTCATCTTGCATGCTGAACTACCCAACATCTCGAACTCACTCAAGTAACTCACATAAAGATGATATCTTATCATCATCCATTGTCAAATCCCTCTGAAAAGATGTTGTTAGACAGTTTCTCAACAATGACAACTGCTCTCTCAACCAACGCACCTTCCCAGATGCCCATAAGACATGACTAGTCTTGTCCTCCCATGCTAAAGCAGCAGGAATCTGGATCAAAACAATCTCACCATCTGCCCTATCGCCCACCCCATTCATAGAAAAAGCCATTGAGAAAACAGTCTTCACCCACTTACAGGAGCAGATCAACAAGAACAATCTTCTGCCGGACAATCAATCTGATAACAGACCATGCTGCACCATGGAGACTGCTGCTCTTCAGACAGTTGACATTGCCCACCTCACCAGCACCACCTGCCTCTTGACCCTGCTTGACCTCTCTGCAGCCTTCAATAGATCCGTCATCAAGCACTTAACCATACCATGGAAACATGTTAGTCACTGTGCACTGTTACATGCATCCCTTTTATTGGCTTCTTATCCTTCAGTAAATTTTCAAGCAAGTTCATATCACAATGTGTCCTTGTTTATGGATCATTTCCACAAATTCTCATTCTCAGAACTCTTTCTATGCATTTCAGTGATTCAACCTCTTCATCAGGAAAATACCGTTTACATATTTTGTTGAAAAGTGGTTATAATATTGGATGGTATTTCAAACCTCCATTTTAATGGGCACATGCACACTTCTTACCAAATGCAACATAGTGGAAAAATATGGTCCATGTACGCATCAGCATGTGTTCTTCTCATAAAGAGTTGAACACACATCCCACCCTTCCACATCAACCAAATACACATTTGTGTGCCATTCAGATACTTCACATGCACACTCCCTAATTTTCTCCTCACAAAGTACACTCGGCCTGCAGTTGTGCCAACTATATATCCATTAGCTACTCACATGGGAAGACTTTCACCTATATTATAAACTCATTCATAATACGCATACATATCAATTCTTCAGTAACTCTACCGATAAAAGTGTTAACCTTTGAACTGCATGGCCTGATGTGAAATATAATTTAACTTGTGAAAATGTAATTGAAATGGTAGTAAATATCAACGTTAGTAAAATTGCCCCAGTGCCATGAACCCAAAGCAGGCTTCACTGATCCATCCATCTTCTATTCAGATTTCATGGGCATTGGTTTGTAACCACAAATCCAGCATAGGCGCTGCATGAATCAGAGAAGCTAGTCTTGGGTTCGCACTACCTGGGAATGAAGCTTACCCATGATTTGTGGTACTAGGATCGGCACACCCAAAAAATAAAAAACACATTGGCCAAAGGGCAACCTTTATGGTCCAAGCCTATGTGTAGTGGGGTTTGGCCGCCTGCCGCAAGGTCAGGTCCTTCAGTGAAGCTCTACTGCGCACAGTCTTTGGCCATGCACATCAGACATTGGCACTGGCGGAGGGTTGGGCTGCACCTCTCTGGAGTGAAGGGTGGTGCTCACAGATGCTTGGCTGCAGGGCCTGTCTGGCCAGAAGCCAAGACCTATGGCCAGCCCCTAATGCGCATTTCCAAACACCATGCACAGCGGGGTTTGCAACTGCACATGGTTGTGCAGAGGGCCTGCCATCAACTGCTGCTGTGCACAGCGGAAGGCCATGCACAGTATGGGGTGGTTCCCATGGAGGGTTGGGTGCAGGACCAGCCAGGAGGTCAAGCTCTGCAGCCAACCCATTCACCATATGGCTGAAGGTGGGGTGGCCACCAGTTTATCACCCAAATACAGCAGTAAGCAGATAAAAAGTGACCCGTTAACCTTGGTGAAGGGCCTTCCATTGCAGAGTAAGACATATCACTGCTTTTTTAGTAACTTTTCATCCGTTTGAGCTGGAAACAAACTTTCTGTTGTGTAAATCTGCAAATTATGCAGCAGACAATGGACTATGAGGCAAATGTGGCAAATCCATAATTATGTGGAAAACTCCACTGTCACTGAATCACATAATTCCAGTGGCCCCGACTATGGACTCAGACATGGACCAACGTACTCCTTCCGGAATATTCAAAAACAGTTCATACTTCAGTAGTATTCCTCAATAGCCATTATTAAGACTCTTATGTTTAATGTATAATGAAATGATATTCCCCATGCTTAAGGTTTTGTTCCTTCTTCACCTCTTTCGTCCTCTATATCACACCTTTATATTTTCTTAATGTTTTGGACGGTTTATTAAAATAACTCAAAAAATCATTAAGGACTTAACAAAATAAAAATAGCTAGGTGAAAAGCACCTTGGTTGCTCCGTAGGGTACGGTTTCTGACAGGGAACTGATGTGATGTCCTCACTCTGGGGAGAGGATGTGGTCCGTCGGCTAGACTGCCGACTTTGGTGCTGGAAACCAACGTTCGAGCGTCCACATCCTGTGATTCTGGGCAAATCACTTAATCTCCCCGTGCCTACCAAAAAAAAAAAAAAAAATGAATGTGTCCTTGTGTAACGTAACCAGTGCTCATGTAAAGCGCTCCAATACCTTCGGGTCGAGTTCGCGCTATATAAATCTGCACACACAAAAAAAAAACTCTATATGTACGTGTTGAGATGAACATTGTAGATTCGCTCCATGGCTTCAGGATCAGTGGCTCCTGCCAAGGGTTAGACGTAAAGTCTTCTTTCCGTATGTATGTATGTATATACAGAAATGTGTACATATGCATAACTGAGATGAAAATTGTAGATTCCCTACATATCACCAGGATAGGTGACATGTATAAAAGCTTCTCAGGGGTTACTTGTCGATTCTATCGCTCCTATCGCTCCTGGCCTTCGCCCCTTCTCTGCTTCTTCTCCTTACACTCTCCTCCTTGCAACTGCCTCAATTTCTCACTTCAGCACCAATATTCTATTGGTGACATCACAGGCGCTTCAGAAACGGGCTGACTCCAGAATCTTCTATGCCGAATTAAATAGTGGTAAAATTGATCAATTAAAATTAATAAAGTGTCTAGAAATAAAGAAGTAAAACTGAAAATGTAAAAAAAATATTTCAATATCTGAGTATTTGTTTGGTGTCTACTTGTTTTTGTATTTGTGTTTATTGTTTTGAGCTTCAAATCTCAGAAATTACTTAGGCCGGAAGTCCCCAGCTTCCAATAATGACTCAATGGGGGTCCTCGGATTCCCGTAATGATTTAGTGGCGGTCCAGAGAAGTCAAAAGGTTAAGAACCACTCTTCTACGCATTAGGACTCTCCGAGACATCTGGCATACAGACAAATAAGCAAAAACATAGAAACTCTTAGACATGGGGCTTCTGTGTGGTAAACAACCCAAAACAATAAAGGCTGGACGGCCTAAGTTACACTGGCACAACGACTAGCGTACCCGAAATACTCTTGCTGTGACAGTTACTCCCTAGCAAAGCATAAGAATCCTACCATCACATGGGTTACTGGTAGGGTGACCAGACGTTCCGGATTTCCCCGGACTGTCCTGGTGTCCGATGCTTTCCTTAATTTTAAGCTTATGTCCCGGTTTTTAGGACAAAGGTCAAGTCATCCTGAAAGGTGTGCTCTCTTTAAGTAAATTGTTTGTCTCTTTCAAGCAGCGCAGCAGGTCGGTTTCAGCAGAATGGGAGACAGATTGGGGATGGAGAGCAGGGGGGCCCAGGGTACTCAGGGTAGTTGTGGCATATCGAATGGGAGTGGGGGGAGGTGGGGGGTGGGCGGGTGTACACACATTTAAATGGCTATGCAAAATTGGGACAGGCCAGACAAAAGTAAGGCTTTAGTCCTACTTTTATGTCTGGCCTGTCTCGGTTTTCCCTTCTCAACATCTGGTCACCCTAGTTACTGGTGGAAAGTGGACGATAGGTCCTAGTTTAAAAAAAATCCTCGCTGCATGTTAATGCCTCAAGCAGAGTTACTAAAGGGTACCTAAATAGCAAAACCTGAGAATAGTTGATAAATTTGTGGAGTCTGAGAAAATCAGAAACACAAACATGCGTGTAGCTGCAGACCCAGGCCTTTGAGAAAGGATGGAATATTAGAGTAGAGGTTACCACAGAAAGCTATTACAGTTTTGCCTGCTTGCTGAACTTCAAGAGTTAGACAGCTATGAGGCTCATACCCAAGCCGGAGGGTTGGACAGTCAGGAAGAGGTGAAGCTGATGCATGGCTTCGGCAAAATACTGCAAATTGAAAGTGAAACTGAAAGACCCAAGTCTTCCCTGAGCTCAGCTCAGAGATACATTTTAAACAACATTTGTTCTTTTATGGTACATTCCTTAGCAGCACAGGCCTAATGATGCGGAAACAAGTGTTATATGTTTTGACTTCTTGCGACCCGTCTGGATCTGTAAATTAATCACAGACCTGTGGTCCTCAGAGTCTAGTTGAAAACAACCAGGCTCCCCCCTCCCCCTTTTAATTGCTCTGCCACATACTTGGTCCTTTTACACCCCAGTCTGCCCTCAGAGATGTTCAAAGACCCCCAACTCTCTGTCAGTGACCTCCAGATAGATATCAGAGACTCATCTCACACTCAGAGGGTCAGGTTAAGGCAAGTCGTTATCAGATGTCCCTCGGAAGCTCTCAGCCTACCTTGAGACTGTTAGGCCCTGATTACCAGTTTCCCTTGTCAGATGTGATAATTGTTGCATCTCGTCAGATGTGATAGTTAATGCACCCAATAAAAGGCAACGCCAAGGTGTTCAGAACTTATTGAGTGTAATAATTAGCACCTATTCGGAATTTTCGGGGTTTAACATGGGGATTTTGGCGCTTGCTGCACTACAATCCATATGTCCCAATACTGTGATTTCCCCCCTGTTAAAGTCTTGCTGAAATGCAAGAAAGGGTGTGAGCTTTATCACACCCAGCAATTACCGGGGTGATAAACATCGCACCACCTATAATTACTGATCCAGCGCTACACTTAATCAGGGATCGATACTCAATATCATTTCATACAAATGGCCCATACAAATGAAACCCGTGTTGCGCTGGGGGTCAAGTTTTAATGACGTGATTCATTAGTTTTCTTCTTATAAATTCATATCTAACATTTCTAAATACATAACTGAACCTGAATATCAACTCTCTTTCTTCTGGTCGATGGACCAATTATTTGAGAAGTTGATGGTAATAATAGTACTATCTATCTATCTATCTATCTATTGGGTAAATAATCACAGACTCTCGATATGATTAATAAAGGTTTATCGCAAAATAATGTGAAATCAATGCTCATCGCATACAGGTCATAAAGCAAACAATGAAAAATCTCACAAAGAAGAAAAAAGAAACATCAGCAAATGCAAACAGTGTCATACTTATCAAATGAACGATGCACATATGAAGGAGTGGATAGATGAAGAGACATAAGTTTCAGAGACAAAAACATATATATTTGCAAATGTTTATGCAAAGTATGAATCATGAAGATATACTAACCCAAAGGATCAGAGAAATACCACCCCCCTGGCCAAGGAGGTAGTGGGGGTCCCCCGAAATAGAATCACGGAACAAAGATTTCAGGATACAGGAACGGGACAAGGACCGGATCAGCTAGGCCTTTCTGCAAACCGACGAATCACCCCTCTATCTCTCCTTCTCTCCTTCTCTGTTCTCTCCACCTCTGCGCTCCGCTATCTCCGCGCTCGTAATCCTCTCCCTTCTAAAAACCACACCCCTAAAGGCACCCCAATTATACCCTAAAACCTACATGTCCAACCCACAATAGTTGAAACAATTTTTAAAACTCAGCCTCTCATTGGATGGTTTAGGGGGTGTTCAATCACACCACCATGATCACATTCATGATTCTACAGTCTTCTTTGTTTTACATCTTTCGCATGACATAATTTTCGACTAGTTCATTTGTTCATAAAACATGTAACAATTTCATCGTTCACATGAGCTTTTCTGCTTCGTCCGCGGAAGAAGTCTTGGGTCCCACGGCCAGTCTCGGCTCTTGGCAGACAAACAAGGTTTCGTTGCTGATCAACCTTGACTTTTTGTACTCTTCTGCAGCGCTCAGCTTTTCTGTCTATTTATTGGATTATTCATGCTTTTCTTCCAGTCCCCATCTACCATGTCAACTTTAGGAAAATGCAGGCCCATTCAGCTTACTATGACGAATAAACATTTATTAATTACATGGATATGTACTTTTCACTGTTTACCACCCTCCTTTTGCACTACCCCATGTTAATATTTTTCTTAGCAAAGCTTTTAAGCAAAAGCGGCATTATTTATTATTATTTTCGAAGCAAGATGCTAGATGCAAAATGCGGCCTGGTTCTTTCATGCCGGGTCTGGTGGCTCAGTGGACTAATGCGTCCATTGCAGGGGCCTGTGTTCGACCTCATGGTCACAGGTTCAAATCCCGGCGGGTCCACTCAGTCTTTCATCCATCTGAGGTCGATAAAATGAGTACCATTGAGTTGGGTAACAATGAACATCTGTTATTCAGTGCTAAGAGACCTCTGGATGAACGTGCGCTTTACAAATACTTATGTTATTAGCTCACATTAGTGCATGCATGTGCAAAAGCGGTTTCCCGTGTATTTTATGTGATTTGTATGTTAATTTCCACTGCACACTGTTAGTAAGTATTACGGGGATGTCAATTCGAGCAGTCTTTCTTTTCTTTTTCCCTTATAAAATCCTGCTCCATCAATCCCCCCTCTGATGGCTTTTTTGAGCCATCAAGAATACCCATCATACCATGTGCCATCTTAAAGTTCAATTTTTCTTCTCTCTTTTCATCATTCTTTCGTCTAAATCTTTCATCATTTCGTAATAATTTCTTTTCATATCTTCTAGTTCTATCTCATCTCTTTTTCTCTTTCTTGCTCTTCGTTTGTTTTTTGATTCTGTCATCATTTTTTTCTTCCACATCTACATTTACAACACATATATTGTTATTATTACTAAGGGTACTATAGCTGCTGAAATGATTGTCTGGGATATAAGTACAGCAGTGTTGAATTTTCAACATGCCACAGACTCCACCCTCTTTTGCCAATAGGATATCAAGGACAAGTCGATTTTGTAAAACCATTGATCTGATCGCGACCATTTCAGTGTCGATCATCAAGAACCCACCAGCAGTATCTGTTGATAAACGATCAACTACTGGACAACTTTCGAATTTTATGTGAATTCAAAACGACTCCAACTGATGGTATCAGTGCACCAAAGATGTCACCTATTATTTCTGAGAAACTCGCTCTTTTATTACGCGTTAGTCCTTGTTTTACTTCATTGATTCTGTTGTTATTTTTATCTACATGATAGATTTTTGGAAAGACAATTCCAAAATAACAACTACCATACCAATGTGCAGGCAACCTGTAGTAGGCTTTCTTACCACATACATAATAGACTCCAGGATCAGTTCCACCCTTTAATCCCCATCCTCCAGTAATTTGGAAAGTATGCTCACACTCACTAGTACCAATGAAATAATTATTATAGTTAGTTTTTAGTCTAAGCAAACAGAGGGCATATTAGCAAGAACCTCGTTAAAATTATCGCCGTTTTAGCGGCAGGAAACTGCCGCTAAAACGGCGATAATGGGCTTGCTAATATGCGTTATAGAATTCCAATAGAAGCCCAGGTTAGATGTCCTGCACATCTAACCTGGGCTTCTATTGAATTCTATAACGCATATTAGCAAGCCCATTATCGCCGTTTTAGCGGCAGTTTCCTGCCGCTAAAACGGCGATAATTTTAACGAGGTTCTTGCTAATATGCCCCAGAGTTTCCCTTTTTGATACCAGTCCAGGGACATTGCAGCGTATGTCTCGCCTTTCTCATAATTTCCTTCTCTAAAAGCCCATGGTGGTACCTGTGACTTCTGTTCAGCAGCTTTTCTTTGGAAACTTTCTCTTCTATTTTCTACCATATCTATGAATATCTTTTCTTCAACCTGCAAACTACATGTTTGATTATGTTTATAAGCATATTCTATATCTAATGTCTTAGTAATATGGAAGAATTCTCCCATATAGCGTGCATTTTTACTACTTAAAACCTTGTTCAGCTCTTTTATAACAGGTATTTCTGAGAATACTAAATCTATATTGGAATAATGATATTCCAGCTTCCCCGTTACATAAAAAAGACTGGTTAGAACACTACATGACACACCATATGTTAAAGGTAGGTGATGATAGGTCACCCCCTCTGAGACAGACAAAGGTAATTGCATGCACACATACCAATCACTCACATTCATTGTGTTAACATATTCGTACAACAATTTAGTAAAAACATTTAACGAGAAATCACTAATTGATTTATCATGGTGATAAATACTTCCATCTATTTGTTCTATATTAGCATTAAAGGTTTCTTTAGTAACTTCATTCACTCCTTCATTCATTACGTCATTAGTATTGTTTCTGTTATTAGTTACCATTAGAATAGGTGTAATGACAGTTAATAATACCCACATAAATGTTAGTAAAAAGACACTACATAAGCAAGCTTTAATACATCTACGTTTTAGGCTAGATTTTGGATGTCCAGTCACTGTTGCTTCGGCCATTTTGTTTTTTTACCAAACATTTTCTGGGGGGAAAAAAAAATAGTGTAATCCTACACTTCTGGCTTTCTTCTTTACCCCCTTTTCTTTTTATTTCTTTCTTCAAATTTTCTGAGTCTGTCAATTCGTTTTGACTGTCAATGTTGCACTCTAATTTTTTCCCAATTCTTTAAGGTGGTCTCAATTTGCTTTCATCAATTTGCTCAGTGTCAGTACTGTCTTTTTCTTCACTTGGATCTGCGCTTTCAATTTCTTCCAAGACTATATAAGTCCATTCTGGTGCTGTTATTTCTTGCTTGGAATTCTTATTCTTTTTGCTTTTCGTACTGAATCTTCTTCTGACTCCTGTTCTGTTTGACTTGAGACCTCATTAATATGCTTTGGTCTTTTTTTGACTTTCTCCTCACAAGAGTGTATTTCAGTCTTTTCACTCCACCTGGCCAATTATCACCTTTTCTTGCTTTCTTAGTTTGAACCACTTCTTCACCTTCTTTCTCTGGCTCACAGGTTCTTTTACTTGGCCTTTCTTTTATTTGTTCTTCTTCTTGACTTTCAGTAACTTCTCTTTCTTCTGTTTCAACAGCAGTTTCATGAGACCCAGTAGCTGGTGCCCACTCTACTTGACTTGTGCTTGGCTGCTCATCATCTGTTTGTTCTTCAGAATCTGTCACTTTAGATTCTTCAGCTTCACACACTTCAGCCTCTGGTTTTTGTCTTTGGTTAACCAGTTGCTGCTCTTCTTGTCTTTCAAGCGGACTTGGGACTCTTCTGGTATGGCTCACATGGATCCAGTTTGGCAAGCCACCACACTTCACTGCTGTCGTCGTCACCAGAATCACTTGATAAGGTCCGTTCCACCTTGGTTCTAAACACGATTTCCTCACGTGCTTCTTCAAAAGAACCCACTCTCCAGGACTCAGATGATGAGCTTGATTCGGCTGTGTTGTAGTAGCATTCTCTCCAACCTGGTGAGACACAGAACGTACCAGATCAGCCAGTCCTCTGCAATAATCAAGCACTAGATCATTAGATATATTCATCAGTTTGTTCGCTGGTATAATCGCTTGTCTCATTGCTCTTCCCATTAGGACTTCGTGTGGACTCAATCCCGTTTTTTTATCAGGAATGCTTCAGAGACTCATCAATACAAGGGATAAAGCGTCAGGCCATTTCAATGTTGTGGATGCACACAGTTTTCCTAATCTAGATTTTATTGTGCCGTAAATCTGCTCAACTACTCCAGATGCTTCAGGTCGATAGGCACAATGCAGTTTCTGCTCTATTTGCAATGCTGCACAAATCATCAGAATTATCTCATTATTAAAATGTGTTCCTCTATCTGTCTCTAAAGTGACTGGAAATCCAAATCTTGGGATCAACTCTCTCAAAAGTAGTTTTGCGACAGTCAGACTGTCGTTCCTTCTCGTGGGATAGGCTTCCACCCAGCGAGAGAACAAACAAACAACAACCAAGACATATTTTAGTCCGTTACACGGGGGAAGCTCGATAAAATCCAATTGGAGTCGGGTGAATGGTCCTGCTGCTCTTCCAATTCGTCCCCAATTAACAACTGTCTTTCTGCCTGGATTTTGTTGCTGACAGGTGATGCACCTCTGGCACAGACTCTCTGCAATGACCCTGAACTTTGGGTTATACCATGACTGCTTGAAGAGCCTAATAATTGCATCTCTTCCAACATGTGCAATTCCATGGTATACCCTTGCCATTTGTGAAATAGACAATCTGGCATGACTGGTCTTTCATCTATATAAACCCACACTTCGTCCTCTGCTCTCTTTCTGCAGCCTGAATTTATCCAAATTTCCTTATCCTCGTCACTTGCCTCTTCCTGCAATTGCCTAATTTCATCCCAAGTTTCAAATGAAGAAGAGAACATTAGATGGCAATTGGTATTTTCTTTTTCCATCCCTCTATTTAGGGCTATTAAATTTCGTGCACAGAAACGCACTACCTGATCAGCGTCTCTGTTGCCTTTTGTCACATAATCATCTCCCGATTTATGTGCGGAACATTTGACCACTGCAATTCTTTTGGGCAATTGCAAAGCATCCAATACATTTTTCACAGTTTCGCTGTTCCTGATTGGGGAACCTGAAGAAGTCAGAAATCCCCTTTGCATCCACAACTGCCCAAAGTCGTGGACGACTCCGAAACCATATTGACTATCAGTAAATATGGTTACCCTCAGGCTTTTGGCAATTTTGCATGCTCTAATCAGAGCTATCAATTCAGCAATTTGGGCAGAGTTTACCCCTTTTAGACAAGATGCTTCCAAAACTCCCGCTATGGTGCATACAGCATATGCAGAACACAATACACCTTTCTCATTCCTCAAACACGATCCATCAACAAACATAACACAGTCTGATTCTTTTAATGGAGCATCCTCTATGTCAGGCCTGGGTTTTGTGCACAAATCTGTCACATCCAAGCAATCATGATCTGCCTCATCTCTCACTTCCTCACAATATGAATTTGGCAACAGGGTTGCCGGATTTACGGTTGTGCACCTTACCACAGTCACATTTTCAGCACCCAAGATCACTCTTTCATACCTAGTCAGCCGACTATATGTCATGTATTGCGTCCTTGTTCGTGTCAAAAGAATCTCAACCGAATGTGGCACATATACCTTGACTGGATGTCCCATTACAATCACTTCACTCTGTTCCAGACTCACACAAGTAGCAGCTACTGCTTTCAAACAGCCTGGCAATGCTGCAGCCACTGAATCTAGAGTAGCAGAAAAATATGCTACTGGACATCGTGCCATTCCATGTTTCTGAGTTAAAACTGAAAGTGCACACCCATCTCTTTCACAGCAATACAACTCAAAATCCTTTGCATAATCTGGCATTCCCAACGCAGGCGGTCGACAAAGACTGTTTCGCAATTTAGTAAAGGCTTCCATACTTTCATCATCCAAAACAATCGGATCTTTCACATCTTTTCGTGTCAACCTCTGTAGAGGTTTTGCAATCAGTGAGAAACCACTGATCCACTGTCTGCAGTATCCAACCATTCCCAAGAACATTCGAACTTCTCTCTGAGTTTTGGGTGGGTCCATTTGTTTAATCACACTAATTCGTTCTGGTGTCACCTTCCTGACTCCTTTTTAGGTCTTGCCTAGCGTTGCAGCGCAAAGTGCTACTCGTTCGGCGAGAGATTTTGTGGATGAGGGGTTTTCAGAAAGGGACTCGAAGCCCCGCCCCTCATTTCCATTTATGCTAAACGGTGGCCTGCCATTGGAAATGGGGTATTTTGGTTGCCGCCCTTTTGCTTTTTGGTCCGGCCCATCCGGACTGGCTCGTCTGCTTTGCGTCTGTCGCAAAGCACTTTCTTATCTTTATGGGGCCATGTGTTTCTAATTAGCGTAGAGGAGCGCACTGCCCCCGACCTCTCAAAGGAAAAAAATCTTGGTTTCGTCAAGATTTTTTTCCTTTGAGAGGTCGGGGGCAGTGCGCGCCTCCACGCTAATTAGAAACACATGGCCTCATACAGACAAGAGATCGATGCTTGTTTTAGAAGTATTCCTTGCCAGGTTCGTGCATGTTACTGGTACTCGAGAAGAAGAAAGAGGACGACGTGAGAAAACCGGGCAATGCGACCGCGAAACATAGAATACAAAACTTTGGACTTCCGCCGGTTTCAAAATGCTTCTGGGGCTCCAACTTTGGAAATCTTAATTTAAACGCAGTGCATACTATCTTTGGATGCATTCGCCTTTCAGAGCTAATGTTTTGGGAGGTTTGTACCTGTTTCTGTGTTTAAAAACATTAAAAGTGACTTACGTGAAATACTGCAAGCACGTTACGAGGGCGGAGAGGTGTTCATTGAGGACGGCAGATAACGAATGCAGCCCCGCTGCAGTCAGCAGCATGGAGTACACTTCAGCCCTCCGGTCACTTGCTGCAGTGCACGCTGCAATGTGGGGTGGTACTCCGCCCTACAATGTTTCCGTGAGGGCCCCACTGACTGCCTAACGTAACCCCACGTCATGGCGCATTCCTGTGCAACTGAATTATGTGTGGTGTTCCCAAGAACATTCATTCATTCCACTACTACTTCTGAGAGGAAACTCTAAAACCGTGCCTGCCCCTTTAAGAAACCACCTTAGCTGGCTTCAATCCAGGAAGCGGAACTCCTTTAAAAACGTGGTTAATACTGGGAGGTATTTGCAATTGCACTGGGTGAAAAAGAAAAGGAAGGAAAACAAGTTGGTCTCGGAATTAAAGTTTGGAGGATTCCAACATTTAATTCGGCTGAACTCTGGTTCGAGAGCTGCAACCTTAATTATGATTGTCCTCCCCGGAGAAATACACATATTTCCGTTTGTAATACGTTTCAGAAAACAAACAATTCCTTCTTTGTTTCGCGGTAACGTATAAACATAAAAAAATTAAATCCATAAGAGAAATATTAAATAAAAAATAAACATTGAAATTTAGGGCGCAACCAGATCAGGGAAGATAACAAGCATTTACAAATCCAAAATACATCAGGGTATTCCTTTTTTGGTACTTTGGCTTTGTTGACAGCTTTACACTCGTGATATTTCCTGAGCTGTATGACGGCGAGGAGGTGAAGTACAACAATTACTGGCATTACTATGGATGTTTCTAATAACAGTATTCGAGAACAGATGGCGTCTGTAGTAGAAGACGTCTATTCACAGTGGTCAACTGTCCATTATCACTGCGCAGGGAACACTGCGCATGTAGAGACATCAGACAGCGTTTGCAAGAAAGCGGCGGGACAGACGCAGAGTACCTTTTAGGGGTTTCATTCCATAACTCCCTCCTTTAATCCAGGCCATCTTAAACGATATAACTCGCTAAGATTAAACCCATGGAGTCTGATTACCATTCATGCTGGAGTTGAGCTCCAGCCCCTTTACCACCTCCAGGAGTAAGTCTCGACTGTTTGCGGGGAGACAAGTTTAGAAGAAAAATTCTGTAATCCAAACGGAATGAAATAGTCTTATGGCCGGAGACACCAGATGCGCTCCATCACGGATGCTGCCCACTGACCATCGACTGCCACAGGACGCAAAGAAAGGGCCCACTCTCCTCGCGCCATCCTCCACATATAGGAACATATGGAGGGAGATTAAAAACCGCCCCATGTCCCAGCACAGCACCCCACCTGGCATCGGATGTTAAACCTCTTTAATAGAGCGCGTGATCACCCAAGGCTTCTTGGCGCGTGGTCACGCGTTCAAGCCTGTAAACAGCAGGCGGCTGTGATGGCATCTCTCCTCCTGAAGCTGGTGCAGGACCCCCCCCGTGCTGCAACCCGCCCCCCAGCCACCGACAGGCACGTCTTTTACGGTTCATGAAAGGCTGCAAGAGTTGGGCACCCTGCCAGGCCGGGCCAGGTGCCCCGCCTGCCCCTCCTGCTTGTCCTGTGATGGTGCCAGGGGTGGCAGAACTGGCATTCTGCTGTGCGTCTGTCTGGGCAGCAGGACAGGAGACACGACTGTGGGGCAAACCTGCCAAACGTGGGACGATTGTCCGGCCGACTCATTGGGCATTCGTTAGGTGGTTAATATAGCGCCTGGTCCAATGACAACACCAAAGTGGCATCAGGTGACCCCTGACCTCTCAAGACATTATATAAATTGACTTTTTATTGTGAGGAAAGCACAGGAAGTGACATCAGCAAGACCACTTTTCAGTTGTGGTTGGTGTTGGGACCCAACATGCTCTCTCTGCGACACAAAGTAACGGGGAGTCCACGCGATGTCGCGACACCGACTGCGCGCATCGGAGGGTGGCCACAGGGCGCACCCAGCATGGAGACAGGAATGAAATGAAATGAAATTTATTGATTGATATAGACCTCATCCGAGATCCACAATATGTTAAAATATATACAGATGTCCAGTCCCATAGTATTACATTATATCATGAAATTCTTTATAAGCGAAAAAGATTATTATTCTTATCTTATACGTCTCTAAAATAGCGGTAATAACACTTTAAAAAGGTTAAAAACTTTGTAACAGGACTTTTCAATGGCAGCTGCCACAGAATGGAACCAGCTTCCCCTGGAGCTCCGTACGTAGGCATATATGTCAGTTTTCTATAGCGCCAACCTAGCCAAAAGGCAGCAATGAATCAATCAAACAGGATTTATAAGCGCAGCTAATCACCCGCGAGGGCACCCAGGCGCTGAGAACCAAGCTGCCCCGGTGGCATCAGTTGAACAGCCAGGTCTCGAGTACCCTTCTGAATTCCTGAAGAGAGGGTGAGGTCCGGACATGCAGGGGGAAGCAAAGCGCTGTACAAGGAACTTCTCCCACAACCTTTCCCAAGAACTGAAAACGGCTCCTTCTAATGGCGGGGCTTTCGTTGCTTCTCTTTTTTTAATGCAAGCACATGCCACAAAATAAAATGAAATCAAATGCAGTTGTCTAAACTTGGCTGCCACACGCTTGCAATAAAAATGTTTACATTATAAAACATTCACTGAGGCTTCTGCTTTACTAGTGTTTTTTTGTTTTTTGTTTTAAATAGCAAGCCCTTCGGTTGCACGGTACATTGTATGATTATTTGGGAAGGAGACGAGAATAAATCAACACCAAACCCTCCAATAACAAGTGCTCTAATCACAGGGACCTCTGACGTGTCACTCACGCGACTTATTACAGCAGCTTTTAAAAACAAGCATTTGCAATGCAATCGGTCTCGCATTTACGCAAGTTTAAGCTATTGGCATTGTAAATGACAATGCCTTTTCTTTATGTTTTAAAAACGAAAACAAAAATAAAAGGCATTGTTATCTGCAATGTCAATAGCTCAAACTCACGTAAATGCGAGACCTATTGCATTGCAAATGCTTGTTCTATTTTGTGTCCCAGGTACTGGACTTCCTGTTTACAAAATTGCAATTTTGCTGTTGACACTTTGTTTCCACCTTCTGCCAAATGGTTCAGTAAGGCAATGGTATCTGTCACACATGCCTCTCGTGTCTTTGATGCCACCAATAGGTCACCAATGTACTGAACCAAAACTGAATTTCCTGGCATGATCAAAGTCTCCAAACATTTTTTCAGAATTTGATTAAAAATTGAGGGACTTTCCGTGTACCCTTGAGGAACTCGGCACCATGCCAAAACACGGTCTCCGAACCGGAATGCAAGCAAATATTGACTTTCTGGATGTAAAGGAATCGAGAAAAATGCTTGGCACAAATCAATTACTGTGTACCATTCAGTATCGCAGGGAATTTGGTAAAGGATCACTGCTGGATTTGGCACTATTGGTCAACAGTGTACTACTATCTTATTCATCTTTCTCAAATCCTGTACTATTCTGTATTTTCCACTGGGCTTTTTAATTCCTATAATAGGCGAGTTACAAGGACTGCTTAATATTTCTTTCAGAATTCCCTGTTCAATCATTTGATCAATCACAGGAGTGACTCCTGCAATTACTTCTGGACTCAATTTGTATTGAGGTGTGTTTGGATATATGGCACCCTCTTTCACTGTAATCTGAATAGGATCTACATTTGTCATTAGACCAATCTCCTTTCCTGTAAAATCCTACACATCCGACCTTACTGTACTTTTTAATTCTTCAGGCAAATCTTTTTCTGTGAGAAGTGAAAACAACTCATCCACTTCTGTTCCCTGCTTTGCTAACATCATCTTGAATGCGACATCCTCATCAGGTGTCTGAAACGCAATACCATCTGGCGTACAATAGATGGTACAATTCATTTTGCATAGTAAATCTCTTCCCAAAATATTCACTGGTCTCGTGTCACATACCACGAAACGATGCATGTCTCTGAAATTCCCAATATGAACTTCTATTGGATTTGTGACTGGTGTTCTAAGATGCTTATTCGAGACTCCTACAACTTGGAGAGTTTCTCCCGAGAGGGGTAGGTTCGGAATTTCTGCTGCTCTCACAGTAGAACGGGTAGCACCAGTGTCCACTAGGAATGTAATATCATTACCTTCCACCTTTCCGCCAACAAATGGACCTGTCTGATCTACCGCCAAAGATGCGCCAAGCACGCACTTTTCCTCCCCCCTCAGGCACCATCATTGAGATGAGTCTGAATCACTCTCATTGCACGGCAACCAGCATTGCGGAACCATTTGCACATTTTGATTCTTACTAACTTGATCACCTCCGTGAAATCCAGTGTTCGCACTGTACTTCGTCCCTTGAGCATTCACATTATTTGGCATAGGAGCTTGTGGCACCTGTAACTGTGGAGTAACTACCTGCTGCTGCTGCTGTTGATTCACAACCACCTCATTCTGCATCTGTGGATTTAAATTTTGATTTACCCCATTATTCTTTTGAGCAGATCTACACTCGTTCTTCCAATGTCCATACTTTCCACACGCATGACAAGGAAATTTCTTCTTAGCCTCCTCTCTACTCATTTTACCTCTACCTCTACCGGGTATCTGAGCATTTTGATTCTGGCCATTCATCTGGTAACCTGTTTGAGAACCACTGTTTCCTTTTTGCTGTTCTGCTACCTTCACTTGTGCCCACATCATTTTCTCTTTTAACTTTTTATGTCTCGATTCAATATCGTCACTACAATACTTCGCATACCTCAAAATTACGTCAATTGTTTTGCTCTGCCAGCAGATCAAATGCTGCTGAATCATGTTACTGATCTCTGGTTTCAATCCGAACACAAAACGATACACAAAGTGTCCCATATCTTTGTCTCCAATATTCTCAAACCCACTATACTGTTTAAATACCTGCAACAATCTCTCATAGTAGGCATGTACTGACTCCTTTGGTTCTTGGGTTGTCCTGTCTATCTTAACCCAATCTGTTTCCTTAGGGGAAATTTTTCCTTTCAAATAAGTGATTACCTGATTATACTTTTTCATCACCTCATCTGATGGTGCACCTGTTTTAGGGTCTCTAGGGTATTCTTCTTTTAGCCAATCGACAGTGATCTTACATTCTGTCCATAAATCAGCTGGAACGACAATCTCAAACAAATCATCTAAATCCTTTAACAAAACCTTTGAAACTTTCACAAACCTCTCTACCTGTTTGTACCACTCAACCGGTTTCTCCCTTAACCTGGGGAAATCGTTTGTAAAGGATAATATATCCTGTCTCGTCCAGGGAACGTGAACATATCAACCACCTGGAATTTCTCTCATCGGACACGCCCTTTCAGCTTGTTCTATCTCTTTCAACGGAAACAAAGACACTCCTTTGTCAGCCGCCTCTTCTTTCTTTTTCGTCCATCTACCTTTCCACCGTTCTACATCTCCCCATTTTTTCAAAATATTCATCAACTCCTTTATCTGTAATCTTTTTCCCGATGCATTCAAACTTTCCAGATCCTTATCAGTAAAATCCAACCTGTATGTTTTCTGCAACACCTTCGACTTCCCTATGTCTATACCATATTCACTAGCAGCCTCTGTTATTTTCTCATGAAGATTTCTCGCTCTCCAAGTTATATTTTTACATAAAAACAACAGCTCTTCATCTCGGTAAGTCCCTAGTCTGTCTGGACTTATTGTACCAATAATCATCTCTTCCAAATCTACTCTTAATTGGCTCACATTTATACTCTGTGGTTGAGCTTTTCGTTTTTCCATTCCCTTTATCCAATCATCTAATTCATCTGGTGAAGGATCTACTGAACTCCCTGTCATTGGAGTGATATTCAGCCCTATTCTTTTCGGGTCCATTTGTGTACTTCTCCTAGGAGTTTCAGTTATCATCTCACAAACCGGAATATCTAACAACGAAGTATTCGTGTCAGCCTGACCATCCTCATCCGCTACCGTCACCATTTCACTCCTAACACTACTCTTTGGAACTGCCAACGTAGGTACTTTTGATATATTCTGTTTTTCTCCATATACAGGAATTACGGGTCCGATTGTTACCAGTACCGTCAATGCTTCTGCATTTAAACTTAATTGATTTATTTTCTGGGTCAGCTCTTCTCTTGCTTTGTTTAACATGTCCATTTCACTCCCTTGTACTACTCTAGTTATTTTAGGGACTTGTGGAATTAATGGGGTTCCCATTAGTGGTGCCTTTGGAGTCACTTCACCTGAATCTTCTTGATATGGCGGAGGTCTTTTAGTCAAAATGTCATCTAACAACTCATCATCAGAATCGTTTGGGTCATAGCTTAATCTTGAAGTCTCTATATTTTTCTTTTTCTCCTTACATTTACCTCCTGTCTGGTCTTCAGCAACTAAAACAGGATACAAACCCTCAGTTATCACAGCTCTCCTCCATCTTTTTATTTTATCTTCTCTTTTTTCAAAAGGATATCTAGACATAATATTTCTGTATCTCCTGACGCCTCGATATTTCTCTCTTTCGAATGCCTCTATTTCCCATTCCTCTAGCGCTTCATACTGTGTAGGTCTGGGATTTGGCTCTAGTGAATTCATTCGATCTCTCAAATTCTGTAAAACCCTTACATTAAATGAACCATGCTGTGGGAAAGCTATAACACCATCATCCTTAGTATATTCCACCCAATTCTCAAACCAAGTACACGTGTGGTATCCTCGCTCCAACATCATAAAAGAAGCAGGCGTTCCTGGAGGTGGAATAGGAATTCCCTCTCTAGTCACTATGGGTTTGTCCTTTTAAAAAAAATTCTTTATTTTCTTAAGCAACTTCGGGGCCTATTAGCAATAACCGGCGATAATTATCGCTAAGCGCAGTTAGCGCTAGGATAATTATCGCCGGCTATCGCAGGTTTCTATCGCGGAGATAGCGTGCTATCAGCAACGCTTATCTCCAAAGCGATAGAAACCCTGAGAACAGTGTGAATATCGCTTGAAAACAAGCGATATTCACACTGTGACCAGTGTTAGCTTGGCGATAGGGCGAGGGGGATTTAGCCATGTAATCCACCTCCCATTGGATTACATTGCTAAGTCAAGTTTGGACCAGGCGTTAACAAACCAGCGCTAAACGTGTTTAGCGCTGGTTCGTTAATCACCTCCCTGCCTCGCTAATAGGCGATAGCGACCTTAGCGACTGTTTCCAGTCGCTTTAGGTTGGGAACGCCTACTTTGCATGGCATTAGCGATAAATATCGCTGGCATGCAAAGCGGCACCCAACCCGGTCGCTATCGCTTAGAAGCTGTCGCTAACAGCAGTTAGCGACAGCTTGCTAATAGGGCGTTTGAATTATCGCCGCTTTAGCGGGAAAAGTCCCGCTAAAGCGGCGATAGAGCCCTTGATAATATGCCCCTTCATTTTTTGACTTTTTACGCTAATGTATCTTCCGCAAAACAAATAAGGAAACCTTTCCGTAATTCTACTTTTCTATTTGTCAGTAGTCGTCCTATACCAGTACGGCTCACACCAACTGACCAATCGGAGCACTCCTACGTAAGCAATATTTCAACTAATACCAACACAGCTCAGAAGAGTCAACCAATCACAGCTCTCTAAGCTCCCGCTATCTGACCAATACCACGCTGCTTTTTCCGACGTCAGTATTACTCCTTCTACTGACCCTCCCTTGGCAAAATAATACGGCAATGTATTTTCTAGGTTTTCTTAACATAAATCTCGTTAATAACAACATAAAACAATGCTTCCTTGTCTGTTCCACTAAATAAAGAGATAGTTTTGAATTCATACGAGAGATTCTTACACTTCGAGTAAAACAACAACCTGCGTTATTCTACACCCGGACAAGCTACAGGTGGACTTGGTACTCCTCTAGGGATAAGGCCAAAGTTTCACAAGAGGACTTTATTTAAAGAGGTCTTGACTCCCCTGGGGATAAGGCTAGAGTTTCGGAAGTGGACCTTTCACTATTTCAAACACTCTACTTACATACAAAATTTTCCCTAAATATAACACCTACAGCCTTCCGCCGTATAGTATTATAACAACAGACAAAGTACTTCTGCAGTGTGATTACTTTTTCCACACTCTTCTTCTGCCTATTTCAGGCTATATTTCCATCAGGTAGTTCCGTACCTCTACTTCTAGACAACATAGAACAGAACACTAACTTTTCATGTTAGAAACATAAAATCAATAATCAAAAGTCAATAATTATTACCAAACTAATCAATAATCAAACTGTCCTCTGCTACCAGAAAACTGATCCAGCGCTACACTTAATCAGGGATCGATACTCAATATCATTTCATACAAATGGCCCATACACATTCACCCAACTCATGAAATCCATGTTGCGCTGGGGGTCAAGTTTTAATGACGTGATTCGTTAGTTTTCTTCTTATAAATTTATATCTAACATTTCTAAATACATAACTGAACCTGAATATCAACTTTCTTTCTCCTGGTCGATGGACCAATTAGTTGAGAAGTTGATGGTAATAATAGTACTATCTATCTGATTTGGCTAAATAATCACAGACTCTCGATATGATTAATAAAGGTTTATCGCCAAATAATGTGAAATCAATGCTCATCGCATAGAGGTCATAAGGTAAACAATGAAAAATCTCACAAAGAGGAAAAAGAAACATCAGCAAATGCAAACAGTGTCATACTCATCAAATGAACGATGCACATATGAAGGAGTGGATAGATGAAGAGACATAAGTTTCAGAGACAAAAACATATATATTTGCAAATGTTTATGCAAAGTATGAATCATGAAGATATACTAACCCAAAGGATCAGAGAAATACCACCCCCCTGGCCAAGGAGGTAGTGGGGGTCCCCCGAAATAGAGTCAGGGAACAAAGATTTCAGGACACAGGAACGGGACAAGGACAGGATCAGCTAGGCCTTTCTGCAAACCGACGGACAGCGACGAATCACCCCTCTATCTCTCCTTCTCTGCTTTCTCCACCTCTGCGCTCCGCTATCTCCGCTAACTCCACGCTCGTAATCCTCTTCCTTCTAAAAACCCACCCCTAAAGGCACCCCAATTATACCCTAAAACCTACATGTCCAACCCACAATAGTTGAAACAATTTTTAAAACTCAGCCTCTCATTGGATGGTTTAGGGGGTGTTCAATCACACCACCATGATCACATTCATGATTCTACAGTCTTCTTTGTTTTACATCTTTCTCATGACATAATTTTCGACTAGTTCATTTGTTCATAAAACATGTAACAATTTAATCGTTCACATGAGCTTTTCTGCTTAGTCCGCGTAAGAAGTCTTGGGTCCCACGGCCAGTCTCGTCTCTTGGCAGACAAACAAGGTTTCGTAGCTGATCAACCTTGACTTTTTGTACTCTTCTGCAGCGCTCAGCTTTTCTGTCTATTTATTGGATTATTCATGCTTTTCTTCCAGTCCCCATCTACCATGTCAACTTTAGGAAAATGCAGGCCCATTCAGCTTACTATGACGAATAAACATTTATTAATTACATGGATATGTACTTTTCACTGTTTACCACCCTCCTTTTGCACTACCCCATGTTAATATTTTTCTTAGCAAAGCTTTTAAGCAAAAGCGGCATTATTTATTATTATTTTCGAAGCAAGATGCTAGATGCAAAATGCGGCCTGGTTATTTCATGCATTAGTTCACATTAGTGCATGCATGTGCAAAAGCGGTTTCCCGTGTATTTTATGTGATTTGTATGTTAATTTCCACTGCACACTGTTAGTAAGTATTACGGGGATGTCAATTCGAGCAGTCTTTCTTTTTTTTCTTGTAAAATCCTGCTCCATCATTACCAACCCTGCATACACAGGCGTTTCACTTCAGACATCCTTAATCCACGTCCAGACACCCTTATGGGGCCCTTGTAGAGGGTTATATTCTGACAGCCCATTTGGTTCGTGCATAGCCCCAACCAGCCTCTGTCTGTCAACAAATACCACCAGTTGGTCCTTAGACATTAGCAGAGCCCCTCAGCCTGCATTCAGATACTCCCAACTGGTCCTTAGACAGTACCCAGGGATTGATGGTCTGCTCTCAGTACCCTCACCAGACAGTTAGAGACCTCAACCACACTCCTTAGATGCTCTGCCTGCATTTAGCTATCTGGTACAACACCACAAACCTTCACCTTTCCACACTCACCCACAGCTGCCCCTTAAACACCTCAGGCCTGCATGGTGTGGCCCCAGAATCCTCCAGCATTCCTCAGAGATCATCAGCATGGCATGTGGAAGCCTAAGCCTGCCATCAGCCACCGCCTGCGGTCGTTGTTACACTCACCCATCTGGTACTTAAGGGCCTTCAGCTGCCCCATAGACATCTCCATTTGGCCCTCAAAGACCCTCAGTGTCTCAGAGATCCTCAGGTGGCATTCAGACAATCCCAGATGCCTATCGGAGACCCTCAACTTGCCTTAAGACACAACAAACTGGTATTTCGAGACCCTTGGCCAGCCTTCAGACACCCCAGCGGGTCCTTCAATAGACCATCAGCCTGCTTTCATTCTGCCCCAGTAGGTTGTTACACTTGCCAAGCCAGTCCTCAGATACCATAAGTATGCCCTCAGACTCTAGCAGGCCTGCAAAAGAACATCAATGCACCATCAGAAAACCTCAGACTTTCCTCAGTTACTGCACTCCACCAGGCCCGGTTTCAGGAATTTTTATTTGGGTGGGCCAAGGGTGCATTTGGGTGGGCCATCACTGGCCCAATTTGTTGCTTCTTGAGGTAGCCTACAAGCCCTAGATTACATCATATTTACTTGCAAATAGTCACCATGATACAACGGATCGATTCTGTGTGTATACAGAGCATGTGGAGAGTTTTTGAAAGTAAGAGCAATGTCTGGACCTAAGTGCAAACCCTCAAATTCCAACAGGCCAGGCCCGATTATCCACATTTCTACCATCCCTCTCCTGTGCACCTTATCTCACAGCTGACCTTGGGCCCCAGCCCCATATCAGCCACCATCCAGCTCCACTTTCATTATTTCCGTAAAAAACATTAGTAAAATCACCTTCAAACTTAAAACTTTGAATATAGCAGTAAATATAATTTGCACGCACTTTAAAATATGTTCCACAGTTGCCCTAATGACCTGACTGCTAATTAAATAAAACCAAAAGGCCATGACAGGGTCGGCTTTAGCGCTAGTGCGAAAGTCTTTTTTGTCGCCTCACCAATGACCTCTTTCTCCGCAGATACCATTACTACCACCCTCCAACAGTGCCCTTCATCTCTCCGTAGCCACTCTCTCACATGCATTTAATTCGTTGTATAGCGCTACTCATATCAGTGTAGGGTGTCACAGTACTTTACACCACACATTATACAGAGACAATGAATCATACAAGTATGTAAATCAGTCTATAGGGAATGTCACATAAGCCAATGAGGATTACAAGGTGCAGGAATCACATGTCATCCATACTGGTGGGCAATATATTTTAAGAGGTTTTGGACTGCGGAAGCACAAACTCAGGATGTAAAGCATACCCCAGTAGTTGGGGGTTGGCTTTACTAATAAAAATGTATATCGGCCCAAACTCTTTTTAGCAACATTAAAATAATGAAAGACTGGGGAAGTTCTAACTATATAGTAACACAAAAAAAAGTGAAGTTCTAACTATACCATTCATGTTTGTATGCAGTTCTTTGATGACAGTTCATAGGTCACTGTCCTATGTTAGGATTGTAACTTCTGAACTGCAAGTAACACAAGAATCTCTGTGATAAAGGCAGTAACCCACTGAGCTATCCACATAAAATACAGCTTAACTGCATTTCAAAACTACCAACAGGCAAAGGATTGCTCTCCAGCAAGATCATTAATCACCAGTTATCTGGACATTTTTATTGTTGTCTTGCATCCATGGCCATGATAATGATAAAAACAATTTAAATGAAGCATACACAAAGTATGTGCCTTGCTGGGCCTGAGCAGATTTAAAAAATAAAAACAAATAGTAACACATTCTCTTACCTACTCTGTTAGTCAAACTTTGTGCCACATCCTGATCTGATACGCAGCTGCAGGGGGTCAGGAAAGGTGAATCAGAATAAACAAATTTCTTTTCTCCAGGCTGAACAGAAATGGAAACATTCACGCAGCATGATGGTAGGCAAAAGTTACTCTGTGCCAAATAAAGAATTTGTCCCCTTCGCCACAACCCACCTCTCTAAAAGGAGTTGGGTCATTGGGGATGGCTGTGAGAAAGAGCCAAGGCCCAATCATGCAACTCCCAGAATAGGAAGAAAAACAACATTCGTAGGAACGTTTTAAATCATACTGTCCATTTTCTACTGGCCTTCATGTCCTCACTGCGAGGGCCAAGGCTCATGTTTGGGTGGGCCAGACTCATGTTTGGGTGGGCCTGGCCCACCCGGCCCCCCTACTAGAACCGGGCCTGCACTCCACCCCTGCCATGTATCCCCACGCTCTTCGTAATTCCTGCTTTGCAGCGGTCCATCCTTGTCTCGCAGCACACCCCTCCAGGGCTACGCCTCAGTACTACCCTTAACCAGAGTCCAATCTTGCACTCACTCTGCCTTTCAGCGTGTCAGCCCTGCCCCCCGTACTGCTTTGCACTCTAGTCCAGCCTTGCACTTCCTTCAGCATCATATTGTTTGGGTCCCTCTTTCATCGATTTGTTTCGTCAGCAGAGCAGGGCGTCCCTGTACCTCACACTTGCATATCACCACCCGTGCACTCTAGCGCTTCAGGCCTGCCTTCCACTCGCCCTTCAGCGCCGCAGTCTCGAACTGCCCTTGTGCGCCCAAGTACTGTTCAAAACTCACTCACACCTGCCTGCAGCGCCATTGTCCTGCCCGTGAGCGCTGCGCCATAGATCCGTGCTCCACGTGGCCTCCTCCTCAGCACCCTCTTGCTTCCATGTGCCCCAGCCCTACTAGGCAGCCGACGATCAGCTCCCAAACCCTGCTCTGGACCCAGACCTGAGCGGCGCCGCTTCCTGCCCCCAGCACCCCAGTCATGCCCCACACTGCAGCCTGCCCCCGGTCCTGCCCTGCGCCCCTAGTCCTGCCCTGCTAGCAGTCCTGCTACTCAGCACCTCAGTCATGCCATACACACCAGTTCGATCTCTGTCCTGCCTTACACCAGGTACTCTCTGGCACCCGGTACTGCCCTGCGCCCCTTGTCTTGCCCTGCACACCCAGTCCTGCCCTGCACCCCAGTCATGCCCTGCTCTAAGTCATGCCCTGCCTCTCCAGTCCTGCCGTGCACCCCCAGTCCTGTCCTTCAGCCCGAGTCCTGCCCTGCACCCCCAGCCCTGCCTTGCTTCCAGTCCTACCCTGCACTCCTGTCCCCCTCATAATTCCGAGTCCTGCCTTGCCCCCAGGCCTGCTCTGCACCCCCAGTACTGCCCTTCAGCGCGAGTCCTGGTTTGCTCTCAGTCTTGCCCTGCACCCCCAGTCCTGCCTTGCCCCCAGTCCTGCACCCCCAGTCCTGCCTTGCTCCCAACCCTGCCCTGCACCCCCAGCCCTGCCTTGCTCCCAGTCCTGCCCTGCACCCCCAGTTCTGCCTTGCTCCCAGTCCTGCCGGCACCCCCAGTCCTGCCCTGCACCCCAGTCCTGCCTTGCTTCCAGTCCTGCCTTGCTTCCAGTCCTGCCTTACTCCCAGTCCTGCCCTGCACCCCCAGTTCTGCCTTGCTCCCAGTCCTGCCCGGCACCCCCAGTCCTGCCCTGCACCCCAGTCCTGCCTTGCTTCCAGTCCTGCCTTGCTTCCAGTCCTGCCTTGCTCCCAGTCCTGCCCTGCACCCAGAGTCCTGCCCTGCACCCACTGTCCTGCCTTGCTCCTAGTCCTGCCCTGCACTCCCAGTCCTGCCTTGCTCCTAGTCCTGCCCTGCACCCCCAGTCCTGCCTTGCTCCCAGTCCTGCCTTGCTCCTAGTCCTGCCCTGCACCCCCAGACCTGCCTTGCTCCCAGTCCTGCCCTGCACCCCTAGTCCTGCCTTGCTCCAAATCCTACCCCGCACCCCCAGTCCTGCCCTTCAAGCCAGAGTCCTGGTTTGCTCTCAGTCTTGCCCTGAACTGCCAGCGCTCCCCTGCTCCCACTCTTGTCCCGCACCCCTAGTGCTGCACCCCAGTCCTCCTTTGTCCCCAGTCCTGCCCTGCACCCCCAGTCCTGCCTTGCTCCTAGTCCTGCCCTGCACCCCCAGACCTGCCTTGCTCCCAGTCCTGCCCTGCACCCCCAGTCCTGCCTTGCTCCTAGTCCTGCCCTGCACCCCCAGACCTGCCTTGCTCCCAGTCCTGCCCTGCACCCCCAGTCCTGCCTTGCTCCTAGTCCTGCCCTGCACCCCCAGACCTGCCTTGCTCCAAGTCCTACCCCGCACCCCCAGTCCTGCCCTTCAAGCCAGAGTCCTGGTTTGCTCTCAGTCTTGCCCTGAACTGCCAGCGCTCCCCTGCTCCCACTCTTGTCCCGCACCCCTAGTGCTGCACCCCAGTCCTCCTTTGTCCCCAGTCCTGCCACACATTCCGTCTCGTGCTGTGCGTCATTTCTCATTTCCAGATCTTTTTTCTTCCGATGCCGAATCAACGAGAGACGGAGATGGAATAATTAACGAGAGCAACAAAAGTACATAATGAGGATAATGAGAAGAGAATGTCATTAGCCGCCACAGGGGCAAAGGAAGCGGGGGGAGAGCGGGGAGGAAGTAAAGCGAAGGAGGGGGGAGAAGGTGAGGGAGTAATGGTAGAAGGAAGAGGAGATAAAGAGAGGGCAGATGAAGAAAGAAGAGAGAGCGCGTCACAAGAACAGGGAGAGAGAGAGAAGGAGAGGGAGAGGGAAGAAGAGGGAAGGCACAGAGGCGGCAGGGAAGTCAGAAGGAGACAGAAATGATTCAGGTTGAAGGTGCAGGTGGGCTGGTGGGCTGGTGGGTGGATGGCACTGCAGACCCTGCTTGGGGTGCTCTGGCACTTGTTCACCTCTTTAACATGGTAACAGATGATGTGCGTCCCGAGCCGTTTCCACTTCTTTTGAGCACACAACTCTTTCCACCACTGTTGCCTCTAATGCATGGTTTTCTTTCACATCTTCCACCCCTGAATTCCTTCCACCGCAGCTACTGTTTGGTTTTGCCTCACAATATACTATTCAACCCTATTTCTCACCCTATACCTCTCTCAATATATCCTCTACCTCCACTCTCTCACTCATCCCAAACCCCCTACCACTACTATGATTCCCCCAAATAACCCTTTCTAGACTCTTCCCTCCTCTACCCCTCCTTGCATCATCTCATACCTCTTTTACTATTCAGAGCTCCCAAACAAACTTTGCTAAACCCTTCCCTCTGACTCTTCCCCCTCCCCTGCCCTTTACTCATCCAAACCCCCTCCTACTGCTAAGAACTCCATAAAAAAAAACTTTCTCAACTCTTCCCTCTTCTATCCCTCCTCTATTCGCTTTCAATCCGAATAATAGACAAACATGTCCACGCTCCAGTTAATTTCATATTTCCCTATACTAATTCCCCACTAATCCTGTTTGGGTTCCGGAGTAGCGTGCTACCCGCCAAAAAGCGTTTCAACACCTCATCAGGGGTAGCAAGTGCTATATAAATGCAAACCCTTCCCTCTTCTATCCCTCCACTATACTTTTGCAATACAAACAACAGACTAACATGTCCACCACTCAAATTAACTTCATATTTCCCTATACTAATTCAATACAAATCCTTTTTGGGTTTTGGGTTCCAGAGTAGCGTGCTACTCGCTGAAAAGCGCTTAAACGCCTCATCAGAGGTAGCAAGCGTTATATAAAGGCAAACCCTTCCCTCTTTCATCCCTCCACTATCCTTTTCAATCCAAATAACAGATTGACATGTCCACCGCTCAAATTAATTTCATTTTTCCCCTAGATTAACTCACCACTAATCCTTTTTGGGTTCTGGAGTAGCGTGCTACTCGCCGAAAAGCGCCTCAACACCTCATCAGGGGTAGCAAGCGCTATATAAATGCAATTACAATACTTCAACAACTTTTCCAAAATGCCTTTGGATCCACCCTGGAGCTACCATGCTGACTTCACCGTTCTCCGGGATCGAGTCTTCCAGGAGTAAGTCACCTTCCATGCCATACAACTGGTAACAGCTGAACCTCTAACGGTAACTCGAGTCATGTGACTGAGGTCCCGTTACCAAGCAGCCTTTATACGGACCGCAATTGACTAAAATACTAGAAGTGAGGGAAGTGACATCACGCACCCTTTATCTCCGTGATAACAGCATATGAAGTGACTTCATGAGGTATATGAAGATATCTTAAACCCTGATAGATGACTTTACAGGAAGTGACCTAATGTGAACTGCGAAAAATCATCTAATGACGATTTTTTTCAATTGGTTGCATATTTGTTGCAGATTATGGTATCTCCTTTCCTCTGTATGTGGCCCTGTCATTATACACCTTTGCCTTAAATAGTGCTAAAGTAAAACAGAAATGAAATAAAAGTGAAAGAATGGTAAGACCACCCTGTCCATGACTTTATCAGAATGTATGGCACACGTGCAGTAAGGCAGCGCTTTTTAGTGGGTACAAACCAACCCACAGACAGACACAGACAGTACACAGACAGACATAACCCTTGCTGATCTGCAACTGAACAATCATTATATACCATACAGGCATCATTTTCCTACATCCACATGAGTGAAATGAGGATTTCTAAAACCATGTTCAAGTCACTGGGTGAAAATATTGCAATCAATTGTTGTTTGGAGCTCGCTTCCAACATTTGATGTATCTAACTTGAATATAAGCTGGACAGCGGCACTGCATTTTCACCAAAACAACGGTGCAATTAAAACAAGCATTGGCATAGCCAATAGGTCTCGCCTTTGGGACCTTATAAGTGTTTAGCTAGAGATATTGACTTTGTTTATGTTTTTAAGCTGTGCTGTACATTAGTTTGTAGAATGCTGAAAAGTTATAATAAAGAAGTGTTGATAGCATTTTTGTTACCTTATATATGACCAAGAAAGCATTACGTCCAAGTGAAAGACCATATTAAAAAAGTATTACTTTTAAATAATGTTTTCATCTAATGTTGTCTTGTAAATGTTGGCAACTTGTTTTTGCTTGTGCCAATGCTTGCTTGTTATCGTTTTTTTTGTTATGGGGGCATAAATAACAGGAGGCTGAAGCTTGGGAAATAGTACCTGTGTAACAGTTAGTGTGATAGTTAGTGAGTTAGTTAGTTTGTTAATGAGAGAGTTAGTTAGTGAGAGAGTTAGTAAGTTAGTGAGTGAGTGAGAGAGTGAGTGAGTAAGTTAGTGAGAGAGAGAGTTAGAGAGTTAGTGAGAGAGTTATTTAGTGAGAGAGAGAGATAGTTAGAGAGTTAGTTATTGAGAGAGAGTGTATGAGAGAGAGAAATTAGAGAGTTAGTTTTGAGAGAGAGAGTCCGTGAGAGAGAGAGAGTTTGAATTAGTGTTTTTAAAGAGAGTTAGATAGTGAGAGAGTTAGTGAGAGGGATTGAGATAGTTTGTTAGTTAGTGAGAGAGAGAGTAAGTTAGTTAGTGAGTGAGTTAGTGAGAGAGAGAGTGAGAGAGTTAGTGAGTTAGTGAGAGGGAGGTTGAGAGAGTGAGTTAGTTAGTGAGAGAGTGAGTTAGAGTGAGTTAGTGAGTGAGTTAGTGAGAGAGAGTTAGTGAGATAGAGAGAGCTACTTAGTGAGAGAGTTAGAGAGTTAGTTAGTGAGAGAGAGAGTTAGAGTTAGTTAGTGAGCGAGAGAGAGAGTTAGTACTTATTTTAAGCGTTATTTTTGTACAATCAAAGCGCTGTGTACATATGAAGAATACTAATGAGTGTAGCAAATTAAAGTGGCAGAATGTTGAATTGCAATTAAAAAACCGTAAATGAATTTTGCGAATGCTGTAGTGTATAAATATACAATTTTTCCTTTGATTAATTTGCAGTTACATTTGTTTTGCACATATAAAACACCCAATTAGAGTACTTAGAAAGAACTATAGCGAGTCTTTTTGAAGTTACCTGAAAGGCAATGAAGGCTGGTATTCCTGCAGATCAAAAAAAAAATCACCTGGGGGTGACGGCAAAAATAGAGAGCGAGATAACGACCCGTCCCCGCACCTGCTTTTTAAAACTGTTGGTGCTGAGCACCGGCACTAGTGCTCTGCATATAGTCATTCATGGTTAGTTAATGCATCGTGAAGCTGGTAGGATAGCTCAGCGAGCGCAGTGCCCATTGCTGTGATTTGTGTTTGACATGCAACAGCTGAAACTGCGCGCCATGGTGGGGGAAGTGTCGCATTACATGGCGCCATAAGGCAGCTCCTACAATGGCCCTAACTTAGCACCGGCCACGGGCAGCAATCACTAACTGAACAAGCATTGGACGCGCGGCCGTGAAAGTCGCGCGGCCGCGAAAGTGAAAGCGATCGCGCTCCAGATGGCGCCTTGGGCGCTGAAAGCTGGCGGCTGCGCGCGTGCACGCTTGCGGGCACGCAAGCGCTAGGCCAGCAAAAGCGTGTGGGGTAGCACTTTGAAAACCACACTTACAAAATGTCTCGCAGCGCATGCGCTGGCTCAGGCGAGACCTGAAAACAGGTAGTTTAGGCCCTGAATCTGTATGATTACTTATGTTGCAACAAAATGACGAAAATTCACATTGAAACAGGCATACGAAATTAGAACACAGCTCTCTACAGCATGCTTAATAGTCTTGCTTTTAGCTTGTTTTCAATGTAAGAAATAAAGTTACATTTTCTGCAACATTTTGGGTTTCTACAACATGCACTCTTGTTTAAAATTAACTTTGGAATGATCAAAACACACTGGAAAGGGGGTACAGAAGCAATGTCTGCGGTACAGAATGGGCTATGCTCTCCCAAGTGACGTCCATGTGCCCTTGCATGCTTTATTCTAGTCTCGACTATTGCATGCGCAACTTGGGCAGTTATCTTCTGAAACCCTAACCACCTAATTAGGGTGGCTTCCGAGTCAACTATTTATCCAGCTGCAGACACAAACAACTTTGTTTGAAATGTGCCCTTTCTGCAGGGTCACTCCGTCTGTCTGCATCCTATTTGTTTCTGGGTATAGAACTCTGTGTACTTTACCCCTGCTAACCAGTGGTAAAGTGTTTGTGCTTCTCCTTTTAACAGGATGGAATTTGCATGCCCCTGATTTGCATATTTAACTTACTTATATGTCCTAGCTGCCTAGCATATAGTACCAACAGGGTATGCAGAGCCTGTAAGTTACATTTCACCAGTGGGCTGCAGCACTTATTGTGCCACTCACTGCAGTGACAATGCAAACATGACTGCAGGCCTGCCATAAGCAGCTTGATTGTGCATGTTTAAACTGGAAAATTCACCTGTTAAAATAACTCCTTTTGACAGTCCTAAAACCCTCCTTTTAAATATTTTTAAGTTACCCCTCAGTAAGCCTTACTGCCGATTAAGGCAGGGTGCATGATATTTAAAAGTAGGGCATGTAAAGGTTAATGTTAAACATGTCCTTCTGGTGACTAGCACCTCAATGCTATTTTCATTGTAGCAGTGTGGGCTGCTCCATAGAAAGCACTGGTATACAATATTATGTTTGATAAATGTTCTCTCTGCCTAGGAAACAGCTAGAGAACTATTTCAAGGGTTCCTTTTAATAGTTAAATAAAATCCAATTTAATGGTAAAGTTGAATTTTGTCTATTAAATAAAATATACTTTAGAAAAGTTACCTTTTGCCGGCCTAAAACTTCTAAGGTATTTCAGTGCCTTCCAACTGTCACCTGGCAGCTGATGGCTTCCATGTGGTGAGGTGTGAGCTGTGGAGCAAACAATAGGCTACCTGATTGGGCAGAGGTGACCTATCTGAACCCGATAGTCTATGCAGGAGAGGATCCTCTTTGACATTAAAATGTCAAGTCCTGCTCGAATGTCACATCCTGCTTGACAGGTCTGCTGGTGTTTTTCATATGACACTTGTGACACACTTAAAAGAGGTGTGCCCTGTCAAAGACAAATGTTAGCTGACACTTGGACAGGGCCCTTCTTTCATCCTGCTAGCCAGTAAGGCCCCAATCACAGTGAGACTCCCTTTGACTTTACAGTATCACAGCCTGTTTGACAGGTCTGCTGGGTTTGAATATAACATTTGGGGAGCACTTCAAAGGAGTGAAACAGAATGCTAAAACACTTTGCGTGTATTCACTGTCTGGATACTGAAAGCTCTGCTTTGATTTTATCAAACTTCTGTCTCTGAGTTTGTTGGGGGTAGAGGGACTACCTAAAACTGGATTTTAGTGTTAGATTTGGGAGAACACCAGGATTATCCAAAGTATACTTCTCACACACACCCAGCCCTCAGAGCCCAAGTCTGAAAATGCCCAAAGTGTTTAGGGTTAGCCACAGAAACCCTTACCACATTGGTTAGGGTGTCCTCAAACATCATTCCCACCCAACCACCAGGCACTGGTGGTAGTTACCTCTTAGACCAACCATTTATTGGCCAATCTGCCCGAAGATCTATGACTGAAACAACCTGTATTTTAGGGAGATCACTAAAAGCACATTTATTTTAGCAAATGTGGTCCTAAGGTGCTGGAAGTAGTGGTGGGGGGGGTGTTGCAGCACCTCCAAAATAATCATGCTGAATTACAGAAGGTAAATGAGCAATAAAGATGCCTTTAAATTGTGTTTTATCTTGTCACATTTGCTGTGCCTTCAAATATAGACGTCAAATGTCAGGCTATGTCATCTGACAAATTACTACTTATTCTTTTAACATGGAGATTTGAGTTTACTTCTCTTTCTCTTACTGCTAAATTAGAGGGTTTTGTAATTTGAACAATCTGACAATTATGCTGTGATATAGGGAGTGTGAAAGGATGCCATCTTTGTTCCTAACACACTACAGTATTTTAATAGCTGTAAATTGACTGGACAAATATTTCAAAATGTATCAGCCGTTAGGAAAGCAGCACAGCTTTTTTGCAATTTTGAAGTGTGATGCAAACAAAGACTTTAGCAGGATCATAATAAATCAAGACATTTTACCTGGTGATGTGCAAATGATAAATATTTGTTGAAACCCGATTTCCACTCCTTATCATTTGTGTTCTATATCATTTTATCACTACAACTGCAGGTCATTGTGAATTTAGTGCCATTTCAATGGAATATGTGCTGTCTGTAAATCACACTGTTTCCACACTATGCTTTAGTAATATATGTGTGTGATAGTCTGCTCCAAATGCACCACAAGCTACATGTCACACCCTACCACTGTGCTGCTGAACAGACTTGGGTCATTTGCTATACTTGTTGTTTGTGTAACTTTAGGATTTTTCACAATCCCTATGACTCTGGTGATGTAACAATGATGACAGCACCCCCACTCTGGATATTGTTCCAGCACCACTGATGTGGTGATGTTTGACCAGCGCTTAGAGGCCTCCAGGTTGTAAGTGCGTAGTAATAACACTCTGGAGTCCCATGGAGATTTCTTCAGACTTTATTGAAGGCAGGCTCTCAACGTGCTTCCCAGAGGCCAGCTGGTTTCAACTGACTCGAGGACCCACCAGAGTTCATGCCATAACATTCTATCAGCTGACATTCTGAGTCAGCTTAAAGCTACAACACATCTCCCTTTCTTATATACGAAAAAAATAAAACATGGCTCTATAAACTACAGGTACATATTACACAAAGAGTTAAAGCTATCACATATAGCTGTACTTTGGACATACAAAAACAATACACAAAAATTTAAAAAATGACAATTGTGAACACTAAGAGGAGTTAACGGGCAAAGAAGAACATCTATAAAACCAAACAAACATATAATAAGGTACTTAATGATACAAAATCAATCAATCAAGTGGGTGCTCTTCGGGCACGGAGGGTATGTGCTTGACATTCTCCCATTTCTTTTCCTCTCCTTAAAGAGTGTTGCCTGAGTGTTTGACCATCACCAGACTCTAGACCCAGGCTCCCACCGTCACGTCCGTTTCAGCCCAGCATTTCTTCATCAGTCATTAACATCAACCCATTGCAACGTTCCACACTTTCTTGTACTTCACAATCTGAATCCTTCTTTTGATACAACGCTACTCTTCTATTATTCAATTTTTATCAATTTTCCAGCTCAACCCAATTATTATAGACATTCTTCACCTTGAAAGGTCCCATAAACTTTGATAATGCAGATGATACCCTTCCAGATTTAGTCTTGAATAGAGATGGGAGGTAAATTCTGCTCCACCAGCAGAGTTCGCAGAGTTTGGGCCACTCCGCGTTACACATGTAACCCGCCAACCCGCCAACTGCCATTTGGCGGAGTTTTGTCTTGTGTGCGGCTCTCCAACAGTAAGTTGGCGAGCGAGAGTGAGAATTGGTGTCCCGTAGTGCAATTTTCGTGCGCTAGGAGGGCACCATGCATGATTTTCCCAACGCGGGCGGTCGCGACCGTTCGCAGTGAGAAAACTGCCGCTCGAGTAGAAGATCTACTCGAGCGCCAGCAAAACCAATTAGAGGTGCAGCACCCTCTGGCTGAGTGCTGTTCACGCTGATTTTTCAGCATGGAACAATGTCCTGGCACTAAAAATCAGTGTAAGCAGCGCGACATTACGATTTCCACCTGTTTGCTTGCGGAACTCAGTGGAATCTCAAGGAGTTTTCATGTAACTCCATGGAATTCCGCGGAGTGAAACTCTGCAAGTTCCACCCACCCCTAGTCTGACCCAATCATCCTCAACTGTGCCATATGATCATCTGACTTGGTATTCTTCTTTACACCAGTATTCCATTCTTGTCGCCAAGTGTGTAGTAACAACACTCTGGAGTCCCATGGAGATTTCATCAGACTTTATTGAAGGCAGGCTCTTGAGGTGCTTCCCAGAGGCCAGCTGGTTTCAACTGACTCGAGGACCCACCGGAGTTCATGCCATAACATTCTATCAGCTGACATTCTGAGTCAGCTTAAAGCTACAACACAGTGCTATATAAATAATATGCTGATGATAATGTTGGCATCGACTAATCTTGTTTACATTAATTGTAGATTCAGTATGATTATGAGAACAGATATTGTTTGTCTATTTCTGGGAGTGATGTTAGGAGGACAGATGATACCAGACGAGTTATTAACATGCTGTCTAGAGTAAGTTAACAGTTGCTAAATGCCCGCTTTCCTCATTTTAACACCCCCACACACATTTACTCAGTGTGGGTCTCTTACTAAAGGACGAGCAATTAAGATCGCTTACACCACAAGCAGAAGGTGCTAACGCGTATTGGTCTGCACTCGAGTTAAGGTCGATATCACAAGCAGGGCTGAACTTGCCAACTCTGTCCCTGCTCACGTCTTTCTAAAAGGTCAGTTGCACTGCGAGGAATCTGATTGGCCGTTACATTTGCAACATGGCAGTGAAAGCATCTTTAATCAAAGCTCCCTTCTTGGCACCGGATGCATGTGCAGGACTCGAGTCTGCTTGTGTTATCCCAGCATTAAAGACACTGTGCGGAGTGGCATAACATAAAATGATGGCCTCCCCTACGAATGTGAGGAGGAGCCACTAAGTCTTCCACATCTCAAAATTATAAATTGGCTTTGGGCTGAATTGGTCCACTGTAGACTTCATTCAGTTCACCATAAGTCTTCTTTTGATGTCAGAGAGGAGTAATAGAAAGCAGACTATCCACAAACTACTGAGCACTAGAATCCCTAATGCTAAGCTCCATTGGATTGAAGAGGATATGTACAATAAGAGCGGAAGGGAAGATGTGCAACAGGACTGTAAGAGGAAAGATGAGCCAGAAGGTGTCAGGAAATAGAACCAAAAGACAAGATGAAGAGAGAGAAAATTAAACTAAATGTTTCAGTTATTGATCATAACATGTTTCGGCAAAGAGTCACCTACTAGACCAACCCCCCTTACACCTCTCTATACCTCTGAGTTTCCCAGTGAGACACCCCCTCCTCAAAGGGTAATTCCCCTCAAACAAAAATCCATTTATTCTGCCACCCACCTGAAGCCTTCTAAAACCAAGTCTCTGTGCACACCTAACCTAGGATGAACGCTGCCCTTGACTGACTTCTCCTTTCTCCATGTTCAGGATGAAGACCCTTCCAAGCAGGATGGCCTGACCCACTGAGGAGAAGGTGTGGGTTCTTACAGCTCTTATAGCAACAGCACGGTTCAGGTTGGAGATGCAGGGCAGCATGTACTGGTGGCACATCCTGGGTGTCAAGGTCTCGAAGGCTAAAAGGGGTGCAGTGATAAACAGTTTCCCAAAGGAGGTCATAAGTAAACGGTCCCACTATATCATTGTTTACAACATTCTGAGGGCCTTCTCTGACAAGTTTCAGACTCATGGCCCCCAGATCATCAGAAGACAAGCATTGCTCCACAGCACCATCGACCTCTGGAAAATTACTGAGCACAGCCCCTGGTCACAGGCTTCACGTAAACCATCATATTTCAAGAGCAAATGTGATGTAATCCAAAGAGTCCCATGGCAGAAGGACAGGACTAACGGGTTCTGAGTAGACAACAAGGCTAGTGTCATGATTGCCGTCTCTCCAGATCATGACTGAACCCAAGCCAGTACCTGGAGTGAGAATTCTACTTCAAAATTCCACTCAGGATCCAAGGGAGAAATCCCAAATGAGAGCATATCACTCCCTACCAATACATAAGACTCACAAAAGATACGATCTCCAAAAAACGGTTTTTTTTTTTATAAGGCAAAGTGTTCCCTTATAAGGACGAGGACCCTCACTCACCCGTGGGTGACATGCTTCATCATGGGGCTCCCTCCTCACACCGGGGCCACAAGGTCCCGGATGTGGGCTACAACTCTCCACGGAGTGAAGTAGGTGGAGAGGAGCTGAGGTGTTTTGAAAGGGGGGATGCCAGTGAAAGTTGTGAGTGAGGGGCAGAGTGCAAAACAAACCAAGTGAAAGGTGAAAACTATCTCAGGGGACCCAATATATTTATTCAATGGTACCCTTGGATAGAGTTAAAAGTGGAGAGGACTGGGGGTTCAGAGCAAATATACCCCCTTAGTAGTCAACACGTTTCTGCCTCTATTAGACTCCAGCCGGAGTTCTTAGGCATTCTTCAGGACCAGTAAACAATTCAAGTCACTCTGCATTAAATTAATCAGATGGATATACTGGCCGTGATTATATGGAGTCACGAAACTGATGGGCGATTAGTACACATCTCTATCTGAAAGAAAAAATGAAGGTCGCCCTATATAACTGTGGTGCATGTGGAGTTCCCAGGGCACATTATCATTTTACCCCTTAAAAATTAGCGACATGAAAAGATCTCTTACAAGCCAAAAATGGGTTACCTGATGGAGGAGATATATGTTACCTCTCTTGAGCCATATGGTACCCCGCGTCAGACTTGGCTATTGAAACTAGAAACATAAAAGTGAAAATCAAATGGCAGTGTAGTGTGGACATCATTATATACAGTCTTGTTCACCAAAACGGTAGCACGTAGGTTAACATGCAATCACTGGACATCATTATCACGGGTCGAAGACAAACGGGGGGGACTACATGAATCTAGGTCAGAATCACTACTGTCCCATATCTGAACGAGCGAGTGTCCAATCCTCTGTGATTCTCCTTTGTATACATTTTTCTCTAGATAAGGAATCAACAATTAAAAAAATAATACATATAGATGTAGCTGCATAAGGGCAAGTATGTCTAAGATCTAGAATAAAGATAGTCCCAAAAATGCTGCCCTTCATGGGAAGACGTTAATAAAAGGGGAAAATTATGAACCATGTGTTGCATACACAAGCCGACATGTTGCCAAAGCAGTCTGTTGTATGTAGGAATGACCACACGCAAGGTGAAACTAAGGATAGGAGAGCATCGGAGTTCCATCAGATGCAAAAAAGACAACACAAAACTCACTAGACACTTACTTAGTTTGGGTCACTCCGAGAATGACATTTACTGGACAATCATTGAGAGGCCGAAATATGTCAGGGAGATTGGAACACTTGAATTGATTGGTTCTGTTCCATGGAGAGCAGAGGTGGATTTATAGGCTTCGATGTGACACTCAGGGATTAAATGATGATATTCTGTGGACCAGTTTGGGCAGATGATCCCCCCGTTTAGCAGTGATTCCGCTACCTGTTGACCATCCCGACATATTCTGCTACCAACACTCGCCTCACGATGGCTTTCTCTGAGTCGCAGATTAAGAGCCCCATTTCTCAATATGTTTTTTTCCCCTCTCCTCCTTTGTCCCTCCCGCCGTATTGCAGGGTAGCCTTGATTGTTTAACAATACATGGGGCACCCGCTGTGAACCAATCAGTGTGCTTCTCTTACTTTGAGAATCAGTATCTATGTAGGACACGGTACACCTACAGCACCCGTTGGCGTTATGTACTTTTCGAGTCTAGTTATTGCAAAACTCACAGTTGGCAACCGTGTGTCGATCCATGTAGACAATACATGTCCCATGAGCCCGTACTTACCTCCTCTGTTGAACACTCGTAGGCACATGGGTCCTTTTTCCGCACTCGGTCCAATATAATGGTGACCGCTTGTTCAGGTCCTATTTATGTACTTTTTACATCGGTTTTGGCACTTAACCTGAATATATCCACACCGGTGTTTACATTGTGATCGGCATATTCGCTGTGGGAAGTAGAAGTGATTTCATTTTATCAGCTGAATGAAAAGCACTTCTGACTCTTCTTGTGTATCAGTCCATGAGGGCAGTCATTTTTGCACCCATAAGTGTTCTTTTTCTTTTCTTTTTATAATTGAAACTCCTAACTTCTGTGTACTTGGTTGCACCTTACAAGATCTGTAGTTGGTGTTCGCGTGGGGAGCCACGACACAACTACACGTCCCATGATGCTTAGCGTCACGCACGCACGTGACGCTACACCTCATTTCCGCCTTATCGCCCTCTGCTTAAAATCTAGCAGAGACGAGAGACCGTTCTCTCGCCAGGACCCCCCAGCACCCAGTGCACTCAGACTACTACAGTGGTAAGTGTGAGTATGGGTCTGACATCGCCTCCCTGTAACTCCAGATTGCCATTGGCACTTTACCGTATCTTTTCTGAGATGAGGGAGAGGCTTGTGCGCCGGGTGGGAGATCGCAATCGGCGTAGGGCTGTATTGGTAATTCAGCGTGAGCGCGATTTAACTTTGCTCACGTACGGCATGCCCATTACTCTTGAATCCACAGAGGACGCCTTGTGTATGCAACACATAGTTCATAATTTTCCCCTTTCATTAACGTCTTCCCTTGAAGGGCAGCATTGTTGGGACTATCTTTATTCTAGATCTTTAACCAGATGGTAGGTTATTACCTGATGTTTTAGGGGGTGTTTTCCCTTGGAGTGCGATATAGCATATACTCAGACATTAAGAGGTGTTCCACGCTCCGCCTACAACATTGTGGCCCAATAGGTCTGCTTGTTGTGAGAATTGGGATGTCCTATTGAGAGTAGGGACATACTTGCCCTTATGCAGATACATCTATATGGATTAATTTTTAATTGTTGATTCCTTAGCTAGAGAAAATTGTATACAAAGGAGAATCACAGAGGATTGGACACTCACTCGTTCAGATATGGGACAGTAGTGATTCTGACCTAGATTCATGTAGTCCCCCCCGTTTGTCTTCGACCTGTGATAATGATGTCCAGTGATTGCATGTTAACCTACATGCTACCGTTTTGGTTAACAAGACTGTATATAAAGATGTCCACACCTCACTGCCATTTGATTTTCACTTTTATGTTTCTAGTTTCAATAGCCGAGTCTGCCATGGGGTACCATATGGCTCAAGAGAGGTAACATATATCTCTTCAATCAGGTAACCCATTTTGGCTTGTAAGAGATCTTTTCATGTCACTAATTTTTAAGGGGGTAAAATGATAATATTCACTGGGAACTTCATGTGCACCACAGTTATACAAGGCGACCTTCATTTTTTCTTTCGGATGGAAATGGTGTATTAATCACCCATCAGTTTCGTGACTCCATATAATCACGGCCAGTATATCCATCTGATTAATTTCATGATTAAATGCAGAGTGAGTTGAATTGTTTACTGGTCCTGAAGAATGCTTAAGAACTCCGGCTGGAGTCTAATAGAGGCAGAAACATGTTGACCACTAAGGTGGTATATTTGCTCTGAACCCCCAGGCCTCTCCACTTTTAACTCTATCCAAAGGTACGATCAGCCCAGCTCTCCTACGCCATGGTCCCCCGCACCAGAAAGACCAGATCGGGAGGCCGCTCCTTCTCCTTCCTCGCGGCCAAAGCATGGAACGCCCTTCCGCTCCACCTCAGACAGACAACATCGCTCCCCATCTTCGCAAGAAACCTCAAAACCTGGCTTTTCGACAGACCCCCTCCTTAATGGATGGAACCTGCACCCCCCCCCCCCCAGCGCCTTGAGACCCTTACGGGTGAGTAGTCGCGCTTTAACAAACCCCTGATTGATAACAAACCCCCTGATTGATTGAATAAATATATTGGGTCCCCTGAGATAGTTTTAACCTTTCACTTGGTTTGTTTTGCACTCTGCCCCTCACTTACAACTCTCACTGGAATCCCCCCTTTCAAAACACCTCAGCTCCTCTCCACCTACTTCACTCGGTGGAGAGTTGTAGCCCACATCTGGGACCTTGCGGCCCCGGTGTGAGGAGGGAGCCCCATGATGAAGCATGTCACCCTCGGGTGAGTGAGGTTTCTCGTCCTTATAAAGGAACACTTTTCCTTATCAAATTAAAAAAAACAGTTTTTTGGAGATCGTATCTTTTGTGAGTCTTATGTATTGGTAGGGAGTGATATGCTCTCATTTGGGATTTCTCCCTTGGATCCTGAGTGTGATTTCGATTTAATGAACAGTCTGGCGACTGTGGAACCTTAGTAATAATCCCCTTTTTCACTACTTTTTCTTGTTACCTTTCACTTTTTCACACATACCAGATTCCCTACTTGGTAGGACATTTAAATTACAAAACATGGCAGAGAGTGTGGGACTAGCATTTGACGAAGATATGGTCCAATCGATACTACAGACCCCTAGCCTTCTAGATTCCACACTGACCACAATCACCAACCAGACTGAAGAATGGAACAAACTCTCTAACTTAAAGAAACAACAATTAAGAACTGCAATGCATCAGCAATTCTTACAGAATACCTGAGAGGTAATATAGCACCACAAGGCCTGATTGTTACCAACGTCCCTCGCTGATTCCTTGACAACAAGATTTTCAAGAAAAATGGTCACTGATTTCATGGAAATGTACACGAGACTGGCTGGTCCTCCTGATTAACACAGCTAAGGAGGTCGCGGACCAGTTGCTGATTGAAATACAACAACTTGAATCCCAGATTAAGGTGTCAGTGCAGATTTCGGCCTACAAAAAAAAGTTAGAAGAGGTGAACAAACTATTGGTGGACACCAGAGAAGGGATCTTGAGATATAAGATCAACAAGTTGAAGAAAGATATGGATCGTTTTACACACGAGAAGGGATATCCTTACATTAAAGACGACTATACACCGGCAGCTACTAAGAACAACAATCGTAGGGGTGCGAGAGGTTGGAGGCAAGGTACAGACGATTGGACTTCGAACTCAGAGGAATGGAGTACCTCGGGAGATTCCGATTCGAGCAAGTCCAATACGTTGTTTCAACACAGAAATTGCCAGTACAGAGGCGGATATGACAAACCCCCCCCTACACACAATTTCCACCAGGACCATGGTGGCCTCCACAAGCATGGGGATGTCCACCACCTCAGTTCCATCCAATGTCCTTTGGAGCACCAAGCTATCCTTTTTTTAGGACAAAGCCGAGGTGGCAGAGGACGCAGAAGAAGGGGATCCAGGACCAAAACCACCAAGAGTCGCAGACGGTACAATGGGATCCCTCGATCGAACAGCGAATCACACGGAGCATGGCACGGGACCGTCACCATCGACAAGCACCCTAACAACTTAATCATTAATTATCTCAGCTCCCGAACCTTGACCCCACTGGAACACGAGGTCTTGAATACGGGCCTAGGATTTGTACCCACACACTTAGGAGATGACTTTGCTACACGGACGGAGTTAGCACAATTCTTCAGGAAAGTACGATTGAACTTCTTCTTTCAAGAAGAGAGGATGACTGAGACCTTTGATCGAGAGATCAATACTGGTCTCAAACCCAAGTCCACCTTTAACCCACCTCTCCACCTGGTGCCAGCGGAAGTGGCAACATTTGAGAAAGCTGTTATTAAAGAGTTTGACAGACTCAGAACTTCAGCGAAGACCCCCTTTTTCAATGTATCCAAGAAGGAATTGGAGGGCCTTCGTACTTTAAGCTCAGATCCCGAGATTGCGATAAAACCGGCAGACAAGGGCGGTGCCACTGTCATTATGGATGTGAATACTTACCATTTGGAATGCCTCCGCCAATTGAGCAATGAGAAATACTATCGTCGGCTCAACTTTGATCCCACACCTTGTCTGTCGAGTAACATCAAGACCATGGTGGACGATGCTTTGAAATCCAACTGGATTACGAAGGGGGAAGCCGATTCCTTAGTTAACACACGACCAAAGACACCTTACTTCTATGTGCTACCCAAGGTACATAAACCAACGAGGAGACCAATGTTTCCGGAATAGGTTCAGTACTGTAACCACTTTCTCAGTTTATGGATTGGTTCCTACGCCCTCTGGTTACAGAAATGCCCTCATATTTGCAAGACACCAAGCACATACTGAACACACTGACAGAGATGTCCTTTGACCCAGAGATTCATATCCTAGCATCTTTCGATGTTGAATCTCTGTATACAAATATCACACAGGATGAATCCCTGAACACCATAAGGTCTCTACTGGAAGAACGAGAACACTTGACACCGACTTCCTTTGTGCTTCAATGCGCTACACTGGCTATGAAGAACAACTTCTTGCTATATGGTGTACACCTGTACCTGCAGGTCACTGGCAGGTCTATGGGCAGTACATTTGCCCCCAGTATGGCTAATCTATACATGCACGATTTTGAGACCAAACATATCTATCCAGTCGAGAACCCCTACTCTTCCAACCTGAAAGTTTGGAAGCGGTATATTGACGACATACTGATAACATGGGAGTTCAGTGGCCTCCCTAGACACCTTTGCGAATTGGTTAAATTCGAGGAATCCCCATCTGAAGTTCACCCATGAGTCCAGAAAAGTTTCTTTACCATTTCTGGACCTCTTACTGTATCCAAGGGATGGAGGCATTTACTCAGAACTTTAGACCAAATCTATGGCTCGGAATTCTCTTCTGAATTACAAAAGCTTCCACCCCCACTCACTCAGGAACAATCTTCCAGTGGGACAATTTTTCACATTGCGTCATAACTGCACTGAAATAAGGAAATTCAAGGAACATGCCCAAACGCTGAGTTCTCATTTACAACAACGTGCCTATCCCACCAATGTCATACACAGAGCATGCAAGAGAGCAAGAAATAACAATCGTGAAGCTCTACTTGATACGGTAACAAAGAGCCCAATGGACCGTTTAGTATGTGTCAGTACTGACAGCCACTTAACAGACATAGTGAAAAAATCGATTAATAGGAATTGGCACATTCTGAACACTGGCTCTAAACACCTACCAAAGCCCCTTTTTGCTCTGAAACATAGTCAGAATATCAAGGACATGATAGTACACACAGGTCCACGCAGCACCCTTCCTGTGACAAGACAGAACACATTATGGTCATCAACACCTGCAAAGGGACACTACCCATGTGGCTCTTGTTCTGTCTGTGCTTTTACGTCCAGACTACTTTCTATAGACCTGGGACTTACCACTCCTTGGGTACTACACTCCTTGACCAATTGCAACACGGAAGGTGTGATTTATCTCTTACGTTGCCCATGCAGTCTGTAGTATGTAGGAATGACCACACGCAAGGTGAAACTAAGAATAGGCAAGCATCGGAGTTCCATCAGATGCAAAAAAGACTACACAAAACTCACTAGACACTTCCTTAGTTTGGGTCACTCCCAGAATGACATTTACTGGACAATCATTGACAGGCCGAAATATGTCAGGGAGATGGGAACACTTGAATCGGATCTGTTCCATAGAGAGCAGAGGTTGATCTATAGACTTCGATGTGACACTCAGGGATTAAATGATGATATTCCGTGGACCAGTTTGGGCAGATTATCCCCCTGTTTGGCAGTGATTCCGCTACCTGTTGACCATCTCGCCATATTCTGCTACCAACACTCGCCTCATGATGACTTTCTCTGAGTCGCAAATTAAGAGCCCCATTTCTCAATATGTTTTTTTCCCCTCTCCTCCTTTGCCCCTCCAGCCGAGTGTATTGCAGGGTAGCCTTGATTGTTTAACAATACATGGGACACCCGCTGTGAACTAATCAGTGTGCTTCTCTTACTTTGAGAATCAGTATATATGTAGGACACGGTACACCTACAGCACCCGTTGGCGTTATGTACTTTTCGAGTCTAGTTATTGCAAGACTCACAGTTGGCAACCATGTGTCGATCCATGTAGACAATACATGTCCCTTGAGCCCGCACTTATCTCCTCTGTTGAACACTCGTAGGCACATGGGTCCTTTTTCTGCATTCGGTCCAATATGATGGTGACCGCTTGTTCAGGTCCTATTTTTGTACTTTTTACCTTGGTTTTGGCACTTAACCTGAATATATCCACACAGGTGTTTACATTGTGATCAGCATATTCGCTGTGGGAAGTACAAGTGATTTCATTTTACCAGCTGAATGATGTGCACTTCTGACTCTTCTTGTGTATCAGTCCATGAGGGCAGTCGTTTTTGCACCCATAAGTATTCTTTTTCTTTTCTTTTTATAATTGAAACTCCTAACTTCTGTGTACTTGGTTGCACCTTACAAGATCTGTAGTTGGTGTTTGCGTGGGGAGCCACGACACAGCTACACGTCCCATGATGCTTAGCGTCACACACATACGTAACGCTTCACGTCATTTCCGCCTTAACGCCCTCTGCTTAAAATCTAGCAGAGACGAGAGACCGTTCTCTCGCCAGGAACCCCAGCACGCAGCGCACTTGGACAACTACAGTGGTAAGTGTGAGTATGGGTCTCACATCGCCCCCTTGTTACTCCAGATTGCCATCTGCACTTTACCGTATTTTTTCTGAAATGAAGGAGGGGCTTGTGCGCCGGGCGGGAGATCGAAATCTGCGTAGGGCTGTACTGGTAATTCAGCGTGAACGTGGTGTAACCTTGCTCACACACGGCATGCCCATTACTCTTGAATTCACGGAGGACGGCTTGTGCATGCAACACATGGTTCATAATTTTCCCCTTTTATTAACGTCTTCACTTGAAGGGCAGCATTGTTGGGACTATCTTTATTCTAGATCTTTAACCAGATGGTAGGTTATTACCTGATGTTTTAGGGGGTGTTTTCCCTTGGAGTGCGATATAGCATATACTCAGACATTAAGAGGTGTTCCACGCTCCGCCTACAACATTGTGGCCCAATAGGTCTGCTTGTTGTGAGAATTGCGATGTCGTATTGAGAGTAGGGACATACTTGCCCTTATGCAGATACATCTATATGGATTAATTTTTAATTGTTGATTCCTTATCTAGAGAAAATTGTATACAAAGGAGAGTCACAGAGGATTGGACACTCACTCGTTCAGATATGGGACAGTAGTGATTCTGACCTAGATTCATGTATTTTTGTACTTTTTACCTTGGTTTTGGCACTTAACCTGAATATATCCACACAGGTGTTTACATTGTGATCAGCATATTCGCTGTGGGAAGTACAAGTGATTTCATTTTACCAGCTGAATGATGTGCACTTCTGACTCTTCTTGTGTATCAGTCCATGAGGGCAGTCGTTTTTGCACCCATAAGTATTCTTTTTCTTTTCTTTTTATAATTGAAACTCCTAACTTCTGTGTACTTGGTTGCACCTTACAAGATCTGTAGTTGGTGTTTGCGTGGGGAGCCACGACACAGCTACACGTCCCATGATGCTTAGCGTCACACACGTACGTAACGCTTCACGTCATTTCCGCATTAACGCCCTCTGCTTAAAATCTAGCAGAGACGAGAGACAGTTCTCTCGCCAGGAACCCCAGCACGCAGCGCACTTGGACAACTACAGTGGTAAGTGTGAGTATGGGTCTCACATCGCCCCCTTGTTACTCCAGATTGCCATCTGCACTTTACCGTATTTTTTCTGAAATGAAGGAGGGGCTTGTGCGCCGGGCGGGAGATCGAAATCTGCGTAGGGCTGTACTGGTAATTCAGCATGAGCGTGGTGTAACCTTGCTCACGCACGGCATGCCCATTACTCTTGAATTCACGGAGGACGGCTTGTGCATGCAACACATGGTTCATAATTTTCCCCTTTTATTAACGTCTTCACTTGAAGGGCAGCATTGTTGGGTCTATCTTTATTCTAGATCTTTAACCAGATGGTAGGTTTTTACCTGAGGTCTTAGGGGGTGTTTTCCCTTGGAGTGCGATATAGCATATACTCAGATATTAAGAGGTGTTCCACGCTCCGCCTACGACATTGTGGCCCAATAGGTCTGCTTGTTGTGAGAATTGCAATGTCGTATTGAGAGTAGGGACATACTTGCCCTTATGCAGATACATCTATATGGATTAATTTTTAATTGTTGATTCCTTATCTAGAGAAAATTGTATACAAAGGAGAGTCACAGAGGATTGGACACTCACTCGTTCAGATATGGGACAGTAGTGATTCTGACCTAGATTCATGTAGTCCCCCCCCCCCGTTGGTCTTCGACCCGTGATAATGATGTCCAGTGATTGCATGTTAACCTACATGCTACCATTTTGGTTAACAAGACTGTATATAATGATGTCCACACTTCACTGCCATTTGATTTTCACTTTTATGTTTCTAGTTTCAATAGCCGAGTCTGTCGCGGGGTACCATAATGGCTCAAGAGAGGTAACATATATCTCCTCCATCAGGTAACCCATTTTTGGCTTGTAAGAGTTTTTTCATGTCACTAATTTTTAAGGGGGTTAAATGATAATGTGCCCTGGGAACTCCACGTGCACCACAGTTATATAAGGCGACCTTCATTTTTTCTTTCAGATGGAGATGGTGTATTAATCACCCATCAGTTTTGTGACTCCATATAATCACGGCTAGTACATCCATCTGATTAATTTCATTATTTAAAGCAGAGTGACTTGAATTGTTTACTGGTCCTGAAGAATGCCTAAGAACTCCGGCTGGAGTCTAATAGAGGCAGAAACATGTTGACCACTAAGGGGGTATATTTGCTCTGAGCCCCCAGTCCTCTCCGCTTTTAACTCTATCCAAGGGTACCATTGAATAAATATATTGGGTCCCCTGAGATAGTTTTAACCTTTCACTTGGTTTGTTTTGCACTCTGCCCCTCACTTACAACTCTCACTGGCATCCCCCCTTTCAAAACACCTCAGCTCCTCTCCACCTACTTCCCTCGGTGGAGAGTTGTAGCCCACATCCGGGACCTTGCGGCCCCGGTGTGAGGAGGGAGCCCCATTATGAAGCATGTCACCTTCGGGTGAGTGAGGGTTCTCATCCTTATAAAGGAACACTTTTCCTTATCAAATACAAAACCCCCAGTGTTTTGGAGATCATATCTTTTGTGAGTCTTATGAGTATTCTACTTGCCTGGGTGCTGCCCTGCTGGGTGTCAGGCTTGTGACTGGATCTACAAGAGATCTTCTATGGGGCCACTCCAGCATATCCGGAATAAAACAGGTGCACATTGGTGTGTGGCCTAGCCACTGGCACTGACCTAGTCTTCCCATGGTTGTGGGTGCAGTGGCAGTCTTGCCTCCCAACCTTGTGCCCTGATCTCGTTGGGCACAGTGATGTGAAAACAGATAGCCCTTTCTCTTCACGCCCGTCGGCTCCCCCTTGTCCAACCTACACTCTCCCTTCCCACATTATCTGTTCACCCATCAAAGGGTGAAATAAATCTGTATTTCTATCATACTAGTAAAAATAGAATTTGCAGCATGAACATAATCCCCACTCCTCCAAGCACAAAGAGTCCGATAGTTCTGAATAGTGTACCAAGTGCTTGTTTTTAAGAACATCAATTTACACTCTCCCCCGTCAGGTAAAGAAATGACTTTCCTCAGACCAATAGTTTCCACATTCTTGTGGACCAAATGTAGTGGGACAGCCTTGGATGTGGTAAATGTGTCATATGTGAGCACAATGTGGGACTTGGTCTCTTCTAACCTTTAGAGCTGTGTCATTTGCATCTAGGTCTGGAGGATTAGACTGACATGGGCCTGTCATTCATGGCTTTTTCCATCGCAAGGGTATCTGCAAGAGTTGCAGTTTCTTGACGTCGCCCTTCTCTATTGATAAGTGCTGTTATAGTTCTTATTTTTACTGACACATTTTCTTGAAACAGTTTCACTCCTGCCACATAAAAGACACTGCAGAATTGTTTATACTACTGGGAGTTGTGCTTTTTTGTGGGAAAATTACCTCAAGTGGTAAGGAATTGCTGCCTACAAATAACACTAAAAAATGTTCTGCAACTGGTAGATGTATTATCAAGATTGCGTTATGAACTGACAATAAACACTTTCCCAGTGTTAAGGTTCTGGTGCATGCAGGAGCCTGGGAGAAGTCTTTAGTAGTGAATTAGATTTTGGTGCTGTGTACTGTCATTCCTTTACAAATGCAATAACATTTATTATAGCTGTCAAAAGGAGTCTGAACTCTCAGATTCACCATTTTGGTGCTGCCAGCACTACAGTTAGTTCTGTTAAGAAGCATATAACGAGAGCTATGGAATAGTGTAATAGGTCATAACGGGCATTACGAGAATTTGTGAAATGTATAATTTTCTGTGATGGTTTAGTGAAGATTGACTTACTGATGTCTGCTTCAACCATCCCACGCAAAACTTACTGAATGTGGTTTCAAACCAGTTAATTACATTAGCAGGCTCTTGACTGAAACATGTGCGGGGGCAAGGTTAGTCCCACTACCATGCCTATGACTCATGAAATCATGCACTTGATATTCAGCTCATTTGAGAAATGATATGATGCTCTGTGTGGACCCATCTCAGTCATATAAAGACATAACCAAATTATTTGAACTTAGTAAAAGTAAATGATGTGTCAGTCGAGCCCCTAGAACTACATGAGATTTCTGACATGATTGCATGGTATGTTGGGGAATATGTTCTACCCACTTTCATCAGGCATTACGCGAGGAGGACATTGTTATTTCCTTCGCATTGTCACTAGACACTGCCATACAGTTATGTTTGTTTGCTCATGAATCAATCTCTGAAGCTCTGTTTCGTTTCGCCTCAGTGACAGATATTCTATAATCTGACGGTACATCAAGTTAGATACTGCGAGGGCACCACTGATTTCAAGATTAAGGATTTCATTGGCAATTTAGAAGCAAATAATATCACAAATAATTTATCATTACATTATTTTGTGTTTTTGTGACCTGCAAGTATCACACACAGATCCCAACAGTGAGATTTAACCTACTGAGTTGTTACATATAAGCAACTGAGGAACCAATACCAAGTAAAAATATTAAAAAGGAAACTAAAACTAAAATTAACATAGTTAATACTGAGCCTGATGCTGTCAACACTCAAGTAGATGTCAATGTCAATAGCACCAACACTGCTTCCCTTCACTAACCTTTGGTCGTACCACAAAGAATGGAAGGCACTGAAGTTAACGAGTGACCAATAGGGTTTTAAGATGTCAATGGAACATCACAGCAAGTAGTGCTACTTTGAGAAGTAACATTGTTATACGTATGAATGGTGATTATAAAGGCACAAAGAGAAGACAAGAGGAAAAACAACATTCTAAGAGAGAAACGTAAAATTAATACAGGAGGTATGAGGTCTCTTGACACGCTTCTGCTGACCTTTCCATTGCTGAGATGCAGCACAGAATTAACTAATATTGCGCAATTCTCTGTGTTTAAAAAATTCTAATTCAATTTAAAAATCAATGCATTGGAATCTGAATGACTCGAGGGCCTTACTAGATATTGATAGTAGGTTTATATTAATTGGTTACATTTTCCATCTATTCCCTTACCACGTTAAAACAGCTTTTAATTGAATAAATATTTTACAAATGAATTTACTGAACTCCACAACTAATGGCGGCACATCAGCTGACATCATAGACATTTTTGTTCTTCACATGTGCTCTACAGTTCCAGAATCGCTTTGGTCATCTTTATTTTAACACTAGCTGATTTGTGGTGGATTATACTCAAGAGTTTCAAGCTGCATGTGTTCATGAAAAGACATTTTGTTCGAGCTAGTAGTACATGGTAATGGAAGTCTCAGTAAACATGACTGGAAAATAAGTTGTGATATGGTTTATTCGGTATTAAATCCAAAATCAGAATACTTGCCAACTATATATATTAGGAGTAAAAATAACAGGTATATCCCTTTAGTTGAAGGAACATTACTTGATTGTGTAGCTAATAATTGGATAAAGTCGATGAATAGGTTTAGTGAACGACTGTCCTAATTTATTAAAGTATTATGCATTTCTATTTTGCTTTCCTTTATATAGCAACCAGAAAGATTAAACATTGAAGTAAATGAAGCATGGTAACAGAAAAAAACTACATAAACCAGCAGCCCATAGGATAGGGACTACAAACAGTCAAACACAGGTTTCTTTATTAGACCTAGGCACAGAACAATCAGGCCCAACCAAACAAAGTCCTATCTCTTTCTTGATGATGGTATTTTATAAACTTCTGTGAAGAAACAGGAACATGAGGAAAACAGACCAAACAACAAAGATGAAGAAAATAGCAATCAAATCCTTGACTTCTAATCCTTGTCTTCCACATTATATGATTAATGGAAAAAGGATAATACTTTCTTAGAGTTTGCTGATAGTCTATATACACAGAAACTCCCTGGGGTTGGAAAATATTAACTTTAAGAAAACAACATTTAATAAAAAGACAGACTTTGGATAATACTCACCTCCACATCTATAAAATCAAGACTGTCCTTCACTAAATATAGGACAATCAACATGCTATGGCATTTCAAGCACTGCCTATTCTAATCCCACAATAATTTTCCCCTCTTTGAAAAACACGCTTTTAAAATTCATATGAGTGAACCGAGGGTGACCTACAAAGTACTGTGCCAGCCAAAAGAGGTCCTGCCACTCCCATATATAGCAACAGACTATAGAGCCTGCCAACTATGAGTACTGGCAGAATGGAGTGAAAGCGAATCAAAAAAACCATGTTTACATATAGACACAGTGATTGTGGGTCCCTACCTGTGGGACTTAGTATGGAGATCCAAACCAGAGAGACACCCTAATATATACCTGGGCACACCGATGAACATAACACTAAGAGTGTGGGATGAGGCCAACACTAAGCATACCTTAACCACATACCTGCCCCTCCACACACCAATTCACTTTAAATCCCTCCTTTACACCGGCCCTCACCCAGGGACCTTTCGAAGCGTAGAGGGCGGGAGGCTGTCTCATGGTGAGCGATTTCTTTAATACGGGCACAGCCAAAACATTTGAGGAATGTAGAAAAGACTTCAAGGTGGGTGAAACAGAGGCTACAGTATGCCCAAGTCTGGCACTGGTTTCTCCACCCAACTGACAAAGACACTACCACAAGAGATTTGACGCCTATGGAGAAATATTTCAGAGTCGCTACAGGGTCAAAGGGAGTAATCTCCGCCATATATACAAAACTCTTAGAAAGCACCCTACTACAGATACCATCATACAGCACTAGATGAGTAAGAATATTGGGCGAAACCTCAGACAAACAATGGCTACACGTGTGGAGGTACCTCAATAAGACAATTCATAGTGTACTGGGCAAGGAATCGCACTATAAAGTCCTCTTTGACTGGTATATGTACCCAGCAAAACTGCACAAACTATCCCACCACTAACCCACTACGCTGGAGGGAATGTGGTGAGATAGGGGACCTTTTACATGTATGGTGAACATGCCCCCAAAATACGCCCTTTCTGGAATGAGGTCCTGATAGGCCTACAGGCCATGCTAGGCTCCCCCCATCCTGGAAACGCCAGCTTATGTTCTCTTTGGGGTAGCAATGAAAGACTTGGTATACCAAACCAGAGTGGACAAGACGCTGATCTGGAATTGCCTGGGGGCTGCGAAAACAACAATCACAGCCTCTTGGAAAACAAGCATTTGCAATGCAATAGGTCTCGCATGTATGCAGTTTGAGCTATTGGCATTGCAAATGACAATGCCTTTTATTTATGTTTTAAAAACAAAAATAAAAGGCATTGTTATTTGAAATGTTAATAGCTCAAACTCGCATAAATGCGAGACCTATTGCATTGCAAATGCTTGTTTGCAACTGCACTCAAAATCCATTTTCCTCTAAAATTTGTCTCGTGGTTATCAATACTCCGCCTTCAAGCACCTGCACGCATGCAGAACCCCTTCTGCAGGGGAAAGGATGAGGGCAGGCACTTTTCATGGCTCATCACAGAAAGGCTCCCATAGTTCACACGTTTACATTTGACTCCGCGTTCGAGTGAGGGCAGCACCTCTCAGCTGCGGCATTTCGTCCAGGTTTGATTTACCAGTTGCATTTTGGTACTTGTAGTCCTGCAGTGTGTAACGGTAGAAACTAAAGAAGGATGGGATAAAGAGCTTTGCTGAGTGGTGCTTGCCCCTGGTGTAAAACCGGTCTGCAAAACAGATGAGTGTACGCCCCCCACCCTCCTCCACTCATGTGGCTGCAGATGTCTCTATGCCAACGGCGCAATTATGTTTCAGTCCTGGGTGGCGTGCATTTTGTAAATTATTGCAAAGTTGTACATTTCTGGTTGCACTTCAAATTAAACAAAATCCTACAGCTGTTAAGTAGTCCCGTGCCTTGCGTGACACTTTCAGCCTGCGCTGACATTTACCTCACACGTCCAATGGTAGGATGCAAACTACACAACCCAAAATGCAAAGTTGTTGATTTAATAGCCAGAACTAGCTGATGGCATCACCGCCCCCTCCCCCCCCCAAGGATAAGACTACAGCTCCCAGAATCCAACAGATGGGGACTTGAAATTCCAGGTCTAGGACATAATGTTTCAGTGAAATGGACTCAGTCGTCTGGTTACCCCTCCCAATAACGACTAGTGAGGTGTTACAATAGTGCAGCCAATACCCCTCCCGAGTCCCCCCAAACCTTCAACCCCCATCACATCTCCTACCCCCAGCAAAATTAACAGCTGAGCTGCATGTGGCTCATCGAGAATGTGGCGTAACGGCCAGAGCTGCCGCCTTTGGTACCGCGAAAGGAGGTTCCAGTCTCCGCGTCGGCTCAATATCCTGTGATACTGGGCAAATCACTTCATCTCCCTGTGCCTACCAAAATCGAACGTGTCCTTGTGTAATGCAACTGACGCTCATGTAATGCGCTCCAATACCTTCCGGTCGAGTTCGCGCTACATAAAACTGCAAAAGTAAATACACTAAGAAAAGTAATAAAAACAGAGTTTTCCCAACCCTCATCGACCCGCCATGGCTGGTTCAATGTGCCAGCAGCAGTGACGAAATGTGGATTCGCGCTTATAATGGGTAAAGCTGGACCACAAACAGAGCTGGCCTTTGGTCAGGGAGCGCCCTGGGCGAAACACACTTGGCGCCCCCTCCTCAACCCCCACACTCATCTTCTTTAATTGTCTATGTGTCCCAGGTCGAAGTGAGGCTTCTTGCAGACAGCTCCTGCCCTGCACCCCTCTGGAAGTTGGCGCCTGGGCCCAGCTCACATATGCTAAAGGTTGGCCCTGACTACAAGCCCCAAAATGCAACGCCTGGTTGGCAGAAAAGCATTGACTGACTGGCGCGGGCGCATGGACATGGGTGCACTTGGCCGTTAAGACTCTCAGTTAGGCCAGTGGTCACCTCATCCTCCCGCTAATCGTCGATCTTCGACCGGAAGTGTGCGCTAAACTAAACACCTTGAGGCGAATCCTTTTGCAGGGAGCGCTACACAAACCACGCCGATACAATAAATGAATGGGGCCGATGCAAATTAAGCCGGAATGTTGAGTCTGTGACGTGTTCACACTGCTTTCTTAGTATTTTAAAATGTCCCTGGGTATCTCTGAAAATGAATGCGACCTTTACATAGACCAGGGCTCCACCTGGCAGGATAGCTCAGTGGGAGACTGCGCCTGCTATTGGGATGTCTATATTTCCCACACATCTCTGAATGCCTCACTCAGCTTGTTATCACTTTGAGATGCGCCACAAAGCCCGTGCAGTTTTTGGTGGTTGCTGCGTAGATGCCGATTAATATTAGACACTTTTTTGATTAATTGTTGTTTGCTGTGGTGCCAGCAGAAAGGTTTCCCTGGCTCGGGACGGTGTCAGATGTGGACTTGCCCTGAAACTTGCTCCCAAACACTGGAACTCCGACACAAACTGGGGGAGGGCTGGGAGCGGAAGCTAAACACCATGTTTGCTGTGGTGCCGGCAGAAAGGTTTTCCTGGCTCAGGACGGTGTCAGATGTCGACTTGCCCTGAAACTTGCTCCCAAACACTGGAACTCTGACACAAACTGGGGAGGGCTGGGAGCGGAAGCTAAACACCATAAAAGCGCAACATTAACAAACAAGCGCGGCCGAAGCGGACCGCGCTGAAAATAAAGCAGACGCATTAGTGAGGAGAAACGCTCCCTCATGGCCCGCGTGGCAAAATAATTAAATAAATAAACAAGCGCGGCCAAAGCGGACCGGATAAACAAGCACGGCCGAAGCGGACTGCGCTGTAAATAAAAACAAAAGAGTGCTTACAGACTTATGGAAACCATGGGTGTAACGCCGCAAGTAAACGATCCAGTCCGGGTGGGCGGGGCCAAAAGGAGACAGGGCGGTAACAAGGAGGGACTAAAAAGCCTCACTTACAATCGGAGGCCAGCGTTTAACATACACGATGACGCACGCCAATGAAAACAAGGGGCGGAGCCTACACTCCACTTCTAAAAGTTAATCGATTACAAGAAGCCTCGCAGAGTGAGAAGTGCATGCGCGCTGCAACGCTAGGCGAGACCTAAAAAGGACCTTCCAGACATTAGTCAATGGCACTCAGATTTATGGTCGCGCATGGCCATGGAGAAACTTTTCTTGTACCTCATGGAAGACACTGGCGACTGCAATGCAATATGGGACCCGTTGCTGGAGTACCTTCCTAAGAGCACCCCAACCGGAGCATTGCCACCGAGACTAAAGGCACTAAATCTGTTCTGAGTTAACAAAGTTAAGGGGGATGTTACCTGATTGCATACTGAATATTATTTTTGTGTCAATCCTCATGCCTATTGCTTCTTGATCATAGAAAAATTACCATGTTTCTGAGATTGAGGGTTATGATCAAACATTACCCCATTTTCGTACTAGTTCCAAGTGTTGGGAAATAAAATGGGCCCTATGTACTGTCCCGGGAGTGAGGGCAGGGGACAAGTGAGGAGGGGAGTGGAGAGAAGGTATGCTTAGAGGTATACACAGGACAGTGATTACTGAGTGAGCAGGTAAGGGAGGAATATGGGTACGAACACATTGTACCCCCTGAAAGGGATAAAGCATCCCCTCACTTTTGCATGGTTGTAGCTTCTTGCATTAAAACGCAATGAGAACTATCCTGATGCAAAAATAAGTGGATAAAACTGATTCCCAAGTGTATCTCTCTAGTATTAAACCATTCCTTTACTGCTAATGCGCAGGATCTTATCCCCATACGTCTGAAAAATGGCACTACGAATTTCAACCTCTTTGCTTTGAATTCTTGACAACAGCAGATTACATGAGACAGATTCTTTCAAGTATTGACAAACACTACATTTTTGCGAGACCCTGGTACACTTCCAATTTTGTTCTATCTCTCCTATGTCAAAATAGGCCGAATCTCAGTCTTGAGAACTCAGTTTTTGTCCCGGCAAACTAGTAATATGGAATTGTATTTATATTGTAAGATTCAATAAGTTGAAAATATGTATTCTTGAAATACAATAAGACTCTTCTACGGCAAAGGAGCATAGTCATTGCTGTTTTTCACTATGGCCTTAAACTGGCCCCAAGGGGGCTGGAGGGCCCATGTTTCTGACATATGTAGAAGGGCCAATGATTGGTCTATGTTCTGATATTTTCCATTATCGCCCGTGCAAAGTCCGACTTTTCTCCATAGTGCTCCCCTAAATGTGTTCTGTGGAGCTATTTTGCAGTTGTACCAACATTTTTAAATGTTGTCGGCTTGGCACACAGATTGATTTAATTGATTACATTCTAGCCAGATTTGTGTTGAATCTGAAGAGGCGTGCAGGAAAAATACCTTTCTGAATTAATTGTGCTGCCATAGATCTAGCATCTTGGTTAGGGTGGGTGGGAAGAGCGCTCATCTATATCTTAAAGCTGGCATGAATTTTTCATTGATCACCTCCGTCAATGGTTCTGACGATGAGCCACTCATTATTTGTAATTTTTAACAATTCATAAGTCAAATTACATGTGTCAATGGTTATTTCCGCTTTTTTTATGATGCTGTGTCATTGATCCATAGTCCCAGATATCTGTATAATTTTGCCAGCTTAACGTTTTGGTTGTTTATGTACCATCCACTCGCTTTACCTTTCCTCCTCACAAACCAAAGGACAGTTGATTTATCATAATTTACTGTTAGTTGATTTTTAGCCCAATATGTTTCAAACCACTTTATTGTGTCTTGTAGCCCAGTGCTCGTCTGGTCTAGAATGATGGTGTCATCAGCATGCATTAGTGTGTTAATTTTACTTCCTCCAACTTCTGGAGGGGGCAGGCTCTATCGTTGCATAGGTAGGTGGTAATATCCATGACTTAGAGATTGATGAGCATCAGTGATAAAACATAGGTCTGTTTCAGTCCACTGGTGGTCTCAAAATTCTTTGACAGTGAGTTACCAGCCCCCATTTTGACCTTGCCGCATGTGTTCATATACAGACCTTGAATGGCCTTCAAGAGGCTCGGGACAATGCCACATCACTTTAGTTTGCTCCCTTTGCGCCATTGATCTGTGATATTTAACACTTGGAACTGCTGCTGGGATTAGGGAAGTGATAAGACTAGAATGTGGTTTTTCTTTCTTCTTTATATGTAGTTTTATATTGTTGATGGTCCTTTTGCTTTTTAGTTTTGGCGTAAACGGTTCTCCTATTAGGTCCAGGTCTTCCTTTTGTAACCAGCAGAGCCCACACAGGTGTATTTTTAATATTATTATTTAATTGTATTTCTTTTGTTCACTATTACTGATGGTCTCCTTAATTATGTTTTTTGTGCTGTAATCTTCGTCATCCAGATTCGGATTTGGATCCAGTCCCAGATCTTAAACACTGCCCACAGCGTCCAAATGGAAGGCGTTTCTTTTATATAAGGCGAGTTTATTTGTGGTCTTGGTTAGGCCAGACCAGCCGTATTGTTGTTCGTTTGTTCCATTGTCTTTTATCGACTGAATGATTCTTGTGTGGTGGCGCTTTCAGCCTCTGACTTCTTGTCACAGGACATCTGTGCCAGCTCTGTGCTGAGATTACGCTGGTCTAGAGCAAAGCCAATGGTAGAGCCAGATGCTCCTTGCTGCCTGGTGACAAATGTGCGGTAATCTCCTTGGCAAGACGAGCTGAACAAACAAAAAGGTTCAGGGGCAGCCTTTTGTTCTCTCCCTCCGATCTCTCCTTACCCTCCTCGATGCCTCCTTGCAGAAGTGTTCAGGTGGAGGTCTCGCACATCCCCTCCACAACAATTTCCATTGGTTGCGGTTGCAACAGTGACAACTCTAGTCCTCACTGGTGCTCCCTCCGCTACCCATGGTTTTCCAGGTGCAGTTTGGCCACACTAGGAGGCGAAGGCGGACAGCGCTGTATCGGGCAGGGTAGAGTGTCTCAGTACATGGGGAAGCATGGGGCCAGGGTGCGGGTATGTGGGAGGCACCATAGGCGCAAGCTGCTCTGGCTCCTATGCCGGCCACTTCCACACACTACTTTGCACTTCTACCCTCTACCGCCGTCAGCATCTAATACAGCGTGATTCACCACCCACTGTGTCCAGCTATCCACCTTCTCATTCAACTCCACTCTGCAGTCCTCACATTCACGCACCTACAGCCAGTTGCTTCCTCGGTGTCACCGCAACACAGGAATATCACACAATAAGAGAAGGGCTTTGTTCTCCTGGAAACAGAGAAAACACCAAATGGAGTAAATTGGAAGTTAAATCCAAGGCACTGACATGGAAACCTCTTTTGAAGGATAGAATGAATGAATGAACAAATAAAACATTGAAATAGTGCCAACACAACTAAGTTGCCTGAAGGCTCTGGGCTGCCAAATTGACTGCCATCAATTGAATCGGATACTAAAATAGGAGTGCCTTTAATCACTTTCTGAAAATCTCCAAAGTGTGATATTTTAAGTCCGTTGGGAGTTAATTACAAGAGAAGGAGTCTGAGCATAACCCATGCATCAATTTTAAGTTGAAGGATGTGCAAGTTACTAACTTGTGGTCCTGGGACTCTAGCAGTCTAACCCTTTAATTATGCTGTTCTTGGTTAGTTGTCATATACAAGAACAAAATGTCCTTTGCTTCCTCTTCTTCAGATAGGAGTGTGACACCTTAACTACTATCTAGGTAAAAGCGCCTAGTGTGACCTTGTGCAGGACATGTTTCACACTCTTAAGACCAACATGCTTGCATTTGTAATATAATAAGGTTAAGGTAGGCAGTATATAGGATTGCTGATCAATATATGTTAAGAGTTGGTGAATGTAACAATTTCAAAATAAATAGACAGCTCAGCAACACACAACAAATTTCAATAGTATGCGAAGAAGGTTGGAGCAGTATTGAGGAAAAAGAGTTCTTTGGTGGGACGCAAAACAAGTAACATAAGTGGCACCTCCATGTGGCACTTCTAGTACAGGTATTTCGTCCAGACTTATGTGCTCTGTTATAGAGTATTCATGTCTCTTATTTTCCTACTTATTTCTTTCCCAAGTTATGGACTAAAAATAATTATACATGTTCATATGATTGTAGGCCATTTCACCAACTTCATAATAATGCTGGCTCTCTTTAAGATGATTCTTGTCAATACGATAAGCAAGACTAACTAATTGCAACTTTTGTTATTTACTTTGTTCTATGAAACAAGTCAAGTGTTCTCTGATAATGCAACTGTTTAGACAAGAATTTACTTCGCAGAAATTGCTATATACATTGCCCACATTATATAATGTGCTTTGGGTACAGGAATAGTAACAAATATTTACACAGGTTATTTGTGGGTCTTTGAAGTTGTCCCTGCCTTTGGCCCTGAAGACAATTGAAAAAGGCTCTGTGAAGGAATACAACTTGTGTGATTTTGTTTTGGAAATATGTATATTGCCAATGTACATCCTATGTTGCACACAGCAAACGGAGGATTGGGATCAACTCCACCAGGCTTAGTGACTGTTCCTATTTCTCTCAATACCTTTGCCGCATATGTCCCACCTCAACATCATTGAGATTTTTACAGGTTCGAGATGTACTACAAGCATGGATCAAAACAACGAAAACATTTGCACTTGATTGTTGATTTGCCTTGTATTCCCCTCTGTGTTGATAAAAGGATGTACCACCTTGAATGCTGCTACATTGTTACCCATTTTTTTCCCCTCATTCACCTCTGACCACAGAGTCCACTCCTGTTGCCCGTGCCCCCAGAGCCACGAAAACAGGTGGGAAAACAACCCACCTGTGGGTACGCATGCGAACAACAGGGCACTGTCCCAAGTGGGATAATCTCTCTCAAATTTGGTCTGGGAAAACAGGCAGCTGCATGCAGAAAACAGGGAGGGGAAGTGGGTCCATCACAGCCTTGAGAGATATTAAGAGGTATAATCATTGGGGAGAGAGTGTCATAGTAATTTATCTCCTAACGATTAAACCCTACCCCTTCTCACAACCATCTTAATAGGAAGCCACAAAAAGCCTTCTTCCCAATAGGTGGACTTCCCCTTAAATCTAACTTAGATGTGCAACGTAGAGAATCCAACCATTCCGAGTGTTGGGGAGAGAATCCTCCTACCCACTTACGACATATCTCCCATCTCGCTAACAGTATAGCAAAAAATAAGAAATGTCCGGCCGGGCATGTAATGCTGTCTGTAATTCTGAAAATAATCAGTGAGAGGCTTACTTTTACTTGCCGCCTCAGAATACTTGAGATAGTCTTTCCCACTACCTCCCAGAATTCGAGAATAGCCGGACATTGTTGGAACATATGAATGTCCGATGCTTTCTCCAACCCGCATTTCATACATTTGGCGGGACTTCCTTTTGACATTTTTGACAGCTTTTGCGGAGTTAAATAGGCCCTTTGGAGGGAAAAGAAATGGTTCCTCCTTAACCAAGCAGGCTTGACAATCAAAAATAAAGTATTCATCAATACTTGCCAGATATGCTGCCACAGCTCTCCCGGTAAGCACTCGCCCCATAGTTCTTCTGCCAACATGAAGTCTCCATCTATGGCTTCTTGGATTGCCCAATACCATGTTGATACTTCCTTCCTTCCAGGAGGTTTCATCACAAGTTGCTCTTCCAGATGGTTGTCCGCACCGATCAAGGACCTCTGATTCTGCACCCAACTTCTTAATGTACTTGATGTACTTGAATTTTGAAATTCTCCCCTCCAGATTACTACTCAACTCTGCCCATGATATGAAATTTCCATTCTGGACAAGGTCTCCTCAGTACCTAGTACCGCTTTCCTCAAAGGGATTGCAAGTTTGTCTTTTAGGCAGTCAGGTGTTCCTGGAGAATCCCATATAAGAGCCAAACTGGAATAGTAGCCTAAACCACTACACCGTCTAATACTTGCCCAGGTTCTAGCCATTGCTTGTAACACCTTGAGTCTGATCTTTTTGAAGTATTTAGGGTCCCCAAACTTGAATAGGAAGCAATTTGTTTGTATGTTGGCACCCTTCAGCATTGCTGAGAACATGGACCCTACTTCGGAGCAATCTGGAGAATTTAACAGCATTCTGGAATGGGACAGTTGGAAGGCCCATGCGTAGTATTGAAGATCCGGGAGGGACATACCCCCTTTCTCCCTTTTATGCCGCAGCTTTTTCCAAGAAATTCTATTGCCCTTATAGGCCCATATATATGAATTAATGGCCTGCTGGAGTTTATCAATCAATGACTTTCCAAAATGTAAGGGGATTGTGTAGAACAGGAAGGTGATTTTTGGCAATATTATCATCTTAACCAGATTCACCCTCCCAAAGATTGACAGAAGAAGGTGCACCCAGGTCTTCATTAGCTGAGTACATTTCCTTATGCCATCATTTAGATTGACATCTGGAATTTTGTCCATGTCCTGAACAATCTTCAACCCCAGATATCTCATTTCTTTTTGACCAGAGAGTTTCCTTTTTCTAAGTTCCAAGTCATTATTTCTGTCTTCCCGGTATTCACTTCATACCCTGACACCTTACCGAAATCAACTGCGTTCTGAAAAATGACTGGCAGGGCAGCAGAGAAGTCAGATGAAAATACCATTAAGTCATCTGCGTAGAGTGCTACCTTTCTTTCCCACCCCTCATAGCCAAAGCTTGGGATGTTCTCTGCGTCTCTGAGCTTTTAAAAAGGAGAGGAGACAAAGGGCAACCCTGTCTAGTGCCTCTGGATATTTTGAACGACTTAGTCAGGCATCAGTTTGCTAACATTTTCGCTGTTGGATCCTGATATATTAACTAAATAACCTTACAGAAGTTCTTCCCCAAGTTGTACTTTTCCAAAATAACCGCCAAATACACCTAATTCACTCTATCGAATGCTTTGGTAGCGGCTTATGTCATAACTGCTATGGGAGTGAGTGCGCTGATGCCAGGTCTATTGCGCCTATGAGGTTATATGTAAGCTCATGTAAGTACCTGCCCTTCACAAAAACCTTCTGATCACTGTGTAACATGACTCCTGCTACTGTGCTCAACCGGTCTGCTAAGACTTTTGCAAAGATCTTATAGTCTGCGTTGAGCAATGATATTGGCCTGTACGACTCACAGTTAGCAGGGTTTTCCCTGGTTTTAGTATTAGTGTGATAGTCGCCTCGCCCCAGGACACAGGCAGTTGTGAAGCAGAGTTTAAGATCTCATTAAACAGCTAGGTCATAAAGGGAATTAATACCTCGCCCAAATTTCTATATAATTTTGTTGGTATCCCGTCTGGACCTGCAGCCTTCCCCTTTTTACTAGACTGCAAAACTTTCTTGACCTCCTCCTGAGTAATTTCCTGATCTAAACGGCTCTGTTGTGTTGCATCTAGTGATTTTGTTGTAATGGGCCCAACCACTTCACCACTTCCTCCTCAGTGATTGCCCTCTCTTCAGTATGCAACTTCTGGAGGTACTCATAGAAGGCTCCCTCTATTTCTGATTCAGTCGTTAGTTTGACCTTATTTTGTTCGCCCTCTATTTCCTTTATAATGTTTCGGTTTTTATCTGCTTTTACCTTCCAGGCCAGTAATTTTCCAGCTCCTTCCCCATAATCAAAATGCGCCAACTTACTGGCCTCCCAACGCTTTAAAATCCTTGTCTGCAGAATAGTATCTAGCTGCTCTTTCAGGGTCCCTAACTTTTCCTCGTCCCTACGCCTTGTTTCATCGTCATCCCTGTTACCCCTTATGCCTGCTTCCAGAGTCTTCACTTCATTTTCCAAATGGCAGACCTCTTCTCTATATTGGCTATTTCCAAAACAGAGTCTGCTTGTGATTTTCCCCCTTAGGTACGCTTTGAGCGTCTCCCAAACTACCCAAGTGGAGGCTGAACCTATGTTGTGTTCTAGGAATTCTACTGTCTCCCTGCGCAGAGAGTTAATTTCGTCTGCATCGGAGAGTATGGTCCGATCTAGCGTCTAACATCTCCCCAAGTGTCTACTTTTAAGTTCCAATTCCAAAGTGACCCCCGAGTTATCAGACAGGTGGGCAGTCAGATACTCAATATCCTGAGTTACTGCTCTCAAACTTGAGCTAACCAAAAAATAATCAATTCAAGATCTATGCCTTTACTTCTTGTTGTGATAAGAAGCGCCTGGCAAAAGGCCAGACCTCTCTCTCCAGACGTCACAGAGCCCAGTATGCTTCATCATCGTCTGAAAATAACTACGTGATTTTACATTGTTACCCATTGTTGAAAAAAATCAGTGCATTATGATGCTTTTCATGATTGTGAATTGGCAATCAAACAGTTATTTTAAGATACGACCTGATCTGCACAAAATATACCATGCACAACATATATGTGACCTTCTGCAGGCTCTGTTATTGCTGTCGAAGATTGTCCTAATGAAATATGCAGTTCACACATTGCCTACTCACTATGGGCCTTTTGTCCGCCCGCCACCCTATCGTAGACGGGACCGCCCGACAGGCATTATGTTGCGACCGCCACCACGGGGGTCACACTGCCTATATTTTGCATTGAGGCGGGTGCTGCTGGCTTCAGCGCCCGCCGTAATGCAAAAATGGGACACTTTACATATCCCTGCACTACATGGCAGGCACCATGCGATGCCTGCGATATGGTGCAGGGATATGTAGGGGGGCACCAAAGGTGCCCCCCAGAGCCCACAGCTTAGGGCCATGGGGGAAGGAGGGCCCACTATGGGCCCCCAAAGTCCCTTTCCGTCTGCCTGTTCATGGCGGCATTGGGAAAGGGACATTGTAATCCCTACGGCGGCACCTGGTAGTCACCACCACCACTGTAGGGACTACAAGCCCCTCCGCCGCACCGGCGGGCTCAAGGAGCCTGTTGGATGCTTGGCAGTCGGTCTTTCCGACCGCCACACATCCGCCCGCCATTGAAATATGTCGGGCGGATGTGATGAGTCTTATGGCGGTGGGACCGCCACAGACAAGCTGTCGGTGGCGGTCCCACCGCCATTCTAATTGGGCCCTATGTACTGATGTGTGATGCATTTACTTATTGCTAAGCAATTGCTTTGTAGCAAGGAAATGTTGTAATCTTTATATTTGCTAATGTCAGACAGCTATAAAGAAAATGATATAGGAGATGGCTATTTTAATACTCCAAATATCAAGAAATAGGTTGCATGATATGAGGCCCTGTATAGATTCCAAGGCAGAGGCGTGCAAACAGAGGATGGCATAAAGGTAGGCTAACATGTACAGTTATGTTTACCAATGACTGTTTCCATTAATAACTCATTTGTTCCATGGGCCCTCTCAAACGGAGAGACCGAAAAAAAACTGACTGTATCCCATAAAGAACTGAGATGAATTGGCTGTTGCCAAATGCCTCCTTAAAGTACTGATTCCGCACTTTTAGGTTTCAAGGTGCCTCAGCTCGGACAAAAGACTTGCACTTGTTTCCCAGGTGATTCAAGGCATCTGCAGAGGGTTGGGGTGATGCAGAAGCTCCACTTTGCCTATCAGTATTGGGTGCAGTGGAATGGTGACAAAAAAGGAAGTGTTAAAGAACAAACTGATTGTGCATCTGCTGAACTGACTAAACTGTCTTGAATACATGCACTTCCACTGACTTTGCTGACAATAAGGTGTATCCCTGATTGAATGATTAAATTGAGTCCCTATTACCATTATTGATAATTGATGATCTGCTACTTCAGTACTGCAAAGAATTAATAGAGGCACTGTGTTGTCTTCATCACCAAGTGCTGCAGGCCCTTCTAAGGTCTTGGGTGCACTGCTCCTACACAAAGAAAGCCGTCCAACCGGAGCAGCAACATCAGATCAACAAATACAAGTATGATATACCTGTTCCTTTGACCACAAAATAGGCTGCAGCTTAAGAAAGCCTCCTTATCTGCATCCAACTGTCAAGTAAGGCTGCAACAAGGGCACATGCATGTACTAGTGAGCTCTGTCGTGCATGATGGCTGAGACCACAGTAAGAAACATTGGGAAGTGCAGCAGCAGTCTTGTGCACCTTTTTTGCCAGCAATAATAGTGACTGTACTGCTCATTGTGTTCAAGGACCATATAAAGTTTCCAGAGACCGATGGCAGAGAAGGAGCAATGGATGACTGAAATATTTTATGACATGCTTTCTGCTGTAAGGACTGTGACTACAAAACGAGGGGGAGAGCCCATATAACCCTCCAGAGCCTAGGCTACACCACTAGGAAACAGTAACTAAGGGAAAAAGTTATAGCAGGATGAATCAATCCTGTTCCAAAATGAAGTCAAATTATTATTTGTCACCTCATTGGGGTAAAATAACAACTTTAAGAATTGACTCAATCCTATTACACTCAGACATTCAGAGCCAACTTTAGTACAGAGACGGCCTTATTGGAAGTCTCTGAAACGATTAAAACAACACTTGACAGAGGGGGCAAAGCGGTACTGATACTGTTGGACCTCTCCGCGGCCTTTGATACCGTGCCCCATGATCGACTCCTGCAAAGACTGCAGGACTGTGGGATCGGGGGCACTGTCCTCAGATGATTTACCTCCTTTTTGGATAGTCGGCAGCAAACAGTATGGTCCCCTCCTTTCTCGGCCCCCATCACCCCTATGAAAGTAGGAGACCCACAGGGATCAATTTTGAGCCCCACCCTGTTTAATGTATACATGGCCCCCCTGGCGCTCTTAGTAGAAGATCACGGCGCAAAAATAATATCCTACGCTGATGACACGCAACTGTTGTTCACATTGCGAGAAGGGCACCACGCTGAGAGGAAGTGAGATTAATGCCTGCCTGACTAAGGTGTTTGCCTGGTTCAGACAGAACCAACTGATGTGTAATCCTGAAAAGTCGGAGATTATCTTCTTCGGCCATAACCCAGGCGAGGAATGGCGCCAATGGTGGCCTCGGAATATGTCTCCCCCGGCAAGTTCAGTAACCACCGTGAAAAATCTTGGGGTCAAATTGGACGCTAATATGTCCATTAAGTCCCAGGTCCAAACGGTGGCCGGTACGTGCTTTGGGGTACTGAAAATGTTGAGGAATTTCCTCCCTCTGCTCCCTGTCCAACACAGGAAGACGGTGGTCCAGGCCTTGATCACCTCTAGGCTGGACTACGTCAATGTCCTGTACCTTGGCCTCCCGGACTATTTACTTGGGCGCCTGCAGGTAGTACAGAATGCGGCGGCCAGAGCCATACTTATGCTCGGCCCTAGGACACACATGTCCTCCCACCTTAGATCCTTGCACTGGCTGCCGGTTCGGTAGAGGATCCATTTTAAAGCCTTAGTTCGGGCCTTCAAGTCCCTTCACAACTTAGGGGCTCTTTACATCAGGGACAGGATTCAGTACTATGCCCCACTAAGGACCTTGAGGTCCTCTGCCCAGCAGCTGTCGATCATTCCAAAGTTTCTGCGCTCTCGTATGGGAGGTCGCTCCTTCCAAGTGGTGGCTTCTCAGCTCTGGAACGGCCTGCCGCTTTCTTTAAGACAGGCGCAGGATCTCCTTGTCTTCAGGAGAAAACTAAAAACCTGGCTCTTCCAACATTAGAATGAGGGCTATCTGTCTTTGTGCACACTATCTGTCTAATGGGTCCTTGCAGCGCCGGGACACTCTATGGAGTAGCCGTGCGCTTTATAAGTACCCAGTAACATAACATAACACTCTATGTAAGATTTAACAAGGAGGCATTGCTGTACTACAGTAAAGAAAGCCCCCTTCAAAAATAGTTTATAAACAAATTTTACTTGTTCCAAATTTCATTTGCATACTTTACAGAAAAAGGAAACAAAGTGACAACTACTAAACAAATTTACAAAACAAATCAACTTATTTTATGAGGGTTAATGATAGTTTTAGAAAAACACAGATGTTATGAAAAAACACAAATGTTATAAACAAACTAGTGTTGAGGTAGACAGTGTATTCGCAATGACAGACAATTAACCCTTGTTGTTGGTGACCAAATAATAACCGTCTCCAGGTAAAAGCGCCAAATTACAGTATACCTGCCAATGCACTAAACAACTGAATTGCATAAAACTGTGACTATTGGTCTGTCAAAACATTTTAGATTCTGTGCATGCTCTTCATATTAGGTGTTGATCCTGGATGATATAGACCTATACCCTGTTTATTGTATTGGCCGTTCTGCGGTAATTCTCTACTGTAATTGTTTATAACATCTGTGTTTTTTTCATAACATCTGCGTTTTTTTAAAACTATCATTAACCCTCATAAAAAAGTTGATTTGTTTTGTAAATTTGTTTCCTAGTTGTCACTTTGTTTTTTTTTTCTGTAAAGTATGCAAATGAAATTTGGGACAAGTAAAATTTGCTTTTAATCTATTTTTGGTGGTGCCTTTCTTTACTGTAGTACAGCAATGCCACTTTGTTAAATCTTACAAAGAGTATCTAAGTAGGATTGATTCAATTCTTAAAAATATTACTTTACACCAATGAGGCAACAAATAATAAGTTGACTTCATTTTGGAACTGGATTGATTTATCCTGCTAGAGCTTTTTCCCTTAGTTGCTGTTTTCCTGCTGTAAGGACAGCACAAGCATAGACTGGGTTGGGAATGAAATATGAAGGAAATAAGTATGTTTCATTGATGAAAAAGTATGCTGCAGTCCTAAATATCTCCAAATGCTATGTTTGCACAAATCTCCCATTCAGCACTGAGGATGATATGACTTATAGTGTAGTGCCTTTAACAAGAGCTATGAGTTGTATCTTTATACATTAAATGCTTTCTGATGTAGGACAATGTAGCATATTAATAAAAGCACACAAAAGAGGAACTAGATGGGGACCACATAAGCAATGAATGGCCTGATTTAGATCTTGTCAATACTGCCGCCGTCCCTCTGAAGCGGCGCTTTCAGGTACTCCGTTGAATTGACGGAATCTTGCCCGCCGCATTTAGATCTGTGCTGGCTCTGCATGCTCTGTCGCCACCAGGCCGGCAGTATTTCACCGAGCCTATGTAGATGTCCCCGTTGTGCTGACGTAGTCCTAACGATGGTTTGCTGATGGAGTAAGTCCCTGGTGAAGTAGAGACTGGTAAGTACAACTTATTTTCGTGTCAATACACATGTGTTGTGTTTGCCTCAAAAACATATGTAGGTAATGTGTTATGCCCCTTATTGTTACTTATTGCATGCCACACAAACAACATACACAAACTATTGAATGCACACACCACAGGCACCACAAGCACAACACCTCCAAGCACCACAACAACAATATTTGTTTATTTAAGTGTCAATACAGGTGTGTTCGTTTTACCTTGATAAGTTGTAAAATGAACACTACTGCATTACACATAGGAAAAAAGTGCATATAAGAGCAATGCAAAAAATACACAAGGCTACAGCAATTGTCAGCACACGATCCATAGTAAGACAATTGTTAAAGTTGCTTACCTTAGATCCCGGCGACAACTGAGTCATTTGGCGTTGTGGTGGAGATGGAGCAGCAAAGAAGGGACCTGGATGATGGGGTTCAAGAAGGAAACAGAAGTAGAAAACAGTAAAAAAAAAGGTATGTTCTTACCTAATTTCCTTGGATTCTGCCAACTCAAAGTAGGAGGTATTCCTGCCACAGTTGCCTCGACGGAAAGTCAAATCATGATTAGCCTGGCGGTCATCTTGGCTGGACTCCTGCCGACAGCCGCTTCTGCCTATGGCACCGTCAACCCGGTTGAGAATTCCTGGTGCAGTCGGCAGGACTCGGGCGGTCTTTCATCCATGTACCCGCCAACATCTAAATCGAGTGGGTGAACCACCAAGTAGGCGGGCAATGAATCAGTCGAAAAAGTGACGTCGGGACCATTACCGCTAAGATCTAGATAAGGCCCCCTAAATATCATCTGTTGCATAACAGAACACAAAATCAGAAGAGTTATCACTAATAACACAGTTTGGAAGAATTCTCAAGATTGGACTGAGGAACCACAGCCTGGGGGAGTTATAGGCATTTGAGAACAAACATGAGATTTCTCAATTTCGAATAGCATTCCTCAATTGAGAGTCGCACAGGAAGTCGTAGTGCCACTGTGCATCCATGCCACCCCATTTGCCAGTCATCTCCCTTGCAAACTATTCTCAAAATTGTCAGAAGAAGCGTTAAAGAAATGTAATCTTGTTGATTACTTGATGCATCTAACAGGAAGGATGCCTCTGGATGCATAGATAGATGGATAGATGGATAATTAGATAGATACATTTGCCTGAAGTGAGGCCTGGAGTAAGTAGAGGAATGATAAGGCACAGGGGAATGGATAATTGCATTAGTAACATGCTAACAGGCCATGGAATTATAGTACCACCACTAGAGTTGTCATACAATAATCATAAAATAAAAGAATTGGCTAAATGTATTTAGGACTTGTTTTATGAAACAACAGCTTCCTTGGGAATATCACAGATTAAATTACAGAAATGGGGGTGGTAGTTATACAGAACAGGGTGGCACTGGATAGTTTACTAGCTAAGAAGGAATGTGCAAGGTGGTGGACCAGAAGTGCTGTACTTACATACCAGACAACAGTGACAACATTAGGCTAGCATTAAATGGAATCCATCAGAAAAGTAAGGAGGCACGCAATGTACAGGAAGGAGGATTATGGGATTCCCTGACTGCCGGATTAGGTCGACGGGGAACATGGATACTGGAGGCAATCTTGATGGGACTTGGTATTTTGGTGCTACTTTGCATAATAATAACAGTTCTGCCACAATGTATGTGTGTCATATAAACTACAATGTACAGGCAGAAGAAGCATATAGCAGAGCCTCCCACTGAGCAAGTGACAAAGGCAATGATGGCAATTGAGACTGATTAAATGACACTATTGAGTGTCAGAGGAGGAAAATATGGAATCCTTTTTGTTCAGGTTCCATTTTGTGATGCATAATAATTGCCTGCACAATGTGCAGAGGCCTGTTGACCTGTAGCTGAACTTGCTGTATCCTCACTTCAACAACAATACCTCGAGAAATTACAGAGTCAAAAGTACGTGACAAACTGTCGCTATGCTTCATTTGCTGATTTCAAAAGTTAATGCCAATGTATTACCAAATGTTTGATTCTGTTTGTGAAAAGCTTGGAAACCTCTATCCTTTCGCCAAACAAATGGCTCTCATTGGCTGTGTATCTTTGTGCAACATGTATTGTAACTTATAAAACCTGATGCAAACTTCTGCATTTCAAGCAAGTCCGGAATGGCACTTTGCTCCTTGCAAGTATTATAAAGTTACACTTTGACTCTTACCCCCTATGTCGCTATTAATTTTTAGGCTTCCACAAAGGGCCATGTTGTGATGGTGTTTGGAGATTAAGCAGGGCATTATTATGAGAATTCTGACTTTCACCAGAAGCAAATGTAATCAATTTATGGCCTCCAGAACATGATCATTCTCCCTAAGATTGTCAATCAACCAAACCCCTACATTTTGGATCATCTGAACATGATCAGTGACCTTCCCCTGAAAAGGGTGATTGCTGTAGTTCAATAGTTGGATTTGTGTATGGAAATGCCCCTTTTTGGATGGTCACCCCCAAGTTTTTGGACTGATGCTGCTGGTTTTTCGACTCAGAGTGCACTGAGTCTTGCTGACCAGACCTCAGTGCCTGTGCCCTTACCCTCAAACCGATATGTTGAACTGACTTTTACCCTTTTGGCTGAGCTAGTTTACCTGTAAGTCCCTAGTAAATAGTACCCAGGGCATGTTAGTTGCAGGGTGTCCCCAGGGATTGCAGCACTGGTTGTGCCACCCTGGGTGGGACACAAGTAACACGAGGCTCCCAGCCCATCATTAGCAGGCTGGAAGAGCAGTTTAACTGACGGCCCCACATTGCTATTTAAACAATGTCAAAGCCAGACTTCTCCCTGGTATATGTGTAAGTCACCCCTATGGCAGGCCTTTTGAGTCCTAAGGCCGGGTGCAACATATTCCATGAGCAGAACATGTAACTTTACATGTTTTGACAATGAAAACAATGGACTGTCGTTTTTACTGTGGAAAAGATTGATCGCCAAATTGGTGCATGCAGAGTTACACGGTGGCCCCTCAGCTGTGCTAACTCTGGGACAGCGTGAGCAAAGTGGGACATCGTTCCATTAAACCAGGCTTGATTCTTAGGTCGAAATTAATGTAATAAGTTGCAATGTGCTACTTTAGCAAAGTTGCTTCTTTGTTTCCCTCATCTGCTGCTTACACAAGGGGTCCTGCTGCCGAGACAGCTTTCTGCACTCCTAGGGAGATGTACTAATGACTCCCAGGAAAAGGATACAATAGGGGCCTGCTCTGGAAAGAGGTGTCACCTCCTCCTGCAGGAAGCCACACGGGTGTTGGCCAAAAGGCGAGCTTCAAAGGACAAGCCTCCTTTGAAGAGCAAATGGGTAACACTTGGGAGAGGGGCTGCTCCATTTTTCAGGCAGCCAGACTGGCACTTGGGACAGGAGAGGAGAAACCAGTCGTCAAACCGGATTTCCAGGGGCATGTAGCCCCCTTGGTAAACCACACCTCTGGGTTGGGCTAGGGAGCTCCACACGCCGGGAGAGCGGTCCTACCATATTGGAAGTGGGCAGAATGGTGCATCCTGTGATGCCTAGATGCCACACTTCGCAGGAAGTGTTCATCAGGTGGGAGGGAACCTGGTATCCCATTGGCTACCAACTGCATACTGCCCTGAGGGCATTTTCTGAACATAAGCAGGGCACCCCTGTCACCCCAAACTTTGATCATGACTGGACTGGAAGAGGACCAAAGAAGGACTGCCCTTCTGCACCATGGAACCATCAAAGAGAGGCTGCACCTGTTGAACCTGGTGGCTAGCAAAACAAAGGGGCTGTGCCTGCTCTGACTTGCTCAAAGAGAAGTTGCCTCCAGAGCCCAGCCAAAGCCAAGGAACTCCAAGGGTCTATGAGCTGGTCTCCTGTTCACAGCACAGGGACACAACAGCTGAGAAGCCTGCTGGGGCAAGTTGATTTCCCAAAGTCTTCAACCCGCTGTCAACCGCAATCGAGCAGCACCAGGGACCAGGACCCAACACACAAAGTTGCACCCGAGTTTGCTGAAACTGGGAGTGTCATCAGAGTGCAGCTGGAATCCCCATAGGGCAGGGGTCTTCAAACTGTGGGGCGCGACCCCCAGGGGGGCCGTGGAGCGATGCAAAGGGGGTCGCGCCTTCCCAGTCACACTTCTGCCGAGGCCCAAGGGCTTCAGCCTCCTCTTCCCCGTCCTGCGTCTCAGCCCGGGTTGCTGCAGTGCAACTCGAGCTGCTGGGGGCTCAGCTGGGCAGTGTCTGGAGTCTTATCTCCGGCACGCCCGAGTTTTTCACAGGTCTTTAAAGACCATTTGCATGTTTACATGCCTTTGTAAACTGGTTACAGAGGCTTAGTTTTTTTCCTGGTTCCAGTACCCCCTGGGCCCCCACTCTGCCTATTCCTTACATTTGTATTTTACCTTTACTGCTGCAGTGTGAGAATGCATTTCATGAAAAGGAATATAAAGTAGGGTTGCCAAAAGAAAAATGCCTGCCGTGTTTTGTTTAAAGAGCCTGCAAAGGCCTCCTTTACACTAAATAGACTTATAAATAAAAAAGTATGTATGCATTCGTTATGTGACTTTTCTGTCTTTGTTCTCTTTAATTATCAGTCATGGATCATTGAGGCAGCCCTAGAACACAATTAAAAGTGCTTTCTATTTATATTTGCTGTTCGAAGTATGCACAGATAAGTGCTTAAAATACAGCTTTAGGTGACTACTTATTTTTGTACCGACTGGGCCATCAAAATAATCTGCTGGCAACCCTAACCATAGGACTGGAAGTTTGTTGCAGGATCAGCACATTATTTATTTCCTCGATCCCCGATTAATGCCATAATAGCAATAGTTTAACTTAGATCTTAAACCCTACGCCGCCGTCCATAACATGCTGAGTTACTTCAAGTGTCTGGGAATGCACTCTGCATTCAGACAACTCACTCGTCATTCTCGCCCTTCACTTTCACGCTCACCCTGCATTCACAGCGATCACAATGCACTCACACCATTCACCCGCTCACCCTGCACTCACAGTGATCACTCTGCACTCACCATGCACTTGCGCTGTTCATCCTATACCTCACCCTGCAGCCACATGAGTACACTACTCATCCTGCACTCATGTGACACTTCACTCACCTGTCCCCCTCACTGCTCAATATGCAACTCACTCAAACAAGCCCATCAGTAATCATACACTCATTCGTCCCATTCTGAACTTGCATCCGCACCTAAATTCATAAGCCACCTCACTCACCCTGCAGTCACTCCTCTTACCCTACTCTCACACTGTTGCATCGCTCACCGTGCACTCACAAGGGCACTCTTGTCACCCACACAGTGCAGAGGGTTAACGTTCCTGCTACAAAGAATATGTACCATGCAGATCATAGAAATGAGTGTGAGTAAACTATGAGTAGCGCTATAAAAAAATGAAATGTTTGTCAGAAAGGTGCTATAGAGAGATGAGGTGAATTGTTGGTGAGTGGCAGTGAAGGAATTCATGGAGAAGGAGGAAACGGGGGTGGGGCACCAAAAAGACTGTTGCACCGTGTGCGACCAGTGTTAGGACCAGCCCTGGCTGGGAGTGTTAAAGGTGAAGTGAGAGGTTGAATGGGGAGAGTTCAGAAGTTGTAAAAGGGGTGAAATAAAATGGCCTGCAAAATGAGAGAGGGATCCGGGGTTAGGAGAGGACAGAGGGATGGAAGGGAGGGGGTGAGAGGAAAGCTGCATGGGTAAACTGCTTAACTCTGCACAAAACCGCCAGGGTTTTAGGGGACCCCTGCTTCTCCCGGCCAGGGCCAAGTGAGCTTCTAATGTGGCAGCACGTATTCCTGCGGAGTGGAAGGCCCTTCACAAAGGTTGACTAGAAATCTTTCTGATGTTAATTGCTGTATTTTGGTTATACACTGGTACTGATGGGGTGAAATCTTTCCTCAGTGTTACTGTGTACGCGGCATCACATAACATCATTTACCTTTTCTTCCCACACAATTTAGTCAAGCCTGTCACGTAATTTGGTCCTCACCTGCCTCATAATTCCAGTAGCCCTGCCTACAGGTTTAGAAATTTTTGTCAGGAGGGGGTCCTTACGCCTCAAAATGTTGACAGGGGGGTCTCGGCATCCAAAAGTTTGAAGACCTCTGCCATAGGGTGAGTTATCAACTCAGGAAGGATTGGTCTGTGACCACAATACTGGGCGACCGGTAGTCCAGTGGCAATTGGACTTTTGCCAGCACCAGGAGGACTTCGACAGATGTTGACCCTGTGACCAGGACCGCGTCACCCCCTTCATGGTCCAATGAGTAGTCAGACAGCAAGACCCCTGTCAACCTCATTGCATCCACAGCATCCTTTGAGCATTTTCAGCATCCTTCATTCCCTTGCATAAGGACCACTTCCACAGGAAATCCCTGCAATGCGTAAAAGTGCCTGGACTGCCTGAGGACTGCTTCACCTGCTGAGGTAACTGTTTCTGAGGACCTTGCTGGTCCCCCTAACTGCATCCCTACTGCAGTTAGTTGCCTAAGGTGACTCTAGGAACCGCATTACAACCAGCCCAAACCTTTTGATGAAAAAGTATCTAAGTGTCGTATTATACTTGTTCGCAGTTGAATGAAATAACTTGATTTACTACATCTATATCTCCGGAACCCTACAGTGGAACTTTTATGTTGTGGTGTCCAAAAATACATAAAAATACAGTCTATTTGTATAAATGTGTGTTGGATTTCTTTGGTGTCTTGTGGATTTCCTCTTCAATTGTTCTGGTGCTGTTTAAATGCTTTACACTTGTTCCTTTGTGTAAGCCTGTTTGTTATTTTGTATCTCTTTTGTGCATTTCTCACATTGTTCTATAGGCCGTCCAAGTTTTACGCTTGGAAGCGGGGATTGTCTGTTTAGTGTAATGTGTAAAGGAGCAATTGTGTTTTTCCTTTTCCTGCCAATCTCTGCTCTGGACATAGATTCACCAAAATGCCACGGGTAGCGGCAGTGAAAAAATCCTCTATTGAAATCATGATCCTTTGTCCCTTTCTTCACCCCACAACAAAGAGTGCAAACTATAAAATTAAACAGGACTTTTGTAGTTCTGTTTACTTTCTCACTCTGCCCCTCCCAATTGAGCTTTCAGGCAAGGGGTAGTGAGGGAAGTGCCAGGCATATCATGGAGCAAACATCTACTATCCCTCACTACTCCGGGCTATATCTAATTGACGTCAGTTTATTTATTTATTAATTCGTAGCAGTGCCATCGTGAACCTAAATGTCCATAGCTGCAATGAAGGAACATAGATCAGTGTTGGTGATATGGTTAACATAAGTTAATCAAATGACAGTTATTGCGTGGATGGATGAGTGTTGTCAATTTTGTAATTGGGAGTGGCGAAGATGTATACATAACCGATGGTAAAACAGCAACATATATTCACTACCCATCCTATTCTCCTACAAATCAAACAACCCGCTACTACATTGAAAATTACTAATTAAATTAAAAAAATGTTTAAGTTACACATTTTAAAATACAAACTATTATACTAACAGTCACTTATTTAGACTTTACACAAAACAGACTGCGGATAATCCCTGCTTCCAAGCGTAAAACTTGGACAGCCTTTAGAAATACAAAGAGCAAAGCAGTCAGGAGGGCACGAAAGAGATTCAAAACAGAGCACATTTAGAAGTGATGTTACAGAAGTGAAGTTCCTCAGTGAGAACTGTGAAATCTGATTATGCAGATATGTACTGTCAAGCACCTATGCCGTATATTGAAGATGCAGGGCAGTGGCATCATGTACCCTCCACTCTAGTAGCTTAAACGGGGCGGGGGGCTAAAGGTAGGGGGGAGGAGCCACTGCGCCTGAAAGACTAGTAAGCTGGGTCCCATTAAAATGTTGGTTAGTCCAGAGCTTTAAGTGGGCCGGGTCTCATATCCAGTAGTAATTAAAATAGGACATTGAAAGAGGTCACTTTTGGGCCCTGTATTCATGTTCTTAACTTTACAGACAAAAGTACTGATCGTTTTATGAACAATAAGTGTAAAAATTGTTAAGACAAAGGTTGTGTGACGGAACCACGCATGCGCTTGCTATGCATGCCGATTCCACGCTGTCTTACCTGTGACGAGTTGGCGCACTAGTTGTTGTTGCCGGCCTGCGCGCCGGAAGGGGCCGACCCCCATGCTCGCGCCGGAAGGTGGAGCGCGTAGATAAATAAAGGTGGGCGGGACCGCGATAGGCAGTCCGCGCCCGAACAGCAGTACTGTGTGGGTGTCAGGTTATTTGTAGCGGCCCCTACACGCAGCGCGCCTGCCAGGGTTCAGTCCCTTGCTAAGGGACATCACATTGGCGACAAGGAGCGGAGCGGCCCACGTTCCAAGCAGTACACAGCAGTGTGGCGCAGAAGTTCTCCCCTGCGTTGGACAGGCCCCACAGACGGCCAACCAGGCAGCAAAACGCAGAGCACAAGCCACCTTCATGCAGCAAGGAGGGTTTTCATCTGCATGAGGCCCTGGCACAGGTGCAACACCAGGTGACGGGGCAGGACACGCCCACATCGACACGGGTGAGTCGTGCACGACGCGCGGATGGGGCAGCCACACTCGCTCGGCGCAGCAAGACCGGCCACGTGTCACAGGGCCGCGCCCGCAGGCAGTGAACACGCAAGGCCTCACAGATTCCAGATCCACGGCCTAGGGTGTCAGCACTGTCTTTGTGAGACACCCCACCCTCGCTGAGTCACACAGCCAATTCACCTGCCTGAATTATGGGGGACCAGGATGAGGGCGCCCAGCCCCCAGCTAGAGCTGCAATACAACACCCCCCTACAGGTGTCCTGCCACCTTTCAGTGAGTCGGCAGACCCCGCCACAGCGTCGCCGAGGTGGCAAGTATGGCTCGGCCGCCTGGAAAACTACTTCATCGCCACCAGGGAGACGGACGGAGCTGTCAAGCGCTCACTGCTTCTCCACTATGCAGGGGAGGAAATATACCTGCTTTTCAAACATCTCCCCAACACGGGACCCCCTGACGACTATGCGGCGGTGACAGCGTTGAATGCGCACTTTGATCCTCAATTAAACCCAGACTTCGAGCATTTTAAATTGAGGCAAGCGAGGCAAAGGGAAGGAGAATCAGTAGACTCTTTCCATGCAAGGCTGAAAGAGCTCGCCAGCAGTCACCTCGTAGGAGACAGAGAAGCAGAGGAGATCAGAGCACAACTGATCCTAGGGATCCGCAGTAAGGTCCTGCGAGGCCTCATCCTGAGACAGCCGAACATACCAATGAACGACATAGTAGTGTTAGCACGTTCCCACGACCTATCGGCTGCACGTGCGGAGGAAATGGACCTGACGCTGATGCACAACACAGAAAAGGACGTGACCGTCAAAGCTGAGCGAGCTGACGCCGTCAGAGTGCGTGACAAGGCCACCAAACCGAGGGATCGCCCGCTGCCGACCCCAAAAGGCCAATGTGGATACTGCGGGTATGAAGAACACCCCCCTCAACAATGCCCAGCCCAGGGGAAAACGTGCACCCACTGTGGCATTTCAAACCATTTTGCGTCGGTCTGTCGAAGGAAGACACAGCGGAAAGAAGGGAGACGGCCCAAACCAATGCGGAAACTGGTTCGCCAGCTGTCGAGCGTCTCGCTATCATCCACGCCAGGACGGAGGAAGACGGAACAAACCGTCTACCAGACAGACGACACCTCGTCTGATGAAGAAGGAGAAACGTACCTGGTTTCGTTCACCCTGGCACTGAAACGACGCAGGCGCCCCCAGCCCCGATGCACCGTACGGATAGCCGGGTCGGACGTCAATGCAGTGATCGACACGGGTGCATCAGTCACCGTCATGGGAATTCAACAATACAACAAGCTCAAGCCGAGACCAGAACTCCGGCCTTCCAAGACGAAAATCTTCGCTTATGGAAGTGACTCACTGCTGCCCCTCCGAGGTAAAATGACCGTGCCAGTGCAGTCGGAAGACACCGAAATCACGATTGACATCCAAGTCATCAACCAGGAGGCAGGTACGCTGCTAAGCAGCCATGCAGCCAAGGACCTAGGGCTGGTAAAATTCGCCAGAAGCGTGCAAGCTGAGCAGACCAAAGAACTAATTGACCAGTTTGAGGACCTGTTCAAGGGGCTAGGGCGAATCAAGAAAGCCCCAATCAAGCTGCACATAGACCAAACCGTCGCGCCAACAGCGCTGAAGCACAGAAGAATTCCATTCCACCTCCGGCCGGTGGTGGAAGAAGAGCTACAGAAGCTAGAAGACCAAGGGGTCATAGAAAAGGTCTCAGGGCCCACGCCTTGGGTATCCCCCATGGTGATCGCTGAAAAGCCCCGCCAACCGGGAAAAATAAGACTCTGTATCGACATGCGCCTTCCCAACAAGGCCATTCGGCGCGAACGGCACATCACGCCGACCATGGACGATATTGTAGCCGACCTGAACGGGGCGAGGTGGTTTTCGAAACTAGACCTAAACGCCGGCTACCACCAGCTGGTGCTTGCCAAAGAAAGTCGTTACATAACCACGTTCAGCACCCATCTTGGACTCAGGAGGTACAAACGTCTAAATTTCGGCATATCATCAGCTGCCGAAGTTTTCCAGAATACAATCAAAGAGATCCTGGTCGGACTGCCTGGAGTGTTAAACGTGAGTGACGATATCCTCATCCACTCGCAGACAGCTGAAGAACACTCCCGGCACTTGAGAGCCACCCTGCAGCGGCTTCAGGATCACGGAGTTACCCTACATCGGGAGAAGTGTCTACTGTTCCAGCAACGAATAGAGTTCTTTGGCTACACTTTCACGCAAGAAGGAATTCAGGTCGACCCCCGGAAATCACAGGCCATCAAGGACGCGCCCGCACCATTGACAGTAGCGGAGGTCCGCAGTTTCCTTGGGATGGCCACATACTGTCGCCGCTTTATCCCAGACCTGGCCACAATCGCAGAGCCCCTCCGAAACCTCACCCGAGCAGACGCCTCGTGGCAGTGGGGCCCAGCTGAAGAAGCGGCATTCCACGCAGTCAAGAATGCTCTCCTCGACCACACCACGCTCGTCTATTTCAACCCCACCAAGCGAACTGAGATACTAGTGGACGCCAGCCCTGTAGGTCTCGGGCCGTCCTTACGCAGGAGCAAGAACCTGGACGGTGGGCCGCCTTAGCCTATGCAAGCAAAGCGCTCTCCCCAACCGAAAGACGATACGCCCAGATTGAGAGGGAAGCCCTAGCCATCCACTGGGCATGTCAACACTTCCATTTGTACATATGTGGACACCCGTTCAAGATCATCACGGACCATCAACCCCTATTCAAAGGTTCGGCGCCCCACCCGCCACCACGGATTGAACGGTGGGCCATCGGGCTCCAACAGTATGAGATGGACGTTACATACCGGCCGGGTGCCAAGAACCCTGCTGATTTCCTTTCGAGGCACCCGACCCCAGGGGAAGCTACTGAGGAAGGGGCTGAGACCGACCCCACCGACCCCACCGAAGCCCACCTGAACATGATCTCGGCACTCACATGTCCCCGAGCACTGACACTTGAGGAGGTAACGGCAGCAGCTGAGGCAGACCCTGTCATTGCCAAAGTCCGAGCAGCCGTCCAAGGGGGGCACTGGCATCAGTTTCTACAATCGGACAACGAATGGACAGGCCCAGAAAAGGAAAGCCTAATACACATGTGGCGAGTCAGGAACGAGCTGAGCGTTACCCAAGGAGGAACCTTGCTAAGAGGGTCAAGGATCATCATCCCAGCGTCTCTCCAAGCGCGAGCGACGCAACTGGCCCACGGAGGGCATCAAGGGGTGGAGAAAATTAAAGCCTGCATGCGGGAGAAGGTCTGGTTCCCTGGGATGGATGCCCGAGTTGACGAGACAGTCCGGAGGTGCCCGTCCTGTCAGCTGACGAGTGGCCCCGAGAGGCCCGCGCCCATCCGCACAGAAGAGCATGGGAGACGTCCCTGGGAGAAGCTAAGTGTGGACTTCGGAAGCTTCCCAGATGGCAGAGTCACCCTGGCCCTGATCGACAGCTACTCGAAGTACCCTGTCGTGGAGGTAGTCAACTCGACGGCTTTCTCCCACGTCGGCCCAGTGCTGGAGAAGATATTCGCAATGTTTGGGTGTCCGGAGGAGCTCAGGAGTGACAACGGACCCCCGTTCCAAGGGCATGAATTCCAGGAATTCCTCCAACGCCACGGTGTCCAGCACAGGCGCATCACCCCGCAATGGCCCCAAGCGAACGGCGAAATCGAGCGCTTTATGAGAACCATCAATAAAGCTCTTCGCATCGCCGTAGCTGAGCATGCCGACCCTGAACAACACCTACAGAAATTCCTGCGAGAATACCGAAGCACCCCTCAGAGCTCCACGCGCCAGGCGCCATGGGCGCTCATGTTTAACGGGACTCGCCGGGATGGCCTCCCTACCGCACCGGGGTGGACACCCCCTCCATTTGACGAAGAAGGCGCTCTCAGGAGGAGGGAGAAGCGCAACCTCACGGCCAGCCAGGCCAGGAGAGCTAGGTCTCGTCAGCTGCACCGGGAAGACACCGTTATCATGAAGGACAGGAGTCCCGGAGGGAAGTTCCGGACTCTGTATGAACAGGGGTACTGGACTGTGACCGACGTGAAGGGAACCATGGTAACAGTCAGCAAGGAAGGAGAGGCCGTGACCCGGAACATCTCCTGGTTCAAAAAGGTGGACGCCCCCGCTCAAGATACCGAAGCCACCAGCGACTCCGGAGAACCGAGAGCCAGCCAAGTGGAGACCGGAGAAGGGGGGAGCCACAACTCAAGGCCTACCTCCCCCCCAGGAACTCAGGAAGCAACCCAAGAGCCCCCAGAGACACAACCCCCACTCCACGAACCAGCTGCTGAGCCCAAGTCCAGCCGTGGCCAGTCCCGGTATGCTCTGAGATATAACCCCCAACCGAGCACTCGCCTGAAAGACTTTGCCTGCCTAGTAAGTGATTTGTGAGACACTGGGGAGCCAGTCCAGGACCGAGTTGGGATGGGATGTGACGAGTTTGCGCACTAGTTGTTGTTGCCGGCCTGCGCGCCGGAAGGGGCCGACCCCCGCGCTCGCGCTGGAAGACGGAGTGCGTAGATAAATAAAGGTAGGCGGGACCGCGATAGGCAGTTCGCGCCCGAACAGCAGTACCGTGTGGGTATCCAGTTATTTGTAGCGGCCCCTACACGCAGCGCGCCCACCAGGGTTCAGTCCCTTGCTAAGGGACATCACATTACCCATGCAAGTCTTAACCACGCATATGCCTTTACCAGGCATGCCTTTACAACGAAATATGCCTTGTTAAGGCATGTATGGCAAAGACATATGCGTGGTTAAGACTTATCAGGTAAGTCGTAGCTCCCCGGCCCCTGCCCCCCCCCCGGACTAAAACTACCCCCTCCCTCCTGAAAACCAGCTCCCTCCCCCAGCTCTAAAAACTTCCCTGCCCCCAAGCCCTAAAAACGACCCCGTCCTCTCCTAAGCCCTAAACACTGCCCTGCCCCCCCAGCCCTAAAATCTTCCTTGACCCCCCAGCCCTGAAGAAAAACCTGCCCCCCCTCCAGCCCTGGAAACTACCCCCAACCCTTAATTAAAAACTACCCCCATCCCTCCACCAAAACCCGGCCTCATCCCCACTCGCCACACTGTGTCCTCTCCCGATCCTTCCTGCTTCCGCCGAGCAGCAGCTAGACCACGCACTGCCTTAACCATGCAGATGCGTGGTTAAGGCATATGCGTGGCTAAGGCATGCGTGGTAGCATTTGCGTTGTTAGAACACGCGTGGCTCGCTCTGCCCCCGTTGTTCCGAATGTATCCTTAAGGCAAAGCATGTGGTTCCTGTTTGTATTGTACATGCTGTACTTAATCTAGCATTCTTCAGAAGGTTATGTTTCAGTATTTTTTCCAGGCAGCATATTGCTCTTGTATAGTACATACTTTTACCAGAGTCACATCCAGGTGTTTATAACGTACTGATCCAGCGCAATATTAGCCAACAGCATTCATACACCATATACTCACTTGGGCCCATACATTCACACTACACTAATACTTACGCTGGGTGTCAGATGTACTCTTTTATCAAAGTCCCTGCTACCAATTACCTTCTGATTGAAGAGTAATAACTTACCAATGGATCCTTTGCTAATTGGGAAGTTTAAAATGAGTGACATTCATTATAGTACATAATCCTGAAATAACCACTGAGTCAGGAAGTTTTAAAATGTTTATCTAAAGTTTTAGCAGAGTAAAATACAGAAAACACCGTACTTGATTGAAATACCCAAGAAAAAGCATAGAAATGATTTTGCTAATAAATGACGGTGTTTAAGGAAGAGGAGAAGATAGAGACAGCTGCGCAACTAAAGGTTGCAATATAATTACCTAAAATGCGAGAACCAAGCCCCTTAGCCAAGGAGTTGGAAAAGATAGGACCCAGGAAGGATGAAGAGCAAAGACTTCTTCCAGGATCAGGACAGGACCGGTGACCTCTCTACAACGACGCCTGCGCCGTTCCCCTCTCTGATACTCGACTTCTCTCGATTCTCCCGTGCCTTCCTTCTAATGGACTCCGCCGCCCCCTCCTCAGGACCTCTTCTAGACAGGGATTCAGTCAGCAACCGATCAGCTGGGCAGTCTGGAGCTCTTCTGTCAGCATCTCCGCTCTCCTGTGCTTCGTGAAAGTATGCTCTTCTGACTAATTTACTAATGCTATATTCTATTATATCCTTCTACGCTAATGTACCTCCCTTTAATGTTGCTAAAATATGGGACCACTACTTCTGATTGGACAGGGACAGGAGGTGGATTCTCGCACCATGTCAATTTGGCCTAAATTGTAAAGCCTATTGTCTTTACGTTCCCTCCCCTTCAAATTAACACATTCGCTTTATTTCCCACCCGTCTCATGACAAATGTTATATATTTTACAGGAGAAAAGTAACAATTTGTTCCGCCGGAAACATTGGGTACATCATCTTCGGCCAATAGGTCGTGGCCTTGGGAGACGTCCAAGTTGACTTCACTTGGCAGGCATACAGGACACATGCGCAGAACCCTCTGTCTCTCGAGTTTCAAGACACCAACCCAGGCCCAAGTTTACGAATTACTAAAAGTGCAAGAAGAAAATATTAAAATCACAAATAAAAAGTTTCACTGTATACCCACTTTCCCTAACGCTATTCCCATTTAATCATAATACTATCCTGCATTAGTAGCGTTAAGAAAACGACAATTTAATAATGACATAAGAGCAAGCTTAAGCATGTGAAAACCTTTAGTGGCCATTTTAATACACACTGCGCAGAAGCAGAAGTTTCCCACCAAGCAAAGAAAGACGTCACACCATGTGATCAGGTTGTGACATGCGCAATAAAGTCCAGCGCTTTTAGCGGCCATCTTGGTTTATGGACAAGCGTTATTCATTAGTAAAACACATAGGCAAGCGTCTATCCCTTTCGTGTTTGTGAATGCAAGGATTAGTATTGACAGTACAAATTTTAATATATTAATACTATGAGGAAGATTGCATACAAGCAAGTTTCATTTTGAAACCTTGCTCCATCAATCCCTCTCTGATGGCGTTTCTGAGCCATCAAAATACTACCCTCAATCAGATGCCAACTTCTAGCAATTCGTTTCATTCTCAATTTTACTTTTTCTATTCTTACACTCTCCTTTTAATTTCTTGTATAAATCACTTCTCCATTCTTCTAGTTCGATTTCATCTAGTTTTCTCTTCTTTCCTTTTCCTGTCACTTTATATGTCCCATTCTTTCTACAGCATTTGCACCATATTGTTATTGCTAAAATTATTATTGCTATCCCTGCTAAGGGTACTAATATTTGACCTATAAGTCCTTTCCCTATATTAGCAAACCAGGTTCCAATTGACGATATACTATTTGTCAATCTTTCCCATACACTATCAACTTCCAGTGGTTTAAGTTCTTTCTCAAGTTTAGTATGTTCCAATTTCTGCACTCTTATCAGGAATGTAAGTGCAATAATGTTTCGTCTTCAATAATTTACAGACTCCTCCCTCTTTTGCCAATAGAATGTCAAGAGCAAGTCGATTTTGCATCACCATAGATCTAATCGCAACCATCTCCGTATTAATCATTAGAAAACCTCCAGCAGTATCCGTTGATAAACGATCAACCACTGTAGACAATTTACATATTTTCCTTGAGTTCAGAATTATTCCCACTGAAGGTATCAATGCACCAAATATATCACCTACAATTTCTGAAAAACTAGCTCTTTTTCTACGTACTAACTCATTATTGTTTTCATTGCTTCCAGTGTTTCTTTTTACGTGGTATATCTTTGGAAAAACTATTCCAAAATAACAACTTCCATACCACCTTGCAGGAAGCCTAAAGTAAGCCTTATTCCCACATACATAATAGATTCCAGGAAAAACTGAATCTGTTCCTCCTTTGAGTCCCCAACCTCCAATAATTAAAAAATTGTGTTCACATTCACTGGTACCGATGAAAACATTGTTATAATCAGTCTTTAACCTATGAAGACAAATTTTCCCTTTCTTTACGAAATCCAGAGCCATTGCAGCTTGAGCTCTACCAGGTGTATAACTCCCTTCCTTTTTCGCCCAAGGTGGCAACTGAGCCTTATGCTCTGAAGCTTTCTTTTGAAAATCATGTCTTCTATCTTCTACTAAATTCAAAAATATCTTTTCTTCTTCTAGTAAAGAACATGTTAGATTGTGTCTATGTGCATGTGTTATGTCTATCGATTTCATTGTTAAGAAAAACTCTCCCATAAACTGTGCGTCTTGACTAGTAAGCACTGGGTTCCTACTCTTGCGAATCGGAACCTCAGAAAATATCACATCTAAGTTTGAATAATAATATTGTAGCCTACCTGTTCTATAAAATAAACTTGTTAATACACTACATGAGATGCCATATGTCATTGGTAAATGATGGTATGTTAATCCTTCCGCTACTGATTCAGGTAACTTCATACAGACATAACAATTACTAACTTCCATTGTGTCTACATACTGAAATAATAACTTTGTGAAAACATTTAAACTAGTGTCGTTATCAGCTATTTCATGATGAATTTCTGCCTCATCTTCTGCCATTAATTCTACTCTATTGCCCTTCATGTTTGCTGTCCTCCCTTTAGTTTCATTATTTATTTTCTTATCTATTATCATAAGGTAAGGAATTGCTACAATCAGGACTAACCATACTATAAGCACCAATACTAGACTACATATGCATATTGCACAGCATCTCCTACAACAATTTCGTTTTGGTCTCCCAGTAACTCTATCATCAGGCATTTTTCGACAAGGAAGATTGCTCTTCTTATCTCTTCTTCTTTTCTTTAGATGATTCTTTTGTTTAGTCAGGGTGGTCTTGTTTCTTCTTCGTATGTTAGTTCTGCACTTGTTCCTTCGCCACCACTGTCACTTGACTCTGAGCTTTCAAAATCTTCAAGAATGATATAAGTCCAGTCAGGACCTTTGAATTTGTTATTCACAAGTCTCAGTCTTTTACTTTTTCTTTTTCCTGACTTTTTCTCTTGTTCAGTTTGACTTGTTACTTCAGGTACTTGTTCTGGATCTTCACTTCTGGTTGTTATGTGGTATTTTACTCTTTTGATGACTCTTGGCCAATGATCTCCTTTTCTTGTTTTCTTTGTTGGCACTGTTTCTCTGTTTACGTCTTCAAAGATCTCGTTATTTTCACTGCTCAATACCGTTTTGTTTTCTTTGATTACTGCCTCTTTTGTTCGTTCTTTTTCAGGTCTGATTGGTTTCTTTTCAGCAGCTCCACAATGACTTTCAAAATGTTGGCTTTGTTCCTTTTTTATTTCTTTATGTTCATTTGTATTTACCCCTTTTTCTTTAGTGAATTCTTCTTGATCTAACTGCTTCTGATCAGTGCTTATTTCTGTGAACTTCTGCAGCCTGACCTGATTCTTCTAAACCTGTCTGTCCCTCTTCAAAGTTTATTAAATCTTCACTGTTTTTAGTCCAATTTTCTTTCCCTATCTGATTTAGTTCAGGATCTTTTACTATCTTTTCTTCTTGATCCTGAACTTCTTCTTCTTCACCTATCTGATCTTCTTCAATTTCTTCCAATTGTGTTTGATTTCTCGTTCTGTAATATACTTCAGGAATTTCTACCACTGGTATCCAATCCTGACTTGTGCTCGGTTGTTCTCCGTCAGCTTCTCTCGAACCTCTAGCCTGAGATTCCTCAGCTGGGCAACCTTCAGCTTCTTCAGTGATTGGCGTTGTCTGTGGATTCTCTTCTTCAGGTTCTGGTACTCTCTTTGTGTGGCTTACATGAATCCAATTAGGAAATCTTGCACACTTCACTGCTGTATTGGTGGTCAATATGACTTGACAAGGTCTGCTCCACCTGGGTGATAGACACGTTTCTCTGGTGTGATTCTTCACTACCACCCAATCACCAGGATTCAGATCATGTTCTAGTTCAGGCTGCCTGGAAACTGCGTCTTCTCCAACCTGATGAGAGACAGAACGCACTAGGTCAGCTAATCCTTTGCAATAATCCAAAACCATATCATCAGATATATTCACCAGTTTGTTTGTGGGAACATGTGTTTGTCTCATTGCTCTTCCCATCATTATTTCGTGGGGGCTCAATCCTGTCGTTCTGTCAGGTATACTTCTGAGTCCCATCAAGACAAGTGGCAATGCGTCTGGCCACTCTAATGATGTTGATGCACACATTTTTCCCAATCTTGACTTTATAGTGCCATTTAATTGTTCAACCACTCCAGAAGCCTCTGGGCGATATGCACAGTGCAATTTCTGCTTGATTTGAAATGCTTCACAGATCAGTTTGATTACTTCACTATTAAAGTGTTTTCCTCTATCTGATTCCAAAGATACTGGGAAACCAAACCTAGGTATGAGCTCACGTAACAACAGTTTTGCAACTGTAATACTGTCATTTCTCCTAGTAGGGTAAGCCTCCACCCACTTTGAAAACAGACACACTATTACTAGTACATATTTTAGTCCTCTGCATGGGGGTAACTGTATGAAGTCGAACTGGAGTCTTATAAATGGGCCCTCTGCCTTTCCAATTTTCCCAAACCCAATTATCGTTTTCCTGCCTGGATTATGCATTTGGCAAGTTAGACATCTCTGGCAAAGACTCTCTGCAACAGCCCTGAATTTGGGATTGTACCAATTTTGTCTGAACAGCCTAATCATTGCATCTCTCCCTATGTGTTAGTCTCCATGGTGCATTCTAGCCATTTGTGAGAGTAAACAGTCTGGCATAACTGGTCTGCCATCTGCACTGATCCACACTTCATCTTCTCCTCTTTGGGAGCAACCCACTTTGATCCACAAATTCTTCTCACTTTCATCAACCTCATCTTGCAATTTCTTCACTTCATTCCAAGTTTCAGGTGGCATATACAGCATAAGTTGGCAGCTGATTCCCATTCTTTCCACCCTCTTATTCACTGACGTTCTGGTTTTGGCACAATGTTGAGCCACCAAGTCTGCATATCTATTGCCGACTACCACCCAGTCATCTCCTGACTGGTGTGCGGCACATTTCACCACAGCCAATTCTTTTGGTGATTGTATTGCTTCTAGCAATTCCCTTACAAATTGTCCATTTTTAATGGGGGATCCTGAAGAAGTCATGAAATCCCTCTGCATCCACAGTTGGCCAAAATCATGCACGACCCCGTAACCATATTGACTATCAGTAAATATGGTCACTCTCTGATTCCTCCCAATTTTGCAAGCTTTTATCAAAGCAATCAATTCAGCTACTTGTGCAGATTTGACTCCTGGTAAATAGGATGCTTCAACTATTCCAGTTAATTCACATACCGCATAGGCAGCAGTTAGTTTACCATCTTCATGTCTTTGACATGAACCATCGACAAATAGCTCCCTGTCTGGCTTTTTAAGAGGCTGTTCCTCTATGTCTGGGCGTGGTTTTGTACATAATTCTGTAATTTGTACACAATCATGTTCATCTTCTTCGTCATCTTTATTTGTTTCATGATATGGGTCTGGCAATAAAGTTGCTGGATTTATTATTGTACACCTTACCATGGTCACATTTTCAGCACCCATTATTATCCTTTCATATTTAGTCAGCCGACTAGGAGTAAGATGCTGAGTTCGGGTTCTTGTCAATAGAATGACAACTGCATGTGGAACATACACTTTTACAGGATGTCCCATTACAATTGACTCACTTTGTTCAATGCTCAAACACGTCGCTGCTACTGCTTTTAAGCATCCTGGCAACGCGACTGCTACTGGGTCCAATGTAGCAGAAAAGTACGCTATAGGACGTCTGTCTAGTCCATGTCTCTGAGTTAGGACAGAAAGTGCACAATTTTCTCTCTCTTGACAGAATAATGCGAATTCTCTTTTATAATCAGGCATGCCTAAGGCAGGTGCTGAACAAAGTGCGTTTCTCAATTTTACAAAAGCTTCTACACTTTCATCCTCCCATTCAACAGGGTCCTTTGCTTTCTTTTTCATCATGTTAATTAAGGGTTTAGCCAACATGGAAAAATTTGGTATCCATTGTCGACAGTATCCTACTATTCCTAGGAACATTCTCACCTCTCTTTGAGTTACAGGCATTTGCATTCTCTTTATTAATTCTACTCTTTCAGAGGTTACTCTTCTTTTTCCCCTCTCAATTTGGTGTCCCAGATATTTAACAGCTGTCCTACAAAACTGTAACTTTTCAGGTGAGACTTTATGCCCTTCCTCAGCCAAGAGATTTAATAATGCTATGGAATCAACAACACAGTCTTCTCTGGTGGTCGACGGTACTAATAAGTCGTCGATATATTGAACTAAAACTGAGCTTCCTGGCATCACTAGTTTTTCAAGGCACTTTTTCAGTATCTGGTTGAAAATGGAAGGACTTTCTGTGTACCCTTGGGGAACCCGATTCCACACATAGACTTTGTTTTCAAATTTAAATGAGAAAAGATACTGGCTGTCTGGATGCAATGGTATTGAAAAGAATGCTTGACACAAATCAATTACTGTGAACCATCCTGCATTCCAAGGGATCTGGTATAGAATTACTGCAGGATTTGGTACTATGGGACAACATGGTTCTACAATTTTATTTATTTTCCTCAGGTCCTGAACAATCCTATATTTTCCACTAGGTTTCTTTAGTCCCATGATTGGTGAATTACATGGGCTACTCATTACTTCTTTTAGGATGTTTTGTTTTACCATTCAATTGATTTCTTCAATGACTCCTGCTTTTACTTCTGCACTCATTTTGTATTGTTTAGTATTTGGGAAAATTGCACCTTCTTTTACTGTAATTTGAACTGGATCTATTTTTGCCATAAGTCCTACTTCTTTTCCGGTGAAATCCCATACTATTGAGTTTACTGTACCTTTTAATTCTTCTGGCAACTCATCTTTTGTTATCAGCGAAAACATTTCATCTATTTCTGTACCTTGTTTTGCAACCATAATTTTATAAACATGGTCCTCATCTGGTGTCTGAACTGCCACACCATCCGGCGTGCAGAAAATTGTACAGTTCATTTTGCACAATAAATCCCTACCTAATAAATTTACTGGGCTAGAATCGCACACTACAAATTGGTGCATTTCTCTGAAGTTTCCTATTTTGACTTCCATTGGTTCTGTAAGAGGTGTTCTAATTCTTTGATTAGCTACCCCTACTACTTGGATATCTTCACCAGAGAGAGGAAGGTCTGGGATGTCAGCTGATCTCACAGTAGACCTGATAGCACCAGTGTCCAAAAGGAAAGTAATATCATTACCTTTCACATTTCCTTCAACATATGGACCAGACTGATCTACCTGTAAGGATGCACCAAGTATGCACTCCTTCTTCCCCTCTCCTAGGCACCGTCATGAGTCGAATTTACAATAATTGTCCTACAAAAGAAATTGTGATGTCATATAATCATTCTTACCACTCCCTCCTGGGTATCCAATGTCTGTACCATGTTTTGCTCTGCTTACATTACCCTGAACAGGTGGAGGTGGTAATTGACTCTGGGGATTTACACCCTGTTGTGAGTCATTCTGCGTCTGTGGATTTAAGTTTTGATTTGGGCCATTATTATTCCGAATCTTTTTACATTCATCCTTCCAATGCCCCAATTTTCCGCATCCATGACAAGGAAATTTCTTTTTAGCTTCTTCTCTACTCATTCGTCCTCTAAATTTTCCACCATTTCCCGTATCACCACTCGTTCCAGAATCTTTTCCTGGATTTTCACTCGGATTTTCCAAATTAATTCCCTGCTTCTCTGCCATTTTCACCTGAGCCCACATCACTTTCTCCTGCAATTTCTTGTGTCTATCCTCAATATCGTCTCCACAATATTTTGCATACTTCAGAATCTCATCTATGGGCTTTCCCTGCCAACACAGCATATGTTGTTTAATCATCTGACAAATCTCTGGCTTCAGACCGTAAACAAACCGATACACAAACTGACTCATGTTTTTGTCTCCAATGTCCTCAAATCCACTATACTTTTTAAACACCTGCAATAAACGCTCATAATAGGAATGTACTGTTTCACTGGCTTCTTGGGTTGTTCGATCTATTTTCACCCAATCTGTTTCTTTCGGGGGTATTTTCCCTTTCAGGTATGTTATCACCTGCTGATACTTTTTATCACATCATTTGACGGGGCACCTGTTTTCGGATCTCTAGGATATTCATCACTAGGCCAATCGACTGTGATCTTACAATCTGTCCATAAATCGGCAGGTACCACTATGTCAAACAAACCATCTAAATCCTTCAACAATACCTTTGACACTTTCACAAACCTTTCAACCTGTTTGTACCATTCAATTGGTTTTTCTCTCAGCTTTGGAAAATCATTCGTAAATGATAAAATATCCTGTCTGCTCCATGGGACATGTACATATCCTCCTCCCGCAACTTCTCGCATTGGATACATCTGGTCTGCTTTTCCTGCTTCCTTCATCACATATTCTGATGCTGTTCTACTTGTTCGTGCTTCTTCCTTTTTCTTGGCCCATCTAGATCTCCATTTATCTAGATCTCCCCATTTTTGTAAAACTAACATTAATTCTCTTATTTGTAGTCTTCTTCCAGATGCATTCATATTTTCTAAATCTTTGTCTTCAAATTCTGCTCTATAGGGTTTCTGTAGTACCTTTGATCTCCCTATTTCTATTCCCATCTGTAGTGCTAAATTGGATAATTTTTCATGGAATATCCTTACATTTCTGGTGATACTCCTGCACAGGAACAATAATTCTTCTTCATCATAGGTATTCAAGCGTTCTACTACTACATTTCCTGCTATTATTTCTTCTAATTCAACTTTCAATTTATGGATATCCAGTATTTTCGGAGGTGTGCACTGTTTAACTGACCCTTGTACCCATCTTTCTAGATCTTCAGGTGTTACTATGGTAGCACTTTTTGCTCCTGATGAAGTTACTAAACTTACATCTTTTGAACCTCCAGGCACATCTTTTCTTGGAGTACTATTTACAGAACCTCGAATAGGCAAGTCCATAAGTGATATTGTGGATTCACAGTCACTAAATTGATCCTCAATTATAACTGGAGCTTCAGGTCTGGGATTATTCACAGGAGTAGGTGCAAGTATGGGTTGAGGACAATTTCCCTGAGTACCATATAATGGAACAACTGGACCAATTGTTACTGGTATGGTCAACGAATCAGGATGTACTTTTATCTGAGTTATTTTCTGTATTAATTCTGTTCTGGTCTTTTCTAGGGCTTCTTTTTCTTTGTCATGAAGTATTCTAGTCGGGGTGAACTCATGCATTACCTTTGGTACCATGGGAGTTTGTGGTGGTGCACTAGGAGGGCATCCACTTGTCCCTTCCTGATATGGTGGGGGATTTCTTAACATTTCTTCCATAAATTCGTCTTCTGAATCCTCATTTCTCATTAAATGTTTTGTCTTTTCCGTACATTTCCCTCCTGATTTCTCTCCTTCTGTAAATAATGGATACAGTCCCTCTGTAATCATTGTCCTTCTCCATTGTTTCATCTGACCCTCTCTCGACTCACGTAAATATCTGGGGTAAAATCCTGGATAACTCCTATTACTTCTAGATCTATCCCGCTCAAAAGCCTCGGTTTCCCATTCTTCTAGAGCTTCGTACTGGGTTAATCTAGGTCTGGGTTCTAAGTCATTCATCCTCAATCTCAAGTTCTGAAGAAGTCGCCCATTGAACGTGCCATTCTGGGGAAATGCTAATACTCCATCATTTTTGGTGTATTCTATCCAATTCTCCATCCATACACAGGTATGATAACCTCTCTCCATCATCATAAATGATGCTGGCGTTTTAGCTGGTGGAATAATAATTCCTTCTCTAGTTTTGATTGGTTTGTCCTTTTTAAAATAATTCTTAATCTTTTGTAAGAATGACATTTTTCTCTTTTCTCCATACATTCTATCTAATCTTCTGTGTACAAAATTATATTCTGCAAAACCTAGGAATCTCCTATCCGGACGAGTTCCTGTTAAAGTCAGATCACGTTTTAACATGCAATCCTTATCCACTAAGAATTTTGCTTCTATATTTTCGACCAATCAAATGTCTGCTATCTTTTATTTCCGAGCCAATCCTTGTGCGGCTTTTTGGTGACGTTTCTCTGTCAACCCCTCCTTTACAATCTGCTCTTTTCTGTCCTCGCTGGTTTAACCAATCCCAGCGCGGCACCTGTGACGTCAGTACTACTCCTGACTACTGACCCCTCCTTTACAAGGGTTTTTCCACACCCGCTGTTTCAACCTACAACAGCGCGGCGTTTTGTGACGTCAGTTCCCTCTCCGGCAACTGACCCTCCCTTTACAAAATTTACGCAAACTTATTTTCTCTATAAATCTTAATTAAATTTCAGTAACAACATAAAACATTCGCTATCGTGCCAGTTTCCACTAATTTCGAAAAAGATAGTTTCTTCCACACTTTAGTAAAACCTTTCCGTTTACTAATACATACACTACGAGTAAAACACTTCCGTCTACTCTTCACCCAAGCTCCAGAAGTACCTGTTACTTCTCCAATGTTACCCTTACTAGGTGATATAACATCAAATTTTTATCAGCGTACCCTTTTTGCTATTACTCACACGCATAGAGTCCCTAACGAGTACTTGAAGTCCTGCTTAACTTCCCAGTACTATTTCTGCCTGACAGATAACCTCACTGCAGTATGGCTTCCACTTGACACCCACTATTCTTTTTACCTACCCCGGGCTATTCTGGACAACATGTAACAAAAACTCAAAAATAAGCGGATGTTAGTTCATAAAAATACAAATAAAATTCTCATTACCCAATTAACAAAGAGTAACAACAACAGTCCTCTGCTTACCAGAAAACTGATCCAGCGCAATATTAGCCAACAGCATTCATAAACCATATACTCACTTGGGCCCATACATTCACACTACACTAATACTTACGCTGGGTGTCAGATGTACTCTTTTATCAAAGTCCCTGCTACCAATTACCTTCTGATTGAAGAGTATAACTTACCAATGGATCCTTTGCTAATTGGGAAGTTTAAAATGAGTGACATGCATTATAGTACATAATCCTGAAATAACCACTGAGTCAGGAAGTTTTAAAATGTTTATCTAAAGTTTTAGCAGAGTAAAATACAGAAAACACGGTACTTGATTGAAATACCCAAGAAAAAGCATAGAAATGATTTTGCTAATAAATGACGGTGTTTAAGGAAGAGGAGAAGATAGAGACAGCAGCGCAACTAAAGGTTGCAATATAATTACCTAAAATGCGAGAACCAAGCCCCTTAGCCAAGGAGTTGGAAAAGATAGGACCCAGGAAGGATGAAGAGCAAAGACTTCTTCCAGGATCAGGATAGGACCGGTGACCTCTCTACAACGACGCCTGCGCCGTTCCCCTCTCTGATACTCGACTTCTCTCGATTCTCCCGTGCCTTCCTTCTAATGGACTCCGCCGCCCCCTCCTCAGGACCTCTTCTAGACAGGGATTCAGTCAGCAACCGATCAGCTGGGCAGTCTGGAGCTCTTCTGTCAGCATCTCCGCTCTCCTGTGCTTCGTGAAAGTATGCTCTTCTGACTAATTTACTAATGCTATATTCTATTATACCCTTCTACGCCCATGTACCTCCCCTTAATGTTGCTAAAATATGGGACCACTACTTCTGATTGGACAGGGACAGGAGGTGGATTCTCGCACCATGTCAATTTGGCCTAAATTGTAAAGCCTATTGTCTTTACGTTCCCTCCCCTTCAAATTAATACATTCGCTTTATTTCCCACCCGTCTCATGACAAATGTTATATATTTTACAGGAGAAAAGTAACAATTTGTTCCGCCGGAAACATTGGGTACATCATCTTCGGCCAATAGGTCGTGGCCTTGGGAGACGTCCAAGTTGACTTCACTTGGCAGGCATACAGGACACATGCGCAGAACCCTCTGTCTCTCGAGTTTCAAGACACCAACCCAGGCCCAAGTTTACGAATTACTAAAAGTGCAAGAAGAAAATATTAAAATCACAAATAAAAAGTTTCACTGTATACCCACTTTCCCTAACTCTATTCCCATTTAATCATAATACTATCCTGCATTAGTAGCGTTAAGAAAACGACAATTTAATAATGACATAAGAACAAGCTTAAGCATGTGAAAACATTTAGCGGCCATTTTAATACACACTGCGCAGAAGCAGAAGTTTCCCACCAAGCAAAGAAAGACGTCACACCATGTGATCAGGTTGTGACATGCGCAATAAAGTCCCGCGCTTTTAGCGGCCATCTTGGTTTATGGACAAGCGTTATTCATTAGTAAAACACATAGGCAAGCGTCTATCCCTTTCGTGTTTGTGAATGCAAGGATTAGTATTGACAGTACAAATTTTTATATATTAATACTATGAGGAAGATTGCATACAAGCAAGTTTCATTTTTGAAACCTTGCTCCATCAGTACCATGACTACGTTGTGGCTTAAAGCAGTGTGAGTTTCTCTCAGTGACTGTCAGTGGGTCAAAAAGGTTTTCAGAATACATGCCCGTGCAATCCTTGGCCTCTCTGCAAAGTGCACAGAGCAGTGGTCACCTACTCCAGTTGCAGGTGTGATTCTATGCAAATGTGTGGCAAGGCAGGCACTCTGTGGGCATTTTAGTTTACATATTTAAACCACGCCCTTAATTATACACGCTTCACCTTTTTTAGGGACTCCACCTTTTTCATCCCACAGTAGCCCCGGATTAGCTCTTTCTTCTGTCTTCTTACCCCGGGTGGTCCAGAGTCTGGCTTGATGTAGCTATCTTGGGACAGTCACTATTTCGTCTCTCTAAATGTTCCCAAATATATAAAATGTTAACAAGGAAGGAATTCTAGAGTTTAGCCGCTTCCAACTAAAAGGTAGAGCCCCCTACAGATTACTTATTGTATGGCGGCATGACAATCTGACGGGTGGGTCTGGAACATAGAGCTCTGTTTAGTCCGTATTTTGTCTCTGTTTTGTCTGTATTAGTTTTATTTGTATTTTTCCCGGGGGAGGGGGCTCGAGGACAATGCCTTCAACGCTGATGTCAGTAAAGTGCTTGCGGGATTGGTGTCTGTCATGCGTACCCTGAGGCGAAGGCGGAGTAGGAGTCTTGCTACTGCGTTCTGAATTTGTTTTACATTTATTTTACTTTGCCATGATGATACCGGGCGCTCCGACGTACAGGCTATTGGCATACTCGAGTTTCGGAGTTCAAGTAAAAAGTAAGAAAAAAGGATGAGGAACGAGGAAAAAAGAAAAAAGGTTGAAAAAGAAGAAAGGAAGGAGAAATGTAATGCTTTTGTCTCTAGGTCAGTCCGCGGATCTCCCGGGTTTGTGCTTTTGCTGGCGGCTCAGAGTTTATTCCAATATCTGCGAATACCCGCGAGCGGTACCCTCGAACCCCCCCCCCTTGGCCCTTGGTCCTGGGCTGCGTGTGCAGGCGGTGGAGGGCCACACCCCCGTGCACAGACTACCCGCCAATGAGAGGGCGCAGGGGGCGTGCACGAGGGTTGCACTGGGGCGTGCTCAGTGGCTGCACACACTGCACCCTGCACACGGAGAATACAAAGGGAACACGACCTTCATGTATCCTTCTAAACTGTGAGCATGCCTGTGTACCCCTCTCTGTGTGTACCCCAATGTACCCCTGTGTGGTCTATGTCCCGTGTACCCGTATATGTACCTCCCTGTGTGTACCCCATGTCTTCGTGTGCCTCCCCTTCATTGTCTCGGCACACGGTGAATACAAAATGGATTACGACCTTCAGATATCCTTCCGACGCGTGCACATGCCCGTGTACTTATCCTCGCGTGTTCTCCCCCCTCTTCTCCATGTCTGTCACCTGCATGTGTATTTCCTAATAGTGCGTGACTCCCATCTATGTGTGCGGCCATAGTATACCCGTGTTTGTAACCCTTTGTGTTGTAACCCAAGTTAGCGTGCACACACTGCTTGCGTGTACCTCAGTAATGTATGTATTTTTTGCTTATCCTTCCTGTTTGCACGTCTTTTTTCGCCCAGTGCGAGTGTGCCCCATTTTGTATATTCTCACTCCAGCTGTCCTTTCCCGGGACTGGAACGTTTAGTAGTAGCCACATGTTGTGTGGTGGGAGAGGGGCTCGGTTCTTGTTTACAGCAGCCGTGTGTGGTGGGAATGCGGGGACGTGGTTCACTCTGACGTGCACACGCTTTTGAACATTAACAGCCCGGCACAAAGTTCAGGGTACTCCTCTCTAGTAAACATAGCTGAGCAACCATGGCCACGAGCAGGCGGCTGCATGCACTGTGCTGTCCAGAATGCGCGGTACAGTCTGGCGATGACAACACTGCTAGGTGCACGCTGCTCACACGCATTTCTGGGTGCACTTTGCTTATAAACCGTTCTGGGTGCACGTTGCCAGTTACAAACTACGAGTACAAATAGCTGGACAAACACCACTAGCAGCGCGCTCACTGCTTAGATGTAAATCATTTGATTTATTTCTTGAAAAGCACTAAGTTCATGCCAAGGGACATCTTAGGGCTGATTTAGACAGTTAAACTAAACCTGGAAATAGAGATTAGTAACATATAATGTGGTTAAGTAAAAACTCCCGAGAGAATACTTATGTTCTAAGCGCTTCCTAAACGCAAAAATGTTATTCCAAAGTGTGGGACCTAGGGAGCTGAGCTCAGGGGGTGCACGCGGTCACTGCGCTCTGCTGATCCCACAAGTGAGTAAATGTTGGAGGTAACTATATGAAAATCTATGCTGGTAGCACGTATGGGAGAGTATGCTCGGGTAAAGGCACACTGCCGTATATAAACTGCCAGGTATAAACAGTTTATAATACTCAGCCCGATACACAACCCTTACACACCATGGAGTGCACACGGCGCTAGACATACAATTCTGTGTCTATACTACTGAACATATAATCAAACACAAAGAGAGAAAGGGTACAATGGAACTACTCCCAGTCCCCTTGGGTAATCAATATAATCAACAATAGAGGGAGTTATTCCACCTGATGCAAAAGGTAGTGCATTGGATGAAAGGAGGAAAGAAATGATTTTTTTTTTTACAAAAAAGAACCCTCACTCCCCAACCTAGTTGGTGACATGCTTCATCATAGGGTCCCCAACCGAGTGGCCGAATGCCGCTCGGGTGTGCTACAACGCCTGATTACAGCGGAGCTGGTTTTTAGATAGTGCAACGTGATAGTGGTGAAAAAAACTTAAAATTGCCTTTATTATTCCCTAAACTTTTATATTGGAGTAATAAGGCAAGTTTAAAATCTTGTCACGGGTATAATTTGGCCCGTGACATCCAATGGGTGAAATAAGTGACAAAACTACGGTCTACATGTTTCAGCCTCAGTATGCATATTCGCGAGGCTTTCTTCAGGACCAACAATGACACGAGAGGTATGCACACGCTAAGGTGCACCCGTCCCTGTGTCACAATAAAACCGCAAACTTACGTCTTTTACCTTCTCAGCGTTCTCTGAAAAGTAATTGTAATCTGTGAAAGACAAGAACAGATGACAGTAAACAGTAATTCACACTCTGAAAGGCATTCTTCAACCAGGTGCGAACATCCGTGCTGTTCGATAAGCTCTCCAGACTATGGTGCCTATTACTCAAAATATTGTGCACTCGTGATGCGCACCCACGCGTCTAACTATGAAACCGTGGAAAAACGACTAATTTGCCACACATAATAAATGTAGTGTGGGTGTTTCAATGATTGCTGTAACATCCGTTATTTAAGGATAGCGACTAATGAAGTTTCTTTGGAGATTTGTGCATAGTAATTGAAACACCACAAATGTGGTGTCTCGACGAGGACAAACAAAGAGGAGAGAAGGAACTGTAAGTTCCCGGCTTACATGGGACAAAGGTATGTCCTGCCCTATGATGTAGCATGTCACCAACTAGGTTGGTGAGTGAAGGTTCTTTTTTTTAAAAAATGTTTTCATTTCTTTCCTCCTTTCATCCAATGCACCTTTTGCATCAGGTGGAATAACTCCCTCTATTGTTGATTATATACTACTGAACACCCACTGCTGGGTATAACATTATGGGAACACACAGCCCTGTACACGCTGCCGGTGCACAGCGCTGGGTACACACACCTGTGGTAACAAGTACTTATAATGCACCGCTAAAACACGTGGTACACAGGCCTGCAGCCAGCAGATGCATATACACGGATTCGTACAGCCAACTGGTAACACCGGACTGGGTACAAAATGTCGAGTACACATCGCTGGCCTCTTGCAGTAGGTCACACATTGTTGGGTAGATACTTTATGGCAAGCGCTTAGAGGTTGACACAGATACGCAACACGATGGCGCAACTGGGGACTAGTTCTCCCTTTGGACGCACGCGCATTTCGAGCTTGTACCTACGCATGCGTGCATTTAATCAGCACGACATAGCGTCCCGGAAGGAGAAGCCGCCCCTGGCACCAATTACCTACACTATTTAATTTAGTCCGTGCCTTGCCTTATTTGATTCTCTTTCGGCAGGCGCTTGGACGGGGTAGGTGCTCTGGAATCAGCACCCATAAAAGTTTGTAAGTAAGGAGCGTGTGTGTTTTTATAAGTATGGGCACACCCAGCACTGATGGCTCGGGAATACGGCAGCCTCGATAGTTCGTGTGTCTGTCTGCTTATGACTGTTCCCTATATTGTTTCCTCCCTTAGCCCGACAAGGTGCGGGTGTCCATCGCCTCTAGCCATTGGAGCATTTCTCCCGATAGTGATGGGTAAGGATTGAATCATTATTATTGAATGTGAGTCTCGTGATGTAACAGCAAGGGTCTTGGGTTCTGTACGTGGCCTCTCTGGGGGAGCAGTGTATCGCGGTTACGCAAATTTCATAGCGCCTTGACACTCGGGCCCTTCCCACACGACATGGAGGGGGTTCACCAAAACTTGCCACACATTTGACTAGTTGCCTATGTGGGTACGAAATAATGAAGCTGAGGCTTCCCCATATTGTGGTTATGCCCCCTTTTGGGTACCTTTGGCGGTCGCCGTCGGGGCCGTCCAAGTGATGAGCAGTCTCTTGGCGTTCTCCATGTTCGGCTTCGCCGGGGACAGATCTGGGATGCCACAGAGGGTTGTACGGTCCACTACGGGTTGCCTTATCTCTGGTGTCTTTTGACTGTGGTATGATGTGCACACGATTGTGGCACACTATGTTGCATCAAGTTGGACTGATGCACTTTCTTTGTGTTCTATCTTGTCTTTCTCTCCTAGGTTTTGATCCGGAGCGGTTTTAACTATTTGCCACACTGTAGGTTCAGACAGTTTGCTGGCCCGCCTTAATTTACTCTGAGGGTATTTGTTTTTATTCTCAATTCACGTGCACTTCACCATATTTTGTTGTTTCTGGTCCTGAAGAAGCGCCACTGACTCCTGTGGCAACAAGGGCGCGAAACATGTTGACCGACTTATTACACCCAGGCAAATTGAGCCTGATGGGGTAACACACTCTACCCACGGGGTTGCATTTTACTATGGGTATTACCCCCCTTTTTAACCCCCTGGACAGTTTTTAATTCACGTAGCACGTACCTTTTCCCCTCTTTGTAGGACCCACACCCCACATACCCGCAGGCACCATCCGGCATTCCTCCTAAAAGATCTCCGATAAAGTGACCCTTCGGGGGACCCGTGGGGCATTGCAGCGCCGGCCCGACGAGGAGCAAATGCCCGATGATGAAGCATGACATCCTTCGGGGTGTGTGAGGGCAACAGGAGGCAAGACCTGTTCTTTCCCTCCAACTAGTGGGTCTCCATTACACCTAGGTTTCTTTTTCTTCTTTATCTTTCTTTCTATGGGCTTTGGGTGATACGTTACACCCTGCCTCAGGAACAGTGTCCTTTTGTTTGGTCTAATTATTACGTTTGAGGAGCATGGACACTGGACCATAATCTGCTCCTTGGTCCCCCCCCCCGTCTTTCTTGGTTTTGGTTGATACAGTTGTAGCACGGCGGCTCAGCCGAGGGACCTTATCTCTTTTCTATCCCCTCTTTCTTCTATTTTTCACACACGAGATGTGGCAACCACATCATTGGGAGACCGTTTGTGAACCAGCCGTGACACCCACATTGTGGCTGGATACCCCCCCCCCCGAGTGTGGGATAAATGAGGGGCCCTTTATTGGATGTAACTGGCATGGTACCCGGTAACATTATCACAAGTTTAGAGGGGTATTGAACCGTACAGCAGAGAGATTGTTATCTTTATATTGGAACCCCTACGCCTGATTTGACTAATCCACACACGCTTGGCGCAACGGTGACTGTTAGTATTAACCATTATGATAACATTGCCTTCAACCAACACGCCCATACACAGGCGATGGGGACTAGATCTCCCTTTGGACGCACACGCATTTCGAGCTTGTACCTACGCATGCGTGCATTTAATCAGCACGACATAGCGTCCCGGAAGGAGAAGCCGCCCCTGGCACCAATTACCTACACTATTTAGTCCGTGCCTTGCCTTATTTGATTCTCTTTCGGCAGGCGCTTGGACGGGGTAGGTGCTCTGGAATCAGCACCCATAAAAGTTTGTAAGTAAGGAGCGTGTGTGTTTTTATAAGTATGGGCACACCGAGCACTGATGGCTTGGGAATACGGCAGCCTCGATAGTTCGTGTGTCTGTCTGCTTATGACTGTTCCCTATATTGTTTCCTCCCTTAGCCCGACAAGGTGCGGGTGTCCATCGCCTCTAGCCATTGGAGCATTTCTCCTGATAGTGATGGGTAAGGATTGAATCATTATTATTGAATGTGAGTCTCGTGATGTAACAGCAAGGGTCTTGGGTTCTGTACGTGGCCTCTCTGGGGGAGCAGTGTATCGCGGTTACGCAAATTTCGTACCGCCTTGACACTCGGGCCTTTCCCACACGACATGGAGGGGTTCACCAAAACTTGCCACACATTTGACTAGTTGCCTATGTGGGTACGAAATAATGAAGCTGAGGCTTCCCCATATTGTGGCTATGCCCCCTTTTGGGTACCTTTGGCGGTCGCCGTCGGGGCCGTCCAAGTGATGAGCAGTCTCTTGGCGTTCTCCATGTTCGGCTTCGCCGGGGGACAGATCTGGGATGCCACAGAGGGTTGTACGGTCCACTACGGGTTGCCTTATCTCTGGTGTCTTTTGACTGTGGTATGATGTGCACACGATTGTGGCACACTATGTTGCATCAAGTTGGACTGATGCACTTTCTTTGTGTTCTATCTTGTCTTTCTCTCCTAGGTTTTGATCCGGAGCGGTTTTAACTATTTGCCACACTGTAGGTTCAGACAGTTTGCTGGCCCGCCTTAATTTACTCTGATGGTATTTGTTTTTATTCTCAATTCACGTGCACTTCACCACATTTTGTTGTTTCTGGTCCCGAAGAAGCGCCAATGACCCCTGTGGCAACAAGGGCGCGAAACATGTTGACCGACTTATTACACCCAGGCAAATTGAGCCTGATGGGGTAACACACTCTACGCACGGGGTTGCATTTTACTATGGGTATTACCCCCCTTTTTAACCCCCTGGACAGTTTTTAATTCACGTAGCACGTACCTTTTCCCCTCTTTGTAGGACCCACACCCCACATACCCGCAGGCACCATCCGGCATTCCTCCTAAAAGATCTCCGATAAAGTGACCCTTCGGGGAACCCGTGGGGCATTGCAGCGCCGGCCCGACGAGGAGCAAATGCCCGATGATGAAGCATGACATCCTTCGGGGTGTGTGAGGGCAACAGGAGGCAAGACCTGTTCTTTCCCTCCAACTAGTGGGTCTCCATTACACCTAGGTTTCTTTTTCTTCTTTATCTTTCTTTCTATGGGCTTTGGGTGATACGTTACACCCTGCCTCAGGAACAGTGTCCTTTTGTTTGGTCTAATTACACACAGCCCTGTACACGCTGCAGGTGCACAGCGCTGGGTACACACACCTGTGGTAACAAGTACTTATAATGCACCGCTAGAACACGTGGTACACAGGCCTGCAGCCAGCAGATGCATATACACGGATTCGTACAGCCTACTGGTAACACCGGACTGGGTACAAAATGTCGAGTACACATCGCTGGCCTCTTGCAGTAGGTCACACATTGTTGGGTAGATACTTTATGGCAAGCGCTTATAGGTTGACACAGATGGGCACACACTGCCATGTACACCCGCTGCGGGTAGGACATTGCTGATGTGCATGCTTGTGTCCGTACTGCTAGTAAACAGGACTTATTTCGTACTGAAGGGTACATTACTTTGGTATTTGTGGCTGGATACTCACTGCTGAGACTACCCTCCGCGCTACGCAGTTCTGCACTTGGCTCCAGAGAACAAACACTTAGTCTAGAATCAAGAGATTGAGACTTCAGTCTAATGATTGAGGCATGAGGATTCGGAGCATCGCGCTTGCCTGTGGCAACTGAGGTCCAATGCTACCGACTGAAGTCTTGCTCTAAAGGCTGGTGCACAGGCCTGTGACAAGGAACTGAAATTTTACATTATGGATTCAACCTCAGGCTAGGTTTGAGGCCTTGGGAGAGAACCTTTTGGCAAGACATTGAAGTTGATCAAGAAATCAAGGTCTTAGGTTAGCGATCGAGGTGTCTGGCTAGTGACTGCTTTGTCATCCTAGAGACTGAGACTTGGAGCTAAGGATGGGGACCATCAGTGACTGAAACCTCAATTTACCTATAAAAGCTTGGAACTATGAATTGGAGCCACACACAAGGAACTGATCCTATAAGGCTTGGAGGCTAGGAATTGAAGCTAGGAGGGTTGAGGAAATTGAAGTCTCATGCAAAATGGAGATCTTTGTTTAAGGGTTGAGGTCCAGGCCCAACACTTGTGGTATCAGGTTCGAGATTAAGTTCTCTGGCTAAAGGGTCGAGGTATTGGGCTAGCCATTGAGGTCTTGGGTTTAGTTCTGTGGCCTAGCAATAGGAAGTGAGGTCTGTCTCTAATGCCTTGTACAACACAGACAGAAGCATTATTTAATGTAGAGATATAACTTGTCCTCTTGCCACACGCCACTGGGGATAGTTATGGGCTCGAAAAAACGGTGATAAATCTTCCAGAAATGTCCTCTGAAACAACCTATCAGAATTTATGTGTTGTTCTGTAGATGGGTAAAATTAAGAAAAATGTGTCTGTGAAGCGAAAGTTGCCATTTTTAGGTCTAAGCCTACCAGATAGAACATCTGTCTGGTTGCTAAGACATTTTGGGGGCATGCTGAAAGCTTCCCAAGGAATGCATTTCGCCCATTGCTTACCATTGACTTTGTGTTTTTCAACTCACATTTGCTTGTTTTCTATTTCCTGTATTTTTTTGTTTTAGGCTGTCCAGCATGTCTTTGTCCCTCCTGTGGAGCATAGCCTGTTTATCACTTCTCTGACTCGCTCCTTGTATTGTTCCATGAGTGTTTTCTGGGAACTCTTTTTTTGTGAGACACTCCATGAGAGTACACATGTGTTTAGTTGTTCCCTTGTGTGCTAGTTCATAGCAGTAAATGTGCTGTATTTCTTTGAAAAGGTTTCCTACCTCCCTGTCTTCCTCCTTGACTGATTCTACTTATCTCTGATACTACCAGGGTGTGTATTCCAGAAAGTGCCCTGGGGCACATCATGTATGTGCGCCCACTTTGTGCTTCCCATGAGCCCTTTGGTACTGCAGAAGGGGCAGCAGATGCTTGTGCGGCCCCGTCTGTAATACTGATAGCCAGGGGCGTAGCTAGGCCTTAGGCTGCCCGTGGCAGCCCCTGCGTTTGCCGCCCTCGGCAAAATGATAGAGGGGGCGGGGGTGGTAGCGGTCGCGGCCGATTCTTGCGGCCGCAACGGCCGCAGGTAAGAGCGGGGGAAGGGACGCCGGCTGCCGCCCCAAAACTCGTGCCGCCTGGGGCGGTCCGCCCCCATCGCCCCCCTAGCTACGCCTGGCACACATGTAGCACCAGCACTCTCTGTAGAGGGCATTCCTTCATTTACATGGGGGGGGGGTGGCCTCATGCAAAGGAGGGAATCTCATTGCTTCTGTGCCCACGCTGTATTATGGACGCAAGTGCAATGGCAAAGAAACTGTCAGGAGGTGCACTGAAAGTGCGCCACAAAAATGTGGCACACCCTCAGTGCACCCCCTGAGGGCAGCCCTCTTGAAGGATGAAAGGGGGCCTTATGAACACCCCCCAGACATTCCCATGCAAGCGGGTGCAGTAACTCACTACACCTCCTGCAAGGGGATCTCTAATCTCTTTTAAAGTGCAGGCGGGTTGCCGCATGCACTGTGAGCACAGAGCGGCTTTGAAGCAGCCTCTCCGTATTTCACTTGAATGCTCTGTCCCCAGGGCAGCACAAGTTCGCCCTGAGGGCAGCACATTCAACATAATACAGCATGTTTCCCTGTTTGCACATGGCACACCTGTTTGAAGGTGCGACATGGCGTAAACAGGGAAAGTGCGTCCTTATCATAATACGGGGCCAGTTCATCAATCCTGCATGCCTGCCAGGAACAATGTTCTGTCTACGAGCTTGTTTATTTTGGTCCGTGCTCTTTACTAGTAGCAAAACTTAATCCTCTTTTTCAATTTCAGCCCCATGCCATAGGCACCAGGGGTAGGAGAGTGGGGGGTGCCGAAGCACCCACAAAACAACCATGCAAGAGTTCAGAAGTGAATGAGCAATAAACAGTCCTTTACAATTTGTTTTTATCTTGTCACATTTGCTGTGCATTCAAAGGCAGAGGTAAACTGTTAGGCGCTGTCTTCTTAGGAAGGTTGGTGTTTACCTTTCTGTCTCAGACTGCAAAGTGGGAGGATTTATGTGACAATCTTGCTGGGTACTGGGGGTGTCACCGCATAGGCACTGGAAGTAGAAGTGCAGGGTGGTGCTGCAGCAGCATCCCTAGAATATCCATGCTGGAGGCCAGAAGGTGAAGGAGCAATAAAGATGCCTTTACATTTTGTTTCTGTCTTGTCACATTTGCTGTGTTCAAAGACAGAGGTCAAATTTTGGGCAATATTTTCAGACAAATTGTTGCTTACTCTATTAACATGAAGATTGAAGTTTACTTTTCTTTCTCTGACCACAAAGTAAAATACTTTTGTAAAGTCTTTTCAGAGACGTGGGACTTCACGACCGAGCACTACTGATTTCTCAGCCCGCCGGCGGTACCTGGGAAGCACCTCGTGCTCCTAGATCTGGGAGGCCCATTAAATTTAACCCATCTCAGAGGAAGCATATAATTGGCTTATTCACGACATCTAAGCAGATTAGAAGTTTACATCCGCATATTAAGGTTCTTACCAATAAGAGAGGATAACACACAATTTCCTTCTTTCCTGAGAAGTTGGCATAATAGGCTGTGCACTATCGTGTTTCTTGTCCTGATGAAGACCCCAATGTGATGTTGCCCAACTACACTCACTTTCGGGGGGTCGAAACGTCGACGTGATATGAACAAAGCGTACCATACCCAAATAGACATGTATAAGACAGGATGAAAAACACGTCTTCTTTAGGGGCATCTACTATATTTGGGCGCAACAGCAAATTTATGTGTATTTATGTTAATTGTGTTAACTGTCTTTTACTGTCTATTGTCATAGCACCTGTGTTATTTATGAGGCACATTCTTACACATGTATATATATGTCACAAAAATTGTTCACAGGTGGTATTTAGTCTGGTTTTTTGATGTACTAAGCACAGACGATATGTGACTTTAAATATATTGATCATTCCTAACTGTTTTTAAACAAACAGTGTTGTTGTCATTTCTAATGTTTGTTAGTAGGGTGTTTTTATGTATCATTAATTGATAGTCCCATATCTTTGTGGATATAATTTACTTATCGAAAGTAACTACCCCTTTCGTAGCAGAACCTCTGCTTCTATACTGCTGTAATTCCCCAGGTTCTGCATGTTACTGGGACACCCCATTATTATTGATCAGCTTTTGTAAAGTTAGCTATGTAGCAATCTTACTGGGGTACAGGAAGAGTAAAAAGGAAAGGCTATAAGATGGCAATATTTTTCCTACACACAACAAAATGTAATTACCTGTAATGAACTGTACACATACTTCAAAATATGCTAGCAGTTAGGAAAGTACAAATGTAGGGCATTTTATGTATTTCTGAAGTGTGATGCAAACAAAGATTTTAATAGGATCAAAGCAAATCAAGATACTTTACTTGTGATGTACAAATAATAAATATTTGCTGAAACCTAAATTTCAAAAACCTTATAGTTTATGCACTATATACTTTTACCAGTAAAACTGCCCATCTGTGCAAATTGTGTAGGCATTTTGATGGAAAGTGTGCTGTCCGTAAATGACAGTGTGTTACCACAGCATGCTTTAGAAATATATTTGCAACTGTGTGCCCCAAAATGCACCAGTGACTTACCACACCCTTACCAAACTCCTTTTGAATGGGCGTGTCTCATTTGCTGCATGTGTTCTTTGTGTGATGTTTGGATTTTCATAAGCCCTATGATTTCTGTGAGGTAACACTGATGGCAGCACCCCCACTCTGAAAATTGTTCCAGCACCACTGAGGGTATGGTAGGAATTGCTGTAGGATGTTATTTTTTTTTAGCACACAGTAACATTTAAATGCCAGTAAATGAACTGTACAGATATTACAGAATATATCAGAATTAGGGAAGCACAAATGAAGCACATTTTTTTGTAATTCTGAAGTGTGGTGGAAACAAATATTTTAATAGGATCAAAACATACAACAGGTGATGCCGATTTCCACACATTATCTTTTGTGCACTGTAGTTTTATCAGTAAAACTGTATGTTTGCGCAGATGGAATGGTCATTTCCATTTAAAATGTGTTGCGTGTAATGGCAATGTGCTACCACACCATGCATATTGCACTCTACACCACTCCACTCCACTTTATGCCATGCTACGTCACTTCACTCTACACTATGCCATTTTAAGCCAGTCCACTCTATCTTTCGCCACTCTACTCAACTATATAGCACTATACTCCTCTCTACACCACTCCACTCTACTCTTCTTCACTCTACGACTCTAGTCCTCTGTACGCCACTCCACTCTATGACACTCTACACCACCTTCTGTACGCCACAACTCCATTTTATGTATGCCACTCCAAACTACAACACTCTTCTCCATGCCACTTTACTCAATGCCACTCCACGATGCTACTCTATTCTATGCCACACCATATTACGACAATCTACTCCACTCTTGCACTCTATGCCACTGTACGCCTTTCTACTCTATGACACTCTACACCAAACCACTCTTCTCCACTCTAAGCTACTACTCCACTCTACACCACGCCATTCCACTCTGATCCTCCACTCCAACACTGCACTCTGCACCATTACATTCCACTGTACGCCACTCCACTGTACTATACTCTACAACACTTTGCTCCACTCTATGCCACTACACTCTACGACACTCCATGACACTCTACTCCACTTTACTTCACTCTACTCCATTACACTCTATGCCACTCTACTCTACGCCACTCTGTGACACTCCACGACACTACTTTACTCTGTGACACTACTCCTGTACTGCACTACACTCCATTCCAGACCACTTTGTTCCACTCTACTCCTTTCCACTCTATGACACTCCCCGTCACTTTACTCCACTCTGACACTCCACGTCATTTTACTCCACACTATTCCAATCCACTCTACGACACCCCACTCAATGACACTCCGCTATAGGACACTCTACCCCACTCCAGTCTAAGCCAATTTACTCCACTCCAAGACACTCCACTCTACTCCAATCAACTCTACGACACTACTCCACTCTATTTCACTCCACTCAACCACACTCCGCTTTATGACACTCTACACCACTCTATTTGACTTTATGCCACTCCATGCCTCTCTATGGAACTATATGACAGTATGCGACCCTCCACTCAATGACATTCTCTGCCACTCCACTCTACGACACTTTACTCTACTCCACTCTAAAACACACCACTCCATTTTACGACACTCTACGGCACCCCACTCTACGACACTTCACAACACTGTATACCACTGTACAACACTCCACGACACTCCAGTCTACAACACTCCACTCTACTACACTTTACTCCACAACACTTTATGCCACTTCACAACTCTCTGCCAGTGGCGGTGCGTCCATTGGGGGTGTTGGGGCGTTGCCCCCCCGCCCGTGCCCGCAGCTCCCTCGGCATCTCTGAACTTAGTTTACTTAAGTTCAGAGATGCCGTCACCGAGGGAGAACTGAGTCTGACAATCATGTCAGTCAGCATGACGTCGGACCGCCCACCCCCTTCAGAGTCTGAAGGGGTGGGCGGTCCGGCGTCATGTTGACTGACGTGCATTGCAGACCAGCCAGGGACAGGCAGCAGCACAAGTGCGCATGAGTGGGGAAGGTGAGCGAATTTTTCGCCCGTGCCCATTCATGCGCACTTGTGTTTCCACTGGCTTGCGCATGCCCATTAGGAGCCCCTCGGTCTCCTAATGGGCAGGCAGCGGGCGAAGAGTAACCGTGCCCTCAGCCAATCCTGGCGCTGCAGCAGCGCCAGCATTGGCTGAGGGGCTGCCACTCCACTCCTGATCGAAGAGGCGCCATTGCTGCAACGCGGACCAGGAGCAGAGGCGGTCAGGTAAGTTTTCTTACATTTGTATTGTGCACTATGCGCAATTTCGCTCTTTCTTTAGTGGGAATTCACGAACCTTCACTGCCACCGTTTCCCGGGGTACTCTGCAACCTTTAAGAATTCGAGATATTCGTCAGTCTGCGTCCAGGCTTTGTTTGAATGTTTACTTGTGAGCGGGGCCTCTGTGCCTTTCACCCTGGGTGTGTCTGTATATTCACCAACCTTTCCGTTGCCCCGCGCCTGCCACCCTCTGCTGACCTCCTGTGTCCTTCTCTTTTCTCCCACGCTTGGCAAAGAACGAGGGGCAGCAGGGCTTTGGGTGTTTTTTTTAGTTTGAAGTTTACAATGTCATTTATTTGTTATTTTGATATTTATGGAAGTCAGAGTGCTCATAAGCACACGCGTTTGGCAGCAAAAATATCCCCACATCGTGTATACTGCCCTAGGGTTCACAGGCATATGTTTAGAATAACTAAGGTTTAAGAGGCTAAAGAGGTGCGGGGTGAAACGATGCGGGGTGAAGGCGGTGCGGGGTGAAGGCGGTGCGGGATGAAACGGTGCGGGGTTAAAGAGGGTGCGGGGTGAAGGCGGTGCGGGATGAAACGGTGCGGGGTGAAGGCGGTGCAGGATGAAACGGTGCGGGGTGAAAGACGGTGCGGGGTGAAAGACGGTGCGGGATGAAACGGTGCGGGGTGAAGGCGGTATAGAGAATTTCTGAGCACAGCATCCAATGAAACGGGGGCTACGATGGCATTCATGATTTGAGGTCACTTACGAAAATATATGACCACTCTATTTTTGACACATTTACAAATGACCAGGACTGGAGTTACAGGCATGTAGAAAATGTATGTCTATTATAGGCTTTATTGTGTTTGGCGACACTACAGGTATGTCCTCTGCCTGCGTCTAAAAGTGTTTCGGATACGAGATAGGCAGCCCTCGGTATGGGCGTTGGTCACGAGTTACGGTCTCGGCAGCTTTTCATTTTGGGGGATCGCCAAAGTAAGCATCAGTACATTATTTAAAGCACTTAAAAGTGGTATTTTGGTGAAGCGCTGTAACTTATTATTTGTTGGGTGACAAGTCCGAGTTTTCTTGACAACTGGTTCTTCTGGAGACTACGGGCTGTGAAGGAAGTCTGTATTATAAACATCCCATTGGGGGAGAGGATTGGTGGGTGAATAGAGTAGTGGGGTGGGTAGGCCTAGTGTTGACGGTTTACATTTTTTAACTGGCATATTTAGGTTACATATGGACCCAACTAGAGGCACGGTACTCCCATAACATATGCAGACATGGATGCATTCTAATTGAGGGTCCGGCAGGCAAGGAATCTGCACTTGAAACCGTCGAGTCATTAAGTCGTTTATTTTGTAACGATAATTTTGAGAACGTCCTGTTTTTTGCTTTGAGGAGGCAGTAGGGTGTGTTTTGCTATCAGCTTAGGACTGCCCTACCTTAGCCAAGCATCCCCGGTATCGTGTTGTGTTAGTGTACTCACTGTTTTGTTGATATGCTGATGTGCTGATGCGGTGTTACTTGTGGGGAGACGTTATTTTGTGTTTTGGTGGGTTTACTTGGATTATGGTGTTTTGTGTCGGTTGTGTTGAGATACGTCATCGACAAGCACGTCAGGGAGGATGGCTCAGTGAGATTAACGTTCGCTGATAATCATCGCACGATTGCCGTAAATGTTGTCCTAACACAGGTTACAATTCCTGGATAGCAGAAAAGATGGAGCCAGTTATCTATTAAAATACAAGGTTCATAGGACTTTTGGTCGCGGGGCTGGGGCATTCAGTTCCAGGAATTCGCTGCCTAACAAGTAAAACAGAGCCGTCTTTGACAACATCTATTGATTTTAGGTAAGGCGCCTGTCAAATGAATGTAGTTCTTGAATAATGGAGGGGCCGTTTTGTGCAGAGGTTCTGAACAAATATGGAAATATTTGAACAACTCCTCTTTGTTTATTGACAGTCAGTAGAGATCTAAAAAAACTGCCATAAATAGAGGCATGATGAGGAAAACTAAGTAGCAGTGCAGTACAACTATAATGTTACGCCCTACAAGTTTCAAATGTCACCAGCCGCCACTGCTCTCTGCGCCACTCCAGTCTACGACAAACTACTTCACTGCAATGTCTTCTACACCACTACATTTTAGCCTTGCTGAACAGCAGCAACGCTGGTGTATAACAGACACAATGGCTTTGCCACTGCTTATTTAATTTAAATCCACTGACCACTCAAAGGACTAAAAGAGCAGGCTTTCATTTGTTTTAGTTGGTACAGTTGCATTTTAACAGAGAAATTTTGATTGTGAGTAAAAACGCATGGAAGTTTCACACCTCAGATATACGCGAGACATAGGTCAACCGTAGAGATTTATGTTAAAAGAAATATGTTGGGCGAGAGAAGGGCTTCCCTCAGACACAGTGTCGGCTGGTGACTTTTCAAAGTAGTGAGGCGTAAAAGTGGGGGTGAGTTCAACTGAATACTCTTAACCTTAGAAATGCCAACGAACAGATGTTATTTTCAGCAATTTTAAAAATGCGGCATTAGGCGCTACTCAAATAACAGACAATTGTTATTAATAGGGACCATTTTCTACCAATACCTCACAAAGATGTACCCACTTGAAATGTGTAGAAGTTGGCAGATGTCTGAACATGTTTCTAAAATGATGTCTCTTTCCGTTTAAAAAAAAGTCACCTTAAAACTCAGAGTGAAGGCAAACAGACAGTCAAGTGAAGGGAGGAGGTGCAATTTATGCTTCATTTATTTACTGACACTTCCTCTAATGGAAATACAAGGCTACACTACAAATCATGTAGTGAACTTAAATACATACTTTTTAGACATAAACCTCTTATGAGATCGAAGGTTCAGCATTTCCTACTTTCCCTTACTTTTTTAACTTTCCGAGCACATACCATTGCAGTGTCTTCACAGAATGCATGGTCCAAAATGTAGTTGTGTGTCTTACCCATCAAACTCCAACACTGTCACAGCTGTGGTCTGAAATTACCAGACACTGCCGCGGATGCAGCATATTTGTTTCCCGTTTGTTAGTTCGTGCCACACTATTCAATATATCACATTTGTCTCTTTATACGTGCCCCCTCAAACCGCTGACCCCTAGAGTCCAGCAGTGATTTCTGCGGTTGCCACGAGGCGCTTCTACAAGCCTTTGGCCAGTCTGCGGGCATTCAAAGCCTCACATTTGTCCTCTGTACCATACCTGTGTGGCACTTTCGAATGGAATAAATCCTGGCTCCTGGCACAGTATGGCGTGTGTTCCTGCACTAAACACATGCCCCCCACTGCTCAAGGTCCATGTGGCACTGGGAGAGCGAACCTTTCCTGCAGGGAGTGCCAGGCCATAGATAGGCAAGGGGTGGGTGTCTCCAGGAAACAGGATCTCACAGAAAAGCTGTGTCTGCTGACTAAGCACTATTAGCCAACTTGCCATCATCCCCTTTTCTTTTGCTACTGGGCACATGAAGGTGGTATTTGGTGCCTGTTTATTAACATTTTGAGCGACACAGACTTTTGGAGTTTGTTTTCACCTTTAAATCACTAGGCGTGGGCCGGTTGAGATTACGTTGTCAAACAAACCGTGGACAAGAAAACCTGGATTTTGTGCGTCACAATAACATCTTTAAGGAGTGGTGACCCTTGCACTTTTGACAGAATTACGCATTGTTTGTTATTGCAGACGCATATCCAATAATTCCTTTCACAATTATAGCTGCATTGCTATGCTAACAAGTTCTATTCACTGCGGTACAAAACTGAAACACAGGCACAAAAAGTGCTCTATTAAAAAGGTGCTTATTTCTGTACACTCGCCCCTAAACCATAACTGAGGAACCTGAATCCTCTCTAGGACTGTAACGCCCCTCCCACCCCACTCCTCCCCCCCCCCCCGGAGCAGACACCATCCCTGGGTACTCCTGTCCCCGATGAGGTCACACAGAGCGCCAACCACCATCTGGGCGCTATTCCTGCAGAGTCTGCCTCAGAGCGCTTCTCATGTGCTGTATTACTACTGACTAATGAATGCAAGGCAAAAAAATCTAAATAACCGCCAGTGCTGTGTACCTCAATTTAAAATATTCAGCCTAAATAACTAACTATATCTTAAGGCCCCTTACATTTTATCTGCAGGTGGCATATGCCCCGGCTATAATATCGGCCACACTAGCGGCGCTCCGGGCTTGACCCCAAGCATTTGTATATCTGTGAGGAGGCCAGTCTAAGTGGACATTTACGGGCACCTCACTAAATTCGGTATTTGTTTTGTGTTGTTGTTTTTGCCATTGTTTTGTGTTGCACCACAATGCAGTATCCCCGACACAACAGTTTGTGCATTAGTTTGTTTTGTATAGAAATTCAGCAGAAAAACAGACTGTTCAGTGTAATCACTGTGAAGTTATAAATGGACTTGCACTCTCGGTTAGTGGCATATGCGGTGAAATTAATTTTTAAAACTTACACGTCAATTACTCTTGTCCTTTAGTTATGCAAGGGGACAAAGTCGCAGAGACTTAGGGACATGAGTGATATCAAACAGATGAGGTAACGATAAATAGAAACACAGGCTTGGGACCAAATGAGACACTGTGGCCTCCCCTTTTCTCACCGTCAGACTGATGGAAAGTGCGCTGTCATGACAATAAAGGCAGGATCGCTGACACTCAGCCACGGCAGGTATACTCGCGGGAGGGGGGGAGCGCGGGTTGGGAATAAATTAATTAAAAGAAATTAATTAAAAGTTACATACCTTTACCGCCGAGTTTGCTCCTGGTCGGTCCGGAGTAATGGCGCAGCCGGGTCCCGCGTTCTTGATCCTGGTGGAGGAACAGGAAGCAGCCAGCAGGCAGCCTCCCGCCCCTACCCTAGGCTAAGCCACCAATCACACAATTGGCGAGGCGCATCAGGAGAGCGCCCCAGCCGGGCCATTTTCTCTATGTAGGCTGCATCATGCAGCCTACATAGAGAAAAAGGGGGAGTGCGCATGACTGGATTGGTCGGCCCTGGGGCCCACCATACAGTCAGTACCCACAACAGTGGGCAAAGCCACTCCCCCCCTGCCCGCGAGCAGGACCGCCCAACCGCCCGCCCCCAAACAGGCACTCCAGGGACTTCTGCTTTCTCGCAGTGCGAGAAGCAGAAACGTAACATGGTAGTTTTACCATTTTATGTTTCTGCCTTCTTGCACTCCGAGAAAGCAGTGGGGCGACGCCCCCACGCCCCTATGGAGGAGCCGCCACTGCTCAGACAGAATAATGGCAAATCGGGCCAAATAATTATTTAAAATATATTTAAAAAGAGAATACACAAAGTGACATTTTTATTTTTGTGATACCAGAAGGTAAAACTCAAATTCCCAACGAAGACAGGACATAAAATTGTGAGCAGACAGGGTCTGAATAATAAGCAGCGGACAAACACGCGACAGATGTTGGGGACGTGTCAGGGATAGTGATTGCAGATTTCTAGTCTTGTGTTAACAGGATGAGAACCGCAGAAAAACATTTAATGGGAACGATGGCACAAGAAATAAACAAACCATCTTGGCATATTGCAGGACTGCGGGGAGCCGCTTTGCAGGATGTACTTTGACTGACACCGACTGAAAGTCCTTGCCAAACGACAGAGGTGGCCTTACAGTGGCCAGAGTCTAGGGTCCCCATTCTAGGACTTAAAGTCCGGTGGGTTGAGGGGTTAAGTGTGAAATGGAAGAAACCGAGGGCTTTGCTAGATGAAACATCCTGTGGGTAGGGCCCTGGCATCTTGAAAACATCATTAAACCTCGACACGGGGTTGCCCAGGCTCAATCTGACCGTTCAGTTGAAATAAGTGGTACTGCAAGTGCTTGAAATGGAAATACAATAATCAGGTCCTAGAATCCCTGTTTGCTATCGAAAAGTACTGGTATCCTCGTATTTAAAGTACTGCTCCCTTGCTGAGAAGTGCTGGTACTTTCCCATTCAAGTTAAAGAAGTGCAGGTACTTCCTACCTGGCAGTACCTGTCCATTTACAGGACTAGGTACTAGGTGAATGTTTGGAGAGTCTTAGACAAGAATAATCATTATCTAATAGTCAGGCCTCCTCGCGAAGGCTTGCTGTGAGATAACATGCACTACTACATGACCGAGACTCGAGATCCTGAGCTAAAATACACTACTACATGACCGAGACTCGAGGTACTAAGCTAAAATGTACTACTACATGACTGAGACTCGAGATCCTGAGCTAAAATGTACTACTACTTGACCGAGACTCGAGGTACTAAGCTAAAATGTACTACTACATGACTGAGACTCGAGATCCTGAGCTAAAATGTACTACTACTTGACCGAGACTCGAGGTACTAAGCTAAAATGTACTACTACATGACCGAGACTCGAGATCCTGAGATAAAATTTACTACTACATGACCGAGACTCGAGATCCTGAGCAGAAAAAATGCTCTACTACATTACGAGACTCGAGATCCTGAGCTAAAATACACTACTACATGCCCGAGACTCGAGGGACTAAGCTAAAATGTACTACTACATGCCCGAGACTCGAGGGACTAAGCTAAAATGTACTACTACATGCCCGAGACTCGAGGGACTAAGCTAAAATGTACTACTACATGACGAGACTCGAGGGACTAAGCTAAAATGTACCACTACATGCCGGAGACTCGAGGGACTGAGCTAAAATGTACTACTACATGACGAGACTCGAGGGACTAAGCTAAAATGTACTACTACATGACGAGACTCGAGGGACTAAGCTAAAATGTACTACTACATGACGAGACTCGAGGGACTAAGCTAAAATGTACCACTACATGACTGAGACTCGAGATCCTGAGCTAAAATACACTACTACATGACCGAGACTCGAGGTACTAAGCTAAAATGTACTACTACATGACTGAGACTCGAGATCCTGAGCTAAAATGTACTACTACTTGACCGAGACTCGAGGTACTAAGCTAAAATGTACTACTACATGACCGAGACTCGAGATCCTGAGCTAAAATACACTACTACATGACCGAGACTCGAGGTACTAAGCTAAAATGTACTACTACATGACTGAGACTCGAGATCCTGAGCTAAAATGTACTACTACTTGACCGAGACTCGAGGTACTAAGCTAAAATGTACTACTACATGACTGAGACTCGAGATCCTGAGCTAAAATACACTACTACATGACCGAGACTCGAGGTACTAAGCTAAAATGTACTACTACATGACTGAGACTCGAGATCCTGAGCTAAAATGTACTACTACTTGACCGAGACTCGAGGTACTAAGCTAAAATGTACTACTACATGACCGAGACTCGAGATCCTGAGCTAAAATTTACTACTACATGACCGAGACTCGAGATCCTGAGCAGAAAAAATGCTCTACTACATTACGAGACTCGAGATCCTGAGCTAAAATACACTACTACATGCCCGAGACTCGAGGGACTAAGCTAAAATGTACTACTACATGCCCGAGACTCGAGGGACTAAGCTAAAATGTACTACTACATGCCCGAGACTCGAGGGACTAAGCTAAAATGTACTACTACATGACGAGACTCGAGGACTAAGCTAAAATGTACCACTACATGCCGGAGACTCGAGGGACTGAGCTAAAATGTACTACTACATGACGAGACTCGAGGGACTAAGCTAAAATGTACTACTACATGACGAGACTCGAGGACTAAGCTAAAATGTACTACTACATGACGAGACTCGAGGACTAAGCTAAAATGTACCACTACATGCCGGAGGCTCGAGGGACAGAGCTAAAATGTACTACTACATGACGAGACTCGAGATCCTGAGCTAAAATGCACTACTACATGACCAAGACTCGAGACCTGAGCTAAAATGCACTACTACATGACCGAGACTCGAGACCCTGAGCTAAAATGCACTACTACATGACCGAGACTCGAGACCCTGAGCTAAAATGCACTACTACATGACAAGACTCGAGATCCTGAGCTAAAATGCACTACTACATGACCAAGACTCGCGACCCTGAGCAGAAAAAATGCACTACTACATGACCGAGACTCGAGATCCTGAGCTAAAATGTACTACTACATGACGCAACTCGAGATCCTGAGCTAAAATATACTACTAGAAGGCGCAATTCGAGATCCTGAGCTATAATGCACTACTACAAGACCAAGACTCGAGATCCTGAGCAGAAAAAATGCACTACTACATGACCGAGACTCGAGATCCGGAGCTAAAATGTACCACTACATGACAAGACTCGAGATCCTGAGCTAAAATGCAATACTACATGACCAAGACTCGAGACCCTGAGCAGAAAAAATGCACTACTACATGACCGAGACTCGAGATCCTGAGCTAAAATGTACCACTACATGACGCAACTCGAGATCCTGAGCTAAAATGTACTCCTACATGACACGACTCGAGGTCCTGAGCTAAAATGCACTACTACATGACGAGACTCGAAGTCCTGAGCTAAAATGCACTACTACATGACCGAGACTCGAGATCCTGAGCTAAAATTCACTACTACATGACTGAGACTCAAGATCCTGAGCTAAAATGTACTACTACTTGACTGAGACTTGAGGTCCTGAGCTAAAATGCACTGCTACATGACCGAGACTCGAGACCCTGAGCTAAAATGTACTACTACATGACTGAGACTCAAGATCCTGAGCTAAAATGTACTACCACTTGACTGAGACTCGAGGTACTAAGCTAAAATGTACTACTACATGACCGAGACTCAAGGTACTAAGCTAAAATGTACTACTACATGACCGAGACTCGAGATCCTGAGCAGAAAAAATGTTCTATTGCATGACGAGACTCGAGATCCTGAGCTAAAATGCACTACTACATGCCCGAGACTCGAGGTACTAAGCTAAAATGTACTACTACATGACCGAGACTCGAGATCCTGAGCTAAAATGTACTACTACATGACGAGACTCGAGATCCTGAACTAAAATGCAATACTACATGACCAAGACTCGAGACCCTGAGCAGAAAAAATGCACTACTACATGACCGAGACTCGAGATCCTGAGCTAAAATGTACCACTACATGACGCAACTCGAGATCCTGAGCTAAAATGTACTACTAGATGGCGCAATTCGAGATCCTGAGCTATAATGCACTACTACAAGACCGAGACTCGAGATCCTGAGCAGAAAAAATTCCCCACTACATGACCGAGACTCGAGATCCTGAGCTAAAATGTACTACTACATGACCGAGACTCGAGATTCTGAGCTAAAATGTACTACTACATGACACGACTCGAGATCCTGAGCTAAAGTACACTACTACAAGACACGACTCGAGGTCCTGAGCTAAACTGAACTACTACATGACCGAGACTCGAGACCCTGAGCTAAAATGTACTACTACATGACTGAGACTCAAGATCCTGAGCTAAAATGTACTACTACTTGACCGAGACTCGAGGTACTAAGCTAAAATGTTCTATTACATGACCGAGACTCGAGATCCTGAGCTAAAATGTACTACTACATGACCGAGACCTGAGATTCTGAGCAGAAAAAATGCTCTACTGCATGACGAGACTCGAGATCCTGAGCTAAAATCCACTACTACATGCCTGAGACTCGAGGGACTAAGCTGAAATGTACTACTACATGACGAGACTCGAGGTCCTGAGCTAAAATGTACTACTACATGACGAGACTCCAGATCCTGAGCTTAAATATACTACTAGATGACGCAATTCGAGATCCTGAGCTATAATGCACTACTACAAGACCGAGACTCGAGACCCTGAGCAGAAAAAATTTACTACTACATGACGCGACTCGAGATCCTGAGCTGAAATATACTACTAGATGGCGCAATTCGAGATCCTGAGCTATAATGCACTACTACAAGACCGAGACTCGAGATCCTGAGCTAAAATGCACTACTACATGACCGAGACTCGAGATCCTGAGCTAAAATGTACTACTACATGACGCAACTCGAGATCCTGAGCTAAAATATACTACTAGAAGGCGCAATTCGAGATCCTGAGCTATAATGCACTACTACAAGACCAAGACTCGAGATCCTGAGCAGAAAAAATGCACTACTACATGACCGAGACTCGAGATCCGGAGCTAAAATGTACCACTACATGACAAGACTCGAGATCCTGAGCTAAAATGCAATACTACATGACCAAGACTCGAGACCCTGAGCAGAAAAAATGCACTACTACATGACCGAGACTCGAGATCCTGAGCTAAAATGTACCACTACATGACGCAACTCGAGATCCTGAGCTAAAATGTACTCCTACATGACACGACTCGAGATCCTGAGCTAAAATGCACTACTACAAGACACGACTCGAGGTCCTGAGCTAAAATGCACTACTACATGACGAGACTCGAAGTCCTGAGCTAAAATGCACTACTACATGACCGAGACTCGAGATCCTGAGCTAAAATTCACTACTACATGACTGAGACTCAAGATCCTGAGCTAAAATGTACTACTACTTGACTGAGACTCGAGGTCCTGAGCTAAAATGCACTGCTACATGACCGAGACTCGAGACCCTGAGCTAAAATGTACTACTACATGACTGAGACTCAAGATCCTGAGCTAAAATGTACTACCACTTGACTGAGACTCGAGGTACTAAGCTAAAATGTACTACTACATGACCGAGACTCAAGGTACTAAGCTAAAATGTACTACTACATGACCGAGACTCGAGATCCTGAGCAGAAAAAATGTTCTATTGCATGACGAGACTCGAGATCCTGAGCTAAAATGCACTACTACATGCCCGAGACTCGAGGTACTAAGCTAAAATGTACTACTACATGACCGAGACTCGAGATCCTGAGCTAAAATGTACTACTACATGACGAGACTCGAGATCCTGAACTAAAATGCAATACTACATGACCAAGACTCGAGACCCTGAGCAGAAAAAATGCACTACTACATGACCGAGACTCGAGATCCTGAGCTAAAATGTACCACTACATGACGCAACTCGAGATCCTGAGCTAAAATGTACTACTAGATGGCGCAATTCGAGATCCTGAGCTATAATGCACTACTACAAGACCGAGACTCGAGATCCTGAGCAGAAAAAAATTCCCCACTACATGACCGAGACTCGAGATCCTGAGCTAAAATGTACTACTACATGACCGAGACTCGAGATTCTGAGCTAAAATGTACTACTACATGACACGACTCGAGATCCTGAGCTAAAGTACACTACTACAAGACACGACTCGAGGTCCTGAGCTAAACTGAACTACTACATGACCGAGACTCGAGACCCTGAGCTAAAATGTACTACTACATGACTGAGACTCAAGATCCTGAGCTAAAATGTACTACTACTTGACCGAGACTCGAGGTACTAAGCTAAAATGTTCTATTACATGACCGAGACTCGAGATCCTGAGCTAAAATGTACTACTACATGACCGAGACCTGAGATTCTGAGCAGAAAAAATGCTCTACTGCATGACGAGACTCGAGATCCTGAGCTAAAATCCACTACTACATGCCTGAGACTCGAGGGACTAAGCTGAAATGTACTACTACATGACGAGACTCGAGGTCGTGAGCTAAAATGTACTACTACATGACGAGACTCCAGATCCTGAGCTTAAATATACTACTAGATGACGCAATTCGAGATCCTGAGCTATAATGCACTACTACAAGACCGAGACTCGAGACCCTGAGCAGAAAAAATTTACTACTACATGACGCGACTCGAGATCCTGAGCTGAAATATACTACTAGATGGCGCAATTCGAGATCCTGAGCTATAATGCACTACTACAAGACCGAGACTCGAGATCCTGAGCAGAAAAAATTCCCTACTACATGACCGAGACTCGAGATTCTGAGCTAAAATGTACTATTACATGACACAACTCGAGATCCTGAGCTAAAATGTACTCCTACACGACACGACTCGAGATCCTGAGCTAAAATGCACTACTACAAGACGCGACTCGAGGTCCTGAGCTAAAATGCACTACTACATGACCGAGACTCGAGATCCTGAGCTAAAATTCACTACTACATGACAGAGACTCAAAATCCTGAGCTAAAATGTACTACTACATGACAGAGACCCTGAGCTACAATGCACTACTACATGACCGAGAGTCGAGATCCTGAGCTAAAATGCACTACTACAAGACACGACTCGAGGTCCTGAGCTAAAATGCACTACTACATGACCGAGACTCGAGACCCTGAGCTAAAATGTACCACTACATGACTGAGACTCAAGATCCTGAGCTAAAATGTACTACTACTTGACTGAGACTCGAGGTACTAAGCTAAATTGTTCTACTACATGACCGAGACTCGAGGTACTAAGCTAAAATGTACTACTACATGACCGAGACTCGAGATCCTGAGCTAAAATGTACTACTACATGACCGAGACTCGAGATCCTGAGCTAAAATTTACTACTACATGACCGAGACTCGAGATCCTGAGCAGAAAAAATGCTCTACTACATTACGAGACTCGAGATCCTGAGCTAAAATACACTACTACATGCCCGAGACTCGAGGGACTAAGCTAAAATGTACTACTACATGCCCGAGACTCGAGGGACTAAGCTAAAATGTACTACTACATGCCCGAGACTCGAGGGACTAAGCTAAAATGTACTACTACATGACGAGACTCGAGGGACTAAGCTAAGATGTACCACTACATGCCGGAGACTCGAGGGACTGAGCTAAAATGTACTACTACATGACGAGACTCGAGGGACTAAGCTAAAATGTACTACTACATGACGAGACTCGAGGACTAAGCTAAAATGTACTACTACATGACGAGACTCGAGGGACTAAGCTAAAATGTACCACTACATGACTGAGACTCGAGATCCTGAGCTAAAATACACTACTACATGACCGAGACTCGAGGTACTAAGCTAAAATGTACTACTACATGACTGAGACTCGAGATCCTGAGCTAAAATGTACTACTACTTGACCGAGACTCGAGGTACTAAGCTAAAATGTACTACTACATGACCGAGACTCGAGATCCTGAGCTAAAATACACTACTACATGACCGAGACTCGAGGTACTAAGCTAAAATGTACTACTACATGACTGAGACTCGAGATCCTGAGCTAAAATGTACTACTACTTGACCGAGACTCGAGGTACTAAGCTAAAATGTACTACTACATGACTGAGACTCGAGATCCTGAGCTAAAATACACTACTACATGACCGAGACTCGAGGTACTAAGCTAAAATGTACTACTACATGACTGAGACTCGAGATCCTGAGCTAAAATGTACTACTACTTGACCGAGACTCGAGGTACTAAGCTAAAATGTACTACTACATGACTGAGACTCGAGATCCTGAGCTAAAATACACTACTACATGACCGAGACTCGAGGTACTAAGCTAAAATGTACTACTACATGACCGAGACTCGAGATCCTGAGCTAAAATTTACTACTACATGACCGAGACTCGAGATCCTGAGCAGAAAAAATGCTCTACTACATTACGAGACTCGAGATCCTGAGCTAAAATACACTACTACATGCCCGAGACTCGAGGGACTAAGCTAAAATGTACTACTACATGCCCGAGACTCGAGGACTAAGCTAAAATGTACTACTACATGCCCGAGACTCGAGGGACTAAGCTAAAATGTACTACTACATGACGAGACTCGAGGGACTAAGCTAAAATGTGCCACTACATGCCGGAGACTCGAGGGACTGAGCTAAAATGTACTACTACATGACGAGACTCGAGGGACTAAGCTAAAATGTACTACTACATGACGAGACTCGAGGGACTAAGCTAAAATGTACTACTACATGACGAGACTCGAGGGACTAAGCTAAAATGTACCACTACATGCCGGAGGCTCGAGGGACAGAGCTAAAATGTACTACTACATGACGAGACTCGAGATCCTGAGCTAAAATGCACTACTACATGACCAAGACTCGAGACCTGAGCTAAAATGCACTACTACATGACCGAGACTCGAGACCCTGAGCTAAAATGCACTACTACATGACCGAGACTCGAGACCCTGAGCTAAAATGCACTACTACATGACAAGACTCGAGATCCTGAGCTAAAATGCACTACTACATGACCAAGACTCGCGACCCTGAGCAGAAAAAATGCACTACTACATGACCGAGACTCGAGATCCTGAGCTAAAATGTACTACTACATGACGCAACTCGAGATCCTGAGCTAAAATATACTACTAGAAGGCGCAATTCGAGATCCTGAGCTATAATGCACTACTACAAGACCAAGACTCGAGATCCTGAGCAGAAAAACTGCACTACTACATGACCGAGACTCGAGATCCGGAGCTAAAATGTACCACTACATGACAAGACTCGAGATCCTGAGCTAAAATGCAATACTACATGACCAAGACTCGAGACCCTGAGCAGAAAAAATGCACTACTACATGACCGAGACTCGAGATCCTGAGCTAAAATGTACCACTACATGACGCAACTCGAGATCCTGAGCTAAAATGTACTCCTACATGACACGACTCGAGGTCCTGAGCTAAAATGCACTACTACATGACGAGACTCGAAGTCCTGAGCTAAAATGCACTACTACATGACCGAGACTCGAGATCCTGAGCTAAAATTCACTACTACATGACTGAGACTCAAGATCCTGAGCTAAAATGTACTACTACTTGACTGAGACTCGAGGTCCTGAGCTAAAATGCACTGCTACATGACCGAGACTCGAGACCCTGAGCTAAAATGTACTACTACATGACTGAGACTCAAGATCCTGAGCTAAAATGTACTACCACTTGACTGAGACTCGAGGTACTAAGCTAAAATGTACTACTACATGACCGAGACTCAAGGTACTAAGCTAAAATGTACCTACTACATGACCGAGACTCGAGATCCTGAGCAGAAAAAATGTTCTATTGCATGACGAGACTCGAGATCCTGAGCTAAAATGCACTACTACATGCCCGAGACTCGAGGTACTAAGCTAAAATGTACTACTACATGACCGAGACTCGAGATCCTGAGCTAAAATGTACTACTACATGACGAGACTCGAGATCCTGAACTAAAATGCAATTCTACATGACCAAGACTCGAGACCCTGAGCAGAAAAAATGCACTACTACATGACCGAGACTCGAGATCCTGAGCTAAAATGTACCACTACATGACGCAACTCGAGATCCTGAGCTAAAATGTACTAGTAGATGGCGCAATTCGAGATCCTGAGCTATAATGCACTACTACAAGACCGAGACTCGAGATCCTGAGCAGAAAAAATTCCCCACTACATGACCGAGACTCGAGATCCTGAGCTAAAATGTACTACTACATGACCGAGACTCGAGATTCTGAGCTAAAATGTAGTACTACATGACACGACTCGAGATCCTGAGCTAAAGTACACTACTACAAGACACGACTCGAGGTCCTGAGCTAAACTGAACTACTACATGACCGAGACTCGAGACCCTGAGCTAAAATGCACTACTACATGACAAGACTCGAGATCCTGAGCTAAAATGCACTACTACATGACCAAGACTCGAGACCTGAGCTAAAATGCACTACTACATGACCGAGACTCGAGACCCTGAGCTAAAATGCACTACTACATGACCGAGACTCGAGACCCTGAGCTAAAATGCACTACTACATGACAAGACTCGAGATCCTGAGCTAAAATGCACTACTACATGACCAAGACTCGCGACCCTGAGCAGAAAAAATGCACTACTACATGACCGAGACTCGAGATCCTGAGCTAAAATGTACTACTACATGACGCAACTCGAGATCCTGAGCTAAAATATACTACTAGAAGGCGCAATTCGAGATCCTGAGCTATAATGCACTACTACAAGACCAAGACTCGAGATCCTGAGCAGAAAAAATGCACTACTACATGACCGAGACTCGAGATCCGGAGCAAAAATGTACCACTACATGACAAGACTCGAGATCCTGAGCTAAAATGCAATACTACATGACCAAGACTCGAGACCCTGAGCAGAAAAAATGCACTACTACATGACCGAGACTCGAGATCCTGAGCTAAAATGTACCACTACATGACGCAACTCGAGATCCTGAGCTAAAATGTACTCCTACATGACACGACTCGAGGTCCTGAGCTAAAATGCACTACTACATGACGAGACTCGAAGTCCTGAGCTAAAATGCACTACTACATGACCGAGACTCGAGATCCTGAGCTAAAATTCACTACTACATGACTGAGACTCAAGATCCTGAGCTAAAATGTACTACTACTTGACTGAGACTCGAGGTCCTGAGCTAAAATGCACTGCTACATGACCGAGACTCGAGACCCTGAGCTAAAATGTACTACTACATGACTGAGACTCAAGATCCTGAGCTAAAATGTACTACCACTTGACTGAGACTCGAGGTACTAAGCTAAAATGTACTACTACATGACCGAGACTCAAGGTACTAAGCTAAAATGTACTACTACATGACCGAGACTCGAGATCCTGAGCAGAAAAAATGTTCTATTGCATGACGAGACTCGAGATCCTGAGCTAAAATGCACTACTACATGCCCGAGACTCAAGGTACTAAGCTAAAATGTACTACTACATGACCGAGACTCGAGATCCTGAGCTAAAATGTACTACTACATGACGAGACTCGAGATCCTGAACTAAAATGCAATACTACATGACCAAGACTCGAGACCCTGAGCAGAAAAAATGCACTACTACATGACCGAGACTCGAGATCCTGAGCTAAAATGTACCACTACATGACGCAACTCGAGATCCTGAGCTAAAATGTACTACTAGATGGCGCAATTCGAGATCCTGAGCTATAATGCACTACTACAAGACCGAGACTCGAGATCCTGAGCAGAAAAATTCCCCACTACATGACCGAGACTCGAGATCCTGAGCTAAAATGTACTACTACATGACCGAGACTCGAGATTCTGAGCTAAAATGTACTACTACATGACACGACTCGAGATCCTGAGCTAAAGTACACTACTACAAGACACGACTCGAGGTCCTGAGCTAAACTGAACTACTACATGACCGAGACTCGAGACCCTGAGCTAAAATGTACTACTACATGACTGAGACTCAAGATCCTGAGCTAAAATGTACTACTACTTGACCGAGACTCGAGGTACTAAGCTAAAATGTTCTATTACATGACCGAGACTCGAGATCCTGAGCTAAAATGTACTACTACATGACCGAGACCTGAGATTCTGAGCAGAAAAAATGCTCTACTGCATGACGAGACTCGAGATCCTGAGCTAAAATCCACTACTACATGCCTGAGACTCGAGGGACTAAGCTGAAATGTACTACTACATGACGAGACTCGAGGTCCTGAGCTAAAATGTACTACTACATGACGAGACTCCAGATCCTGAGCTTAAATATACTACTAGATGACGCAATTCGAGATCCTGAGCTATAATGCACTACTACAAGACCGAGACTCGAGACCCTGAGCAGAAAAAATTTACTACTACATGACGCGACTCGAGATCCTGAGCTGAAATATACTACTAGATGGCGCAATTCGAGATCCTGAGCTATAATGCACTACTACAAGACCGAGACTCGAGATCCTGAGCTAAAATGCACTACTACATGACAAGACTCGAGATCCTGAGCTAAAATGCACTACTACATGACCAAGACTCGCGACCCTGAGCAGAAAAAATGCACTACTACATGACCGAGACTCGAGATCCTGAGCTAAAATGTACTACTACATGACGCAACTCGAGATCCTGAGCTAAAATATACTACTAGAAGGCGCAATTCGAGATCCTGAGCTATAATGCACTACTACAAGACCAAGACTCGAGATCCTGAGCAGAAAAAATGCACTACTACATGACCGAGACTCGAGATCCGGAGCTAAAATGTACCACTACATGACAAGACTCGAGATCCTGAGCTAAAATGCAATACTACATGACCAAGACTCGAGACCCTGAGCAGAAAAAATGCACTACTACATGACCGAGACTCGAGATCCTGAGCTAAAATGTACCACTACATGACGCAACTCGAGATCCTGAGCTAAAATGTACTCCTACATGACACGACTCGAGATCCTGAGCTAAAATGCACTACTACAAGACACGACTCGAGGTCCTGAGCTAAAATGCACTACTACATGACCGAGACTCGAGATCCTGAGCTAAAATTCACTACTACATGACTGAGACTCAAGATCCTGAGCTAAAATGTACTACTACTTGACTGAGACTCGAGGTCCTGAGCTAAAATGCACTGCTACATGACCGAGACTCGAGACCCTGAGCTAAAATGTACTACTACATGACTGAGACTCAAGATCCTGAGCTAAAATGTACTACCACTTGACTGAGACTCGAGGTACTAAGCTAAAATGTACTACTACATGACCGAGACTCAAGGTACTAAGCTAAAATGTACTACTACATGACCGAGACTCGAGATCCTGAGCAGAAAAAATGTTCTATTGCATGACGAGACTCGAGATCCTGAGCTAAAATGCACTACTACATGCCCGAGACTCGAGGTACTAAGCTAAAATGTACTACTACATGACCGAGACTCGAGATCCTGAGCTAAAATGTACTACTACATGACGAGACTCGAGATCCTGAACTAAAATGCAATACTACATGACCAAGACTCGAGACCCTGAGCAGAAAAAATGCACTACTACATGACTGAGACTCGAGATCCTGAGCTAAAATGTACCACTACATGACGCAACTCGAGATCCTGAGCTAAAATGTACTACTAGATGGCGCAATTCGAGATCCTGAGCTATAATGCACTACTACAAGACCGAGACTCGAGATCCTGAGCAGAAAAAATTCCCCACTACATGACCGAGACTCGAGATCCTGAGCTAAAATGTACTACTACATGACCGAGACTCGAGATTCTGAGCTAAAATGTACTACTACATGACACGACTCGAGATCCTGAGCTAAAGTACACTACTACAAGACACGACTCGAGGTCCTGAGCTAAACTGAACTACTACATGACCGAGACTCGAGACCCTGAGCTAAAATGTACTACTACATGACTGAGACTCAAGATCCTGAGCTAAAATGTACTACTACTTGACCGAGACTCGAGGTACTAAGCTAAAATGTTCTATTACATGACCGAGACTCGAGATCCTGAGCTAAAATGTACTACTACATGACCGAGACCTGAGATTCTGAGCAGAAAAAATGCTCTACTGCATGACGAGACTCGAGATCCTGAGCTAAAATCCACTACTACATGCCTGAGACTCGAGGGACTAAGCTGAAATGTACTACTACATGACGAGACTCGAGGTCGTGAGCTAAAATGTACTACTACATGACGAGACTCCAGATCCTGAGCTTAAATATACTACTAGATGACGCAATTCGAGATCCTGAGCTATAATGCACTACTACAAGACCGAGACTCGAGACCCTGAGCAGAAAAAATTTACTACTACATGACGCGACTCGAGATCCTGAGCTGAAATATACTACTAGATGGCGCAATTCGAGATCCTGAGCTATAATGCACTACTACAAGACCGAGACTCGAGATCCTGAGCAGAAAAAATTCCCTACTACATGACCGAGACTCGAGATTCTGAGCTAAAATGTACTATTACATGACACAACTCGAGATCCTGAGCTAAAATGTACTCCTACATGACACGACTCGAGATCCTGAGCTAAAATGCACTACTACAAGACGCGACTCGAGGTACTAAGCTAAAATGCACTACTACATGACCGAGACTCGAGATCCTGAGCTAAAATTTACTACTACATGACCGATACTCGAGATCCTGAGCAGAAAAAATGCTCTACTACATTACGAGACTCGAGATCCTGAGCTAAAATACACTACTACATGCCCGAGACTCGAGGGACTAAGCTAAAATGTACTACTACATGCCCGAGACTCGAGGGACTAAGCTAAAATGTACTACTACATGCCCGAGACTCGAGGGACTAAGCTAAAATGTACTACTACATGACGAGACTCGAGGGACTAAGCTAAAATGTACCACTACATGCCGGAGACTCGAGGGACTCAGCTAAAATGTACTACTACATGACGAGACTCGAGGGACTAAGCTAAAATGTACTACTACATGACGAGACTCGAGGGACTAAGCTAAAATGTACTACTACATGACGAGACTCGAGGGACTAAGCTAAAATGTACCACTACATGCCGGAGGCTCGAGGGACAGAGCTAAAATGTACTACTACATGACGAGACTCGAGATCCTGAGCTAAAATGCACTACTACATGACCAAGACTCGAGACCTGAGCTAAAATGCACTACTACATGACCGAGACTCGAGACCCTGAGCTAAAATGCACTACTACATGACCGAGACTCGAGACCCTGAGCTAAAATGCACTACTACATGACAAGACTCGAGATCCTGAGCTAAAATGCACTACTACATGACCAAGACTCGCGACCCTGAGCAGAAAAAATGCACTACTACATGACCGAGACTCGAGATCCTGAGCTAAAATGTACTACTACATGACGCAACTCGAGATCCTGAGCTAAAATATACTACTAGAAGGCGCAATTCGAGATCCTGAGCTATAATGCACTACTACAAGACCAAGACTCGAGATCCTGAGCAGAAAAAATGCACTACTACATGACCGAGACTCGAGATCCGGAGCTAAAATGTACCACTACATGACAAGACTCGAGATCCTGAGCTAAAATGCAATACTACATGACCAAGACTCGAGACCCTGAGCAGAAAAAATGCACTACTACATGACCGAGACTCGAGATCCTGAGCTAAAATGTACCACTACATGACGCAACTCGAGATCCTGAGCTAAAATGTACTCCTACATGACACGACTCGAGGTCCTGAGCTAAAATGCACTACTACATGACGAGACTCGAAGTCCTGAGCTAAAATGCACTACTACATGACCGAGACTCGAGATCCTGAGCTAAAATTCACTACTACATGACTGAGACTCAAGATCCTGAGCTAAAATGTACTACTACTTGACTGAGACTCGAGGTCCTGAGCTAAAATGCACTGCTACATGACCGAGACTCGAGACCCTGAGCTAAAATGTACTACTACATGACTGAGACTCAAGATCCTGAGCTAAAATGTACTACCACTTGACTGAGACTCGAGGTACTAAGCTAAAATGTACTACTACATGACCGAGACTCAAGGTACTAAGCTAAAATGTACCTACTACATGACCGAGACTCGAGATCCTGAGCAGAAAAAATGTTCTATTGCATGACGAGACTCGAGATCCTGAGCTAAAATGCACTACTACATGCCCGAGACTCGAGGTACTAAGCTAAAATGTACTACTACATGACCGAGACTCGAGATCCTGAGCTAAAATGTACTACTACATGACGAGACTCGAGATCCTGAACTAAAATGCAATACTACATGACCAAGACTCGAGACCCTGAGCAGAAAAAATGCACTACTACATGACCGAGACTCGAGATCCTGAGCTAAAATGTACCACTACATGACGCAACTCGAGATCCTGAGCTAAAATGTACTACTAGATGGCGCAATTCGAGATCCTGAGCTATAATGCACTACTACAAGACCGAGACTCGAGATCCTGAGCAGAAAAAATTCCCCACTACATGACCGAGACTCGAGATCCTGAGCTAAAATGTACTACTACATGACCGAGACTCGAGATTCTGAGCTAAAATGTAGTACTACATGACACGACTCGAGATCCTGAGCTAAAGTACACTACTACAAGACACGACTCGAGGTCCTGAGCTAAACTGAACTACTACATGACCGAGACTCGAGACCCTGAGCTAAAATGTACTACTACATGACTGAGACTCAAGATCCTGAGCTAAAATGTACTACTACTTGACCGAGACTCGAGGTACTAAGCTAAAATGTTCTATTACATGACCGAGACTCGAGATCCTGAGCTAAAATGTACTACTACATGACCGAGACCTGAGATTCTGAGCAGAAAAAATGCTCTACAGCATGACGAGACTCGAGATCCTGAGCTAAAATCCACTACTACATGCCTGAGACTCGAGGGACTAAGCTGAAATGTACTACTACATGACGAGACTCGAGGTCCTGAGCTAAAATGTACTACTACATGACGAGACTCCAGATCCTGAGCTTAAATATACTACTAGATGACGCAATTCGAGATCCTGAGCTATAATGCACTACTACAAGACCGAGACTCGAGACCCTGAGCAGAAAAAATTTACTACTACATGACGCGACTCGAGATCCTGAGCTGAAATATACTACTAGATGGCGCAATTCGAGATCCTGAGCTATAATGCACTACTACAAGACCGAGACTCGAGATCCTGAGCAGAAAAAATTCCCTACTACATGACCGAGACTCGAGATTCTGAGCTAAAATGTACTATTACATGACACAACTCGAGATCCTGAGCTAAAATGTACTCCTACATGACACGACTCGAGATCCTGAGCTAAAATGCACTACTACAAGACGCGACTGGAGGTCCTGAGCTAAAATGCACTACTACATGACCGAGACTCGAGGTCCCGAGCAGAAAAAATGCACTACTACATGACCGAGACTCGAGATCCTGAGCTAAAATGTACCACTACATGACGCAACTCGAGATCTTGAGCTAAAATGTACTCCTACATGACACGACTCGAGATCCTAAGCTAAAATGCACTACTACAAGACACGACTCGAGGTCCTGAGCTAAAATGCACTACTACATGACCGAGACTCGAGGTCCTGAGCTAAAATGCACTACTACATGACCGAGACTCGAGATCCTGAGCTAAAATTCACTACTACATGACTGAGACTCAAAATCCTGAGCTAAAATGTACTACTACATGACAGAGACCCTGAGCTACAATGCACTACTACATGACCGAGAGTCGAGATCCTGAGCTAAAATGCACTACTACAAGACACGACTCGAGGTCCTGAGCTAAAATGCACTACTACATGACCGAGACTCGAGACCCTGAGCTAAAATGTACCACTACATGACTGAGACTCAAGATCCTGAGCTAAAATGTACTACTACTTGACTGAGACTCGAGGTACTAAGCTAAATTGTTCTACTACATGACCGAGACTCGAGGTACTAAGCTAAAATGTACTACTACATGACCGAGACTCGAGATCCTGAGCTAAAATGTACTACTACATGACCGAGACTCGAGATCCTGAGCAGAAAAAATTTTCTATTGCATGACGAGACTCGAGATCCTGAGCTAAAATGCACTACTACATGCCCGAGACTCGAGGTACTAAGCTAAAATGTACTACTACATGACCGAGACTCGAGATCCTGAGCTAAAATGTACTACTACATGACGAGACTTGAGATCCTGAGCTAAAATGCAATACTACACGACCAAGACTCGAGACCCTGAGCAGAAAAAATGCACTACTACATGACCGAGACTCGAGATCCTGAGCTAAAATGTAGCACTACATGACGCAACTCGAGATCCTGAGCTAAAATGTACTACTAGATGGCGCAATTCGAGATCCTGAGCTATAATGCACTACTACAAGACAGAGTCTCTAGATCCTGAGCAGAAAATATTCCCCACTACATGACCGAGACTCGAGATCCTGAGCTAAAATGTACTACTACATGACCGAGACTCGAGATTCTGAGCTAAAATGTACTACTACATGACACGACTCGAGATCCTGAGCTAAAGTACACTACTACAAGACACGACTCGAGGTCCTGAGCTAAAATGAACTACTACATGACCGAGACTCGAGACCCTGAGCTAAAATGTACTACTACATGACTGAGACTCAAGATCCTGAGCTAAAATGTACTACTACTTGACCGAGACTCGAGGTACTAAGCTAAAATGTTCTACTACATGACCGAGACTCGAGATCCTGAGCTAAAATGTACGACTACATGACCGAGACTCAAGATCCTGATCTAAAATGTACTACTACATGACCGAGACCCGAGATTCTGAGCAGAAAAAATGCTCTACTGCATGACGAGACTCGAGATCCTGAGCTAAAATCCACTACTACATGCCTGAGACTCGAGGACTAAGCTGAAATGTACTACTACATGACGAGACTCGAGGTCCTGAGCTAAAATGTACTACTACATGACGAGACTCCAGATCCTGAGCTTAAATATACTACTAGATGATGCAATTCGAGATCCTGAGCTATAATGCACTACTACAAGACCGAGACTCGAGACCCTGAGCAGAAAACATTTACTACTACATGACGCGACTCGAGATCCTGAGCTAAAATATACTACTAGATGGCGCAATTCAAGATCCTGAGCTATAATGCGCTACTACAAGACCGAGACTCGAGATCCTGAGCAGAAAAAATTCCCTACTACATGACCGAGACTCTAGATTGTGAGCTAAAATGTACTACTACATGACACAACTTGAGATCCTGAGGTAAAATGCACTACTACAAGACACGACTCGAGGTCCTGAGCTAAAATGCACTACTACATGACCGAGACTCGAGGTCCTAATCCTCTGCCCCAGAGTAAGCCAGGTGGACAAGGAGTTGCTAATGTTTAATTGGTAAAAAAATAAATAATAATAATTGTGCAGAATTCTGGGATTGCCGAATATCAGGGCTTCCGATTCTTGATTCCATCTCTTACCGTTTTCTTTCCACCACCAACAATTCCTGTCTCTTTATCTCACTATTGTGGGATCTCCCTTTGTCAATGTTTTCTTATCTTTCGCTTCTTCTTTCTAGAATTCTTTTATCCCTTTCTCTCTCTTGCTCTGTGTCAAAGTCTGATAATTAATGGAAGTCCAGGTTCCCAAAAATGATTGCTGGTGCCCAGAACCGACAATTAGCAGCACAAATTAAGCTCTGGGAGTTGGCTTTGTGGTTTCCCCTTGGCTCAGTAGCCATAAGGCTTCAATGAGTGCTTTTACACAAACTTATATGTTTGGAATACCCTAGGCAATAAATTGATTGTTGTGAAATTGATGATCAGTTTCCTTGTTGATTTTCATTTTTAGTTACTGAGAAGGCAAGGGCAGCTAATACATGAAGTGGCCAAAACCGGTGACCTTGCTCCAGAACATCAGTACTGGGCACAAATGTATTCAAATCTTACCATACAGTCATGAGAGGAGTCTGCCATGCAAGCAGGACTCGAGGCCTGCTGGAGGCAATTACGAATGTAGACCCCGGTATGGACAGTCATCATATACAAAACCTATAGTTCGGTTCTAACTTCATAATTTTCCTGTAGGTAGGTATACTATTTAATTTTTGGGACGAGGAGCTTACTATGACTAGTCCTGCTTTTTGTGGATCAAAGAAGGAACAATGTTGTCCAAACTTTTGCCTTCTCAGTGGGTGATAAGACAGGAGAACTTGTTGCCCATTGGGTAAGTTTTAGCTGCGGGTTGTGGGGTTTGTAGGGGTATAGGGTGGGAATTAATTTAATTATAATTAATTAATAATTAATTTTTACTTATTTTAATTACTGTAAATGATATATAATTCTGTCAGTTGTGTAATTAATTAAAAATTTTATTTACATTTTTGGTGTGGGTTGTCGTTTTTGTAGGGGTAAAGGGTGTGAAGGAATGTAATTATAATAATTAGTAATGTTAATTATTAATATTTTTTTAATTTATAATTAATTATGTAAATTGTTCAATTAAGATATTTTTAGTTATATATCAGGTGTGGGTTGTTCGATTTGTAGGGGTTAAGGGTGGGAAGTTAATTAAATACAATTAATCTATTATTAGTTAATTATTAATTGTTTAATTGATAATTATGTAATTAAGATATTTTTTATTTATATATTAGGTGCGGGTTGTTGGGTTTGAAGGGATAAAGAATGGGAAGTTAATTAAGTATAATTATTTTATTATTAGTTAATTACTATTAATTGTTCAATGTCAAACACCGTCTCCACCACCTACGCACGCAGACCCATCAAAATGCCTTTTTAGCCTGCTGGACGAAGAACACAATATAGAAAAGCAACACGATTTCTATCCTCATAAACCTAATACCAACACTAAGGGCACACTAGCTGCAAGCCCACAAAATACTGCCCACTCCTCTACAAAACAAAGTCACACTATCTCCAAAGCACATTCTCTAAACTGTCTACTAATAAATGCTCGATCACTCTCTAAGAACAAACATCACATCCACAACCTTCTCACTGACGCAAAACTATACATACTATTCATAACTGAATCATGTTTGGGAGATGATATGGCTCCAGTCCTGCATGAAGTCGTTCCTCTAGGCTATCAAACGATCACCCAAAATCGTATAGGCAAAAAAAGAGGTGGCCTAGCTGTTGTGTTCATGCAGACATTACATATCACTAAAGTTGACAACGTCCCCATAAAAGATTGTGAGGCCCTTTTCACCAGATAAAATCCTACACTGTCTTCCTCCTGTAACTTCCTGCTCCTTTACAGACCTCCACCTACCAAGGCAACATTCCTAGATGCACTTCTAGACACGGTTTCAAACCTAATAACACTACAATCCAACCTATGTATTCTGGGAGACCTCAACATTTGGTTTGACACACCAAATATGCCCCATCCGTAAACAATCATCGCTGGCTTAAAAGCACTGAACCTACATCAGATCGTCCACAAACGCACACACATCACTGGACACATCCTAGATGTCATTTTTGCTAATACAGAACTAGTTACCTTTCAAACGATGACTCCGGTCACATGGTCAGACCACCATTTGCTTGCCTTCCAACATAAAACAACACTAAGCGATGCACCTAAAACCACCTTACGTGCATCCACCTATCGCTCGTGGAATAAACTCAATTTGGAACACTTAGAAAAACAACTAACATCCAGTACAGATCTAGAAACAATAAATTCTGATCAAAAACTTTGAGTGGCTACATGAAGCTTTTGATATCCTGATACCACTAAAAACCACACAACAGAACAAAAGAAAACAAGCACCTTGGAGAAATACAGAGATAAAAGAAATAAAACAACAAATTAGAAAGCTGCAATGTGCCTGGCTCAAAACAAACGCCAACCAAGACAAACTTCGCCTACAGAAAATTAACAGATTGCACAAGTCAGCTATCAAAAAAGCGAAGAAAAAATACTATTCATACAGAATTCAAAATGCTAAATGTGCAAATAAAGAATTCTATAAAATTTTCAATGAAATTCGTAAACCAAATTGCCTAGCAGCAGCTCATCCCATTACTCAAGAGTTCACAGACAAACTAGCAAATCATTACACGGACAAAGCAGACACATTGGACTGATACTTAAAACAGAGACAAAGCATCAGCACTAACCCTTTTACAAAGCTACAATCCAAGAATACTCTAATCCAGCCTCTCTGTTCCTTCCAACACATTTCACACGAATTTATGGATGTGGTCAAAGCAAGCAGGCCTGCCGGCAGCCCTTCTGACTATGTCCACCACAAACCTTCAAGACAATTCTTCTTACAACCTCTGCTGCCACTCCAGTAAGGAGAATCATCAACAACACTCCTTAAATACCGGAATATTTCCAGAAGAACTCAAAATATCATACATACGCCCATTAACAAAGAAAACAAACTTGGACCCGCTGAACCCTGACAACTACAGACCGATTTCAAATGGACCTTTCTTGGGCAAACTAATAGAAAGAGCAGCTTTCGCCCAGATGTCACAATTCTTTGAAGAGAATGCCATACTTCCAGACTTCCAAACGTAATTCCGTCCGGGAAGAGGCACAGAATCTGCCCTCCTTGCCATCTGGGATGACCTGAAGAACACAGTTGACTGCAACGGGGTTGCTGTGCTACTTCTGTTGGACCTCTCGGCTGCCTTTGACGCAGTTGACCATGACACTCTGCTACAAAGACTCTACAAAGCCGGCGTAGAGGGAACAGCTCTAGACTGGATCACGTCCTACCTTCGCAACAAAACTAATGTCATCCATACCCCACCTTTCTCGTCCAAACCGTACTTCACAAAAGCTGGGGTCCCTCACGGCTCTATTATCTCGCCCATGCTTTTCAACATCTACATTAAGTCATTACCGGCACTGATCAATCATGTTCACCTCACGTGCTATAACTATGCAGATGACACGCAAATACTCCTTCATCTGCAATGCCCCAAAGACATTGGAAACTCACAAATTTTCAGTTGTCTCAGAGCCGTGGATCAATGGATGATGTGGAGCCATCTCAAATTGAATGCTTCCAAAACGGAAATACTCACGTGTGGTTATTGGAAACATTATGACCCGCTCGCCGCGTGGCCTGATGATCTGGGAACACCGCCTAAAATATCGAAGGAAGTAAGAAATCTCGAAATGACCATGGACTCCAAGCTATTGATGAATACCCAAGTGGACAAACTAGCAAGAGCAAGCTTTGTTACTATAAAAACTCTGCGAAGAATCCTCCCCCATTTGGGATTTCCACACAAGGTCCAGGCTACCATCTCCCTTGTTTTGTCCAAACTTGATTACGCCAATAGCCTCTACCACGGATCACCTTTAATGACTATGAAAAGACTACAATGGATTCAGAATTCGGCTGCCAGACTACTCTTACATATAAAACCGCAAGACCATATCTCCCCTGCCTTGAAAGCCCTGCATTGGTTATCGGTTGCCGGAAGATCCACGTTCAAACTGCTCTGCATCACCCACAAAGTGATACATGAAACAGGACCACTCTTCATCAGGAATAAAATCACCAAACACATTCAACAAAAGAACCTCCGCTCTAGAGTGGCACCTCGCCTCGAAATCCCAAGATACAAGAAAAAAACAATGGGTGGCACATCATTCTCTGTTCAAGCAGCCAAACTATGGAACTCTTTACTCCCCAACATAAGATCCACGGATAACCACCTTATCTTCAGAAAAATACTCAAGAGTTGTCTCTTCCCCACATAACCACCATACGCAAACAGATAGAAATATACAGCATATCTCTCTGTATATAAGCATTTATTTCTACTATAGATATGTACCTATATATGTCTATTGCTTTGTATAAACGTGTAGAATTTTATTATAAATTATTATATATAGATATTTATTAGTTCTGCTTAACAAATGTACATATTACTGATAGTTACATTATTCTATGTTTTTAACATGTACATAATTACTGCATAAATAAGTAAATCTTTTATCATAACTATTTATCTACAATTGCTTCACTATTGATCTACAAAAATATATATATATAAATAAAACTAATTTAAAGTACAACACTTGAAAGCCAGAGTTTATTTAATGCATCTTTAATCTACATATACTACCTTCCTTTATGCATCTATATACCTTCCATGTACTTATGGATCTATATCTTTATTACTTTTGGATCTATATATTTATTACTTTTACTTATTTATTACCTTTCTTCTAATTCAGCATATCCAATGCACTACCCTATTTTTCACCCTATACCGCTCTCAATATATCCTCTAGCTCAACTCTCTGACTCATCTCAAACCTCTTTCTACTACTCTTTCCAATGCACTACCCTATTTCTCACCCTATACTTCTATCAATATATCCATTATCTCCTCTCTCGCATTCATCCAAACCCTATGCCATACTATGATCCCCAAAATAACCCTTTCAAGACTCTTCCCTACTCCACCCCTCCTTGTATCATTTCATGAATCAATGACAAAATATCGAAGGTCAGAATATCGACCTACAGAAATATCGACGCAAGAATATCGAAGTCAAGAATATCGACATCCTATCTACATTATGGTAAGTACAAAAATATCGGAAAAAAAATATCGATGACAAAAATATCGTATATATAAAGTAAATAATACATATAATTAAAATAAACATCGTTAAAAATATTTTACAATGTTTAAAAAGTATAAGTAATGTAAAAATAAATTAAACATATACATATAATATATAATATAAATACTTACTAATAATTTTTAATAATTATTTTAATAACTTATAATTTTTTTTAAAATATCATATACATTATAAATACATCTATACACATAAAACAATGATATAAATACACATTAAATAAATATATATAACAAATTAAAAAATAAAATAATTTTTAATCTTTTTAAAATTAATTATATACTACATTAACAAAAATAATACAAAAAATATTAGATAGCGGAGGTAATAAAATTATTATTCCAACTCCAAACAGTGCAACAGTAGGGAAAATGTTGGATAGCGTAGGGGTAAAAATTACTATTCCCACCCCAGTGAGTGCAACAGTAGGGAAAGTGTTGGATAGCGCAGGGGTAAAAATTACTATTCCCACTCCAGTGAGTGCAACAGTAGGAAAAGTGTTGGATAGCGTAGGGGTTAAAATTACTATTCCCACTCCAGGGAGTGCAACAGTAGGGAAAGTGTTGGATAGCGTAGGGGTAAAAACTACTATTCCCACTCCAGTGAGTGCAACAGTAGGGAAAGTGTTGGATAGCGTAGGGGTTAAAATTACTATTCCCACTCCAGTGAGTGCAACAGTAGGGAAAGTGTTGGATAGCGTAGGGGTTAAAGTTACTATTCCAACTCCAGTGAGTGTAACAGTGTGGAAAATGTAGGATAGCGTAGGGGTTAAATTAACATACTTATTAATTAAATAATTTTTGTAAAATAAATAACATTAATAATTAATTAACTAAAAAAAATAATAAATACCAATAAAATTAAATTAATATTTACTTAAATAACATTAAATTACTTCCCACCCTATTCCCCATAAACACACAACCCGCTACACATAAAAAAGAACACAATTAATTTAATTATCAATTAATCAATTAATAAAAATTAATTACCAATTAATTAATTAACAATAAATTAATTAACAATAACAAATATTTTTTTTAAATTATAATTCATATAATGATAAATTAATCAATTAAACAACATTATTACCAATTAATAATTAATTGACAATACATTAATAATAACAATAAATAAAAACATATTAATTAATTAATTATAATTTAAAAATTTCCCACCCTATTCCCCTATAAACCCACAACCCGCTCTGATACTAAAACGCAATATTTACTTTAAAAAAATTACTAATTTCTAAACATTTAATACATATATTTAAAAATAATAAAAATACATTACAAAAATGTTAAACATACATATAAAATACATACTAAAATACATAACACTAATATAAATATCGATATTATTAACAACGATATTTTTGCTAACGATATTACTTACTTCGATATTACTTACTTCGATATAAAAAAACGATATTACTTACCTTAAGGTCGATATTCTGGTCACCGATATTCTTGACATCGATATTCTGTCCCTACGATAATAAAAACTCGATATTAGTGTAGGTCGATATAAAAAAAATCGATATTTTGACTGCGCACCTCATTTCATACCTCTTTTAACTATTCTGATCCCCCAAAACAAGCCTTTCTAAACCCTCCCTCTGACTCTTCCCCATCCACCTCCTTTTTACTCATCCCCCTCTACCTCCAATTACTCATCTCAAGCCTCCTCCTACTGCTATGAGCTCCAAAACAAAAAAAAATCTAAATCCTTCCCTTCTATCCCCCCACTATCTTTGTCTGTCCAAATAACAGACTAACATGTCCACCACTCCAATTAATTTCATATTTCACTATACTAATTCACCACTAACCTTTATGGGTTCCGGAGTAGCGTGCTACTTGTCGAAAAAGCACTTCTACACCTCATCAGGGGTAGCAAGCGGTGTATAAATGCAAACCTTTTTTACCTCTTCTACCCCTTCTCTATCCTTCTCAATCCAAATAATTGACTAACATATCCGCCACTCAAATTACTTTCATATTTCACTATACTAATTCACCACTAACACTGTATGGGTTCCGAAGTAGCGTGCTACTTGCCAAAAAAGCGGTTTGACGCCTCGTCAGGGGTAGTAAGCGCTGTATAAATGCAATTACAATGCAATACAATTGATAATTATGTAATTATAATTTTTAAGGTATATTTTATTTGTGTGTTGTTCAGTTGGTAGAGGTATATGGTAGGAAGTTATTTAAGTAATAATAAATGTAAAAATAGTTATTAATTCATTAAAAATTGTTATTTATTGTTATGTGTAATTGTTTTATGCTTTTTAATTGTAAATAACATTATAGGCCTAATGATGATGTTGGTGGGTCCGACACCGACGCCACGTCGGTGTCGGACGCACCGGCATTTCACACAGCGGTCCGCCCGCCACGTCATAATGCGGCGGGCGGAGGGACTGTCTCTGGCGCTTAGCCCGTCGGATGCGGTGGAAGCCATCCATAATCCACATTGACGGCGGACCCAGGCTCAGCTCCACCGTTGGGATTATGATGGCACTTTCAGACAGCAGTTTCATGTTGGCCTTTCCGACATGGAACTGCTGTCGGAAAGTGTCTTTGGGGGCCCCTAGCATGGCCCTATCCCTCCGTGGCCTCGGCTCTGGGGCATGGGGGCACCTATGGTGCCCCCCTCAACATCCCTGCATCTTCAGATTTGTGAGAACATATCAATGGATCCCACTTATCTTCTCTGCTGCTCTCCTTTCAGAATGCGCCTAGTTCAGTTCATCTTCAGCGCGATACCCTGCTAGAAGTTATAGACAGCTCTTTCGCTCTAAGACAGAAAATAAAGGAAAACAAATAATGAAAGGATGAGCAAGTACTAAGGACCATGTTTTTGTAAATAAAGCTTGGTGACTGCGTACTGGTCGAAAATCAACAATTTAGAAGGAAGTTTTTTTAACCATACTTTATTAAATATTGCATGCAGGTACGGAAAGCTAAACATAGCATTAACAAAACACAAACAGTAGATACACCCTATATGATTCACCAGTCAACCACTAATAACACTTTCTTCCCATTTGCTCATCACTAAAAAGTCACAATCCAGAAGAAAAAGAACACATGAATAAACATTGCATTTATTAAAATGTAACCATACAGTGCCATATTTGTAATGGCATTTTAATCTGTGATACATGACCTCTCATATTTAAATAAGGACATTAAACCTAATATCTAATCCTTCATTGTTAGGCATGAACCAGACCGCCACACTTTCAGAATCTACGTTTTTGCAGCTATCAAGGTACACGAGAGCTACATCTTTTGTCCTGCACTAAAATCACAACTTCCCTCTATTACGTGAAAAAGTGCAGGCAAATGTTTTCTAGATAACAAGGAGCCAATTACCCAGACAATTGTTTTACAAAAGGGCCAGACAATATTTAGATTCTCTTCTGCAACTCACTAACATAGGTCGGATAGAACAAAATCTGAAATAGATAATATAGGAAATGTAGGTTTGTCTCCCTCCCTTATGTTGTTAATTTGCATTTTCATGTTTTTCATGAAATGGATTAAGAAGTTTGGAGTCTCGGCGCTTGAACATCACAGACAGTTTTTCAAATTGTAACCATCACATTTTTCAGTACAAATGGTTTAATTCACCTAAAATTATTTTTAGACATTGTTTGACTCAATATTCCACCCATATGAAGTGAGTGTTTTACATATCAGTGAGAATGCCAAAAAATCGTTAAACAAATAATCCTAGAGGGACAAGTGCAGCCCTCGAAAAATTATAAAAATTTTACCAGACCTGCAGGTCTAATGACTTGAATAATCCACTTGACCTAACAGTAATGTGCTACACTTATAAACTGGTCTCGCTCTGTGTGATCCTAGCCAAATATTTTAATTCACTGACTTACCTTTTTCTTTATTATCACATATGAGAGAACCTTCAAATATGTGAGTTCAGCATGTCTGCTGTAGAAAAAAAAATATTTTGTTGATTTAATAGACCAAACATTTGCTTTTAGTATAATGAGAATCTAGCCTATGTGGTATACGTGATCCCTGACTTGCCTCTTTGTTTACTGATAGCATTAGCACCAGGGCAGGGGCAGGAATGTTTCTCAGTTCATGTTTTAAAAAAAATAAGGTACTAAAGCATGATGGGGAAATGCACATTATTTTACAGACAGCACATTTTCCAATGAAATGGCCACACACTTTCTCACTGGCATGCAGGTTTACTTATGAAATATATAGAGTACAAACAATAATGTGTGCAAATCAGGTTTCACCCAATATTTTTATTATTTGCTCATCGCCAAGTAAAGTGTTCTGTTTTGTTTTCATCCCATTAGAAAACATAGGCTGATGTTTGGCCTCTGTCTTTGAATGCAGAGCAAATGAGACCAGATAAAAACAAGATTTAATGGCATCTTTATTGTTCGTTCAGTTTCTGAGCTTCTCTCGCCAGCGCAGGCAGTAGGCCCTAAAGATAGCTCACCCTGGACAAGTAGATTTTTGGAAGACTGGAGTGGATAAAGGCACGCTCTTACATAATCTTTACACATTCTATTTCACAATTATGCAGTCTATTTTTTCTCTCTTGGCTCGCAGGGTGCTTAATTTGTGAAAGAATGAGTGCTGGTGCCCGAAACTCTGCTCAGAAGATAACTGAGCAATTACCTGTTGATGTGCCGAATGCCGAGGCTGCATAATCTGGAATCTACCTCATGCCTTTTTAATCCACCACAAAATACTCCCTGGCCCTTTATCTCACTGTTTCAGGTTCCTGCTTACTCCATTTATGACAGTTTTCTGTCTTGCTCTTCCTCTGACTTCCCACTTTGTGTGCTTTCCACCTTCTTGCTTTAGGAAAATGCCTGATGCGGACAAATAAGTGCTGGTCCCCAAAAATGAGTGCCGGTCCTCCCCCACCACCCCCGTTCAACCACTGGCTCAAATTAGGCATTGGGGTCACATTTAGTGTGCAGTTCTGGGTGGGTGCAGAGATATGTTTGACAATTCTTACATTTTATTTCCAGTAATTACCACCCTCTAGCAAGGTTTACGCATTTTGGATGTAGTAGATGAGACATATTTTCTTGTATTAAAAAGCAGAAGCATTATTAGAAATCTGAGGCGTTTTTAGTCTGATTTTAAATGTGTCCATGAGAAATAGATTGAGTAGACCTACCCTTTTTCTGTCTTGAGTGTTCTAAAAATTAAAGTAAACACTAACAGGGGAACAAAGAGTGAGTCCATTATGATTCTCTCACACGCGGGCGCACACACACTTGCTCTCTCTCTTACTTTTGGTAATAATGCTAAATAGGTGTTTTTAGAGACAAGGTGATATTCCTGGGGGCTCTCATTAACTAGAGTGAGGACAGTAGCCTGGGTCCTTTCTTTAAAAACCCTTTTTGGAATGCATAGTAAATGGAAATTTCTTCTGTAAGTGTATGCCTTAAAGTCTTTAGCAATCAGGACACATTGTTTTCCTGTTTAGCGCTTGACCAATTTTTTGAACAATTTGTATCTGATGGACACTTCCCACTGCATTTTCTGCATTGCATTGCAACGTCAATGGTTTGTGAATAGTTTATTAGAGTGTTAAAGTATACATATCGAAAACATCATATACTGAGTAGCTGGTATATGGGCAGGGATATGCGTGCAGATTTACACTTGTCTTAGCCAGCATATTTTCAAGACAGATTATATTTATGAGATGTAGCTGTTTTTGCTGTAGAACAATTGTATGTGTATGTGCCAATACAACAATATCCGGACTTCATGTTTTTATAACAAAAGGTTGTGCAGTTCCTCAAGCTATTTAAGCCCTCGGTCACGGTATCAAACACTCGAATCAGGCATGCTTGTTGTGGGCCAGTTTGCACCCAGTACTGCCACTCCTATGGTCCGAACGTCTGTGCATTTTATTTAAAGTATTTTCCGAATTACGTGATTCTCTGTATGCTCTTTTTAGTTAGTATTTGTTCTTCTCTTCAAGGCCAATAGAGATTCTTTAGACATTAACAGGTCAGGATGTTCTAATTAGATTACTTCCTTTTTTTAAAATTCGGTTACTGTTTTTTTTTCTCCCTGTAGAATGGTGATACACACCGGGGTCACTGGGCAGGCACTGGAAGTGCGGTCGGGGCTTCAACCGTCTTCTAGGGATGGTGGTCAGGGGACAGGCCTAACTTTACGGCGGAGAACAATAAGGGGACATCCACACAGATACTTAGCTCACGCCGTCAGCCACGTGCGCTGACGTCGTCCTTTATTTTATACCCCCTGGCCCGAGCCCGGTCCAGGGAGTTGCATGTACAACAATGTACTGCAGTGGCCGTGTGGCTCACTACATCCCATCCAACCCACGGAACTTGGGTGAGTACCAACCAATAAAACTGTAACAGAACATATTGTAACATTACTGTTCTCTGATATAGTCCGTCGAGGATCCATCCCTCTTCCGGCTTCTTAGCACATGAAGTCTCGCAGTCTCGAACTGGGTTCAGGATTACTTCTCAGTCGGTAATGCTGGCTTCCCCAGGCATCTCCTTCGGCACCCTCTCGCGGCTCTGCGGGTCTCGTGCCTCTCTCCGCTTGTTCCCCGGAATTCTCTTCGTGCCCTCCCATTGGCATCTCTTCCACTCGGGGGTGTTCTTCCATCGGTGCCTCTTCTCCTTCACTCCACCCAGCGAGCTCTGATTCCATCATACCCTCCTCAGGATTCTGGGCCTTCGGTTGCTCGTAGCCGTACGTGGTGTTCTTCCAGTGACATCGAGAAGATGAGGATGTCGTCACTTACATTGATCACGCCCACCAGTCCTGATAGCGCCTCTCTCACGGCGTCCTGGAATACCTCCGCCGCCGATGATACTCCAAAACTCAGTCTCTTGAACCGGCGTAACCCCACATGCGTCGAGAACGTTGTTATGTATCGACTTTTCTCCGCCAATACCAGCTGATGATACCCTGAGTTCAAGTCCACTTTGGAGAACCATTGCGCCCCATTAATGTCTGCCACAATTTCGTCGATGGTGGGAGTGATGTGTCTCTCTCTTCGTATCGCTTTGTTCGGCAGTCTCATGTCCACGCACAGTCTGATGGCGCCCGGTTGTTTGGGTTTTGGCGCTATCACTAGTGGTGATACCCACGGCGTCGGTCCTGATACTTTCTCAATCAGCCCCTCTTTCTCGAGCCACTCCAGCTCGGCTTCCACCAGCGGCCTGAGATGAAATGGTACCCTTCGATGTCGGAGGGCAACCGGCTTGACGGCTTCGTCGATGTGGAGTTGGACTTCCACTCCCTTTAGGCATCCTAGCCCTCGAAATAGTTCAGGAAACTCTTCCAACACCTTGTCGGCTTGTGACTGGTGTATGTGTCTCGCAAACATTACGAGCCCTAGATCCTCCGCTGTGTGGCAACTTAACAATGACCCTGCCCGGTCACAGGTAATGTAGAACCTCGTGGGTGTAGCTTTGTCTTTGTGCCTGACTTCCACGTCAATTACTCCTTGTAGCGGGATTGGCGTGTGGCCCCCATATGTGAGTATTTTAGCATCGGTGGGCCTTAACCTCGGTTTTGGTCGTAGTTCGCTGTACTGTGCCGCATCCAGTATGTTTACTGATGCCCCTGTGTCGATGAGCGTCTGGACGCAGTTGTCACCAATCCATACTTGGCATAGCGGAGGAGGTCTCTTGGTGGTGTTAGCCCCTCGTATGTTTGATACCACAAATACATTGTCTTCGTCGTCGTCCTCAGCTACTGTCAGCTTCTGGCACCGACTATCCAGCTCTTCTACCTCCTGGACTGCCTTGGCACTTCTCTGGAACCTGGGTCCTTTGAGTCTGCTCGTACCGGATTTGGCCATGCTCTGGCACATCTTTGCGAAATGTCCATACTTGTTACACTTTAAGCACTGTCTTCCTTGTGCCGGGCAGCCTCTCTGAGAATGTGTGGCCAGCCCACAATCCCGGCACCCTTGCTTTGTCTGCCGCTCTTCAGGGTTAGCATTGGGGTTTGCTCCTCGGCTGTACGTCTTCCGGATGGCATCCACCCTCTCCTCCTTGATGTGTGCGGGGTACAGCGGTTGTGTGTTCACAGATTTCTTGGCCAACGCAACCTCCATTTCTCCAGCTCAAACGTCCGCCAGCTCATGCGATCTCCCCAGGACAAGGATGTCATCTAACGATATCCCAGGCTGCCGTAGGATCAGCTTGCGCAGTTCTAGCGACTTGCACCCCACGATGAGCTGCGCTCTCGTCTCGAACTGCCAATCCACCCCAACGCACATGCTTGCCAGCTTCCGCAGACGCGCGAAGAACATGTCGATCGATTCGTCCTCCTTCTGCTTGGCCTGTCGGAGCTTGAAGTGTTCGAAGTCCGGATTGACCTGCGGGTCAAAATGGCGGTTCAGGGTCCTGACCGCTTTTTCATAGTCGTTGCCGTGTCCGGTAAATCTTGGAATAGGTCGTAGAGCTCATCACCCCCCATCAGTAGCATGGTGGAACGTTTCACGGCGTTATCCGTCTCCCTGGTGGCCACGAAGTAGTTCTCCAACTGGCCCAGCCATTTCCGCCATTGCGGCGCCGCTGTCGCCGGGTCCGCCAGCTGGCTGAAAACTGGGAGGGCTTTCACCGCCATGCGCCCTGGTCTCACCCCTGCTGCCCCCGCGTCTGGGGGCGCAGCGGCTGGTTGTTGTGTCGTCATGATGCGTCCGCCTCCCACCGGCGTAGGGTGCCTGGTTCACCTGGGCGCGCTTGCTCCGACACCCGGTATTCTTCCTGGGCCCACCACACCGGTTCTGACACCACACCCTCTGGCCCGTGGAGATGGGCGTTGCCGGACCGTGTACTAATGGCCCTTGCACAGTGCACACCGCGATGTAGGCCAAATTTGCATGCAGCCACCCATACTTGCACAGGGCAATGACTGGGGGCCCAGCGCTCTGCCAGCGCTGCTGTCCGGGACACGTTACTGCAATGTCAGACTCGTCTTCTCCCCATGCGGGTCTCCTGCATGCACCAGGGCCCCTCGCTGGGCCTCGCACAACCGCCCGGGCAGCCACGCCCTCAGTGAGCGCTTCGGCGCTGTCTCCCGTCAGCTGCACCCGCGTGCTGACGCTCCGGCGGCCTCCGCATCCCTCATCAGATGCGCTGTTGCCGGAAAGCACTCGCGGCCCACAAGGACGTCTCCGCCCTCACTGCCCCCCTGCGCCGGCACCTTACTGTGTCACTCAAATACCGGCAGGTACTGGGGGTCTCCCATGCCGCAGAGACCGCAGCGGCAGCCGCCACACACAGCCGCGCTGCACAGCGGCCGCCACCAGTGCTGCCGTGCGTCCCTCTCGGTCGGCGCTGGTGCTCGCTCTGATTCTTACACTCCTCGTCGCCAGTGTAGAATGGTGATACACACCGGGGTCACTGGGCATGCCCTGGGAGTGCGGTCGGGGCTTCAACCGTCTTCTAGGGATGGTGGTCAGGGGACAGGCCTAACTTTACGGCGGAGAACAATAAGGGGACATCCACACAGATACTTAGCTCACGCCGTCAGCCACGTGTGCTGACGTCGTCCTTTATTTTATACCCCATGGCCCGAGCCCGGCCCAGGGAGTTGCATGTGCAACAATGTACTGCAGTGGCCGTGTGGCTCACTACACTCCCGTCACATACAAACAGGGTTTTTTTTTATTTCTTGGCTTTGGGAATTAACACGTTTTCTCATGGGCACACTTTACTGGTTTTATGTAGCCCCTTTCGCTAATTTTCTACATTTCTTTAAATTCGCAAAATACCTAAAGTCGTCCGGTCTTTTACTGCAGTTACGCCAGCTGCATACAAATTAGCTATTTAGCTCGTAATTACCTTGGATGCGCACTGTTGAAATGTAATGTGCTCTTATCAGCTGCTATAGTGTACAGTTCTGTATTGAGGCACCGTAATTTTTAATCACCAGAACTAGAATTGTGATTTTCTACACTACATTGAGAATATTTTCGTTATTTTGTAATGTACTAGTGAAGAACTAGAACAGTGTCACACTGTTGAAAAATGGACATATGGCTTAAATGTACAGTGAACCAAAATATTCTCTGGTGGAGATCTTCCTGGAAAATAGACAACATTAAGATCTCGTGTCAGTTTCTAAGCACTGTAAAAGAATCCAACTTAAGGATAATACAGTTTATTAGCCAATGAAGGATGAAAGTTTGAACTTGCCTTACCAAGATTCAAACTGGTGAGCTTCAGTTCACTGGAGATTTTAGCAGTGAGCATTACCCCACTGGGCCATCTTGCCAGCACAGGGTGGTTACTTAAGCCAACAGGTAATGCCAGCTTATGATGTCAAGAGCACCCGCTCAGATCTACCAGAAATGAAGTGGTCCAGTATCATTTGATACCACATCTGATGGGACAGGTATGTACCCTCCTTGGCTCTGGAGAGTGTGTGCCCCTATCCTATGTTTAACTCCTGGTAAGCTTACAATGTTTCTGCTTTTTTTTTGTGCTCAGTAAACACAACAGCAATTCATGTCAGGTGAGGAGCTCACATGTAAATGGAGAGAGACCCAGACATGTCTCTAAGGTCAGGATGGGCAACCAACACATGAAGTACTCCCCTACTTTGGACAGTACTTTGGACTGCTCATGCAGACGACTCGAAAAGACACGGAGGAACAACAAAACCCCAGAAACCCGCGCCGCCTACAAAGCAGCCACCACCGCACACCGCCAACTCATCAAATCCACAAGGAAGAAATCCCTCCAAGACAGAATCCTCACCAGCACACACAACATCAAAGAGCTCTTCTACATCATCAAGGAATTTGTCAAACCTTACAGTGAAGCAACAGACATCCCACCCTCCCAAGACCTCTGCAACAGACTCAGCACCTTCTTCCACCACAAGATTAAGATGATCTACGACAACTTTGACGACCAAGACCACCTCACCGCTCCAGATTCCCTCTCATGCGACGTCACCCAACAGACCCTGCTCACATGGATCCCGCTCACGACAGAAGGCGCCTTGAAGAACATGAAAAGCATCACCTCCGGAGCACCATCAGACCCCTGCCCACACCACATTCTTCTACATTCCTCTGCCATCACACCCGAACTACATCGGACGATCAGCTGCTCCTTTGAGACCGCCACCTTCCCCGACGACTGGAAACACGCCGAAGTCAATCCCCTCCTGAAGAAACCCTCCACAGACCCGACGGACCTCAAGAACTTCAGGCCCATCTCCCTGCTTCCCTTCGTAGTCAAGGTCATCGAAAAGGCCATCAACACCAAGCTAGCAAACTTCATCGAAGCTAACAACATCCTGGATATCTCCCAATCCAGATTCCGATGCAACCACAGCACCGAGACCGCCCTACTGGCCGCCACCAATGACATCTGGTCCCCCTCCTCAACCAGGGCGAAATGGCAGCCCTCATCCTCCTGGACTGCTTGGCGGCATTCGACACCGTCTCCCACCGCACCCTAGCCACCAGACTCTACGACGCCGGCTTCTGTGACAAGGCCCTCGCCTGGATACGTTACTTCCTCTCCGGCAGTACTCAGCGGGTTAGACTCTCTCCCTACCTCTCGGAATCGATAAGAGACCAACTGAGGAGTGCCCCAGGACTCCTCCCTCAGCCCCACCCTCTTAAACGTCTACATGGCCCCCCTCGCAACCATCGTCAGGAACCAGAGGCTCAACACCGTCTCTTACGCCAATGACACCCAGCTGATCGTCTCCCTTACCAACGAACCCAACATCACCAAACACAACTTCCAAGAAGGGATGAAAGCCGTCACCACCTGGATGAAGAACAGCTGCCTGAAACTCAACTTGGAAAAGACAGAAGTCCTCATCCTTGGCTCCACCCCCTCTGCCTGGAATGACTCCTGGTGGCCCTCTGCCCTCGGATATCCCCCCAACCCGGCGGACCACGCTCGAAACCTCTGCATCATACTAGACTCATCGCTCACAATGAACTGCCAGATCAATGCTGTATCCTCGACCTGCTTCAACACCCTCCGCATGCTCCGAAAGACATTCAGATGGATCCCAACCGAATCCAGAAAAACTGTAACGCACTCATTCATCAGCAGCAGACTGGGCTACGGCAACGCTCTCTACACCAGAATCAATTAGAAATTCCTTTGCAAACTCCAGACTGTTAAGAACACCGCAGCCAGACTGATCCTCAACATACCCGTCGCAGTCACATCACCCTACACCTGCGCGATCACCATTTGGCTTCCAGTCGAAAGAAGAATAACCTTCAAACTCCTCACCCACACATACAAGGTCCTTCACAACACTGGACCTGCATACCTGAACAGTCGACTCTCCTTCCACGCACCCAAAAGATACCTGCGATCAGCCCAGCTCTCTCTGGCCACCGTCCCTCGTATCAACAAGACTAGAACAGGAGGAAAGTCCTTCGCCTACCTCGCAGTCAAAGCCTGGAACACCCTACCCATCCACGTCCGGCAATCTCCCACCTTGCCCCAGTTCAGGAAGGACCTCAAGACCTGGCTCTTGAGATGACCCAGCACACTATGGAACCTTCCCCATGCCTTGAGACCCTCACGGGTAAGTAGTTGCGCTTTACCAACCCCTGATAACTCCTATCCTCTTACCGGCTAAGAGAGATTAACACTAGTGGTAGCTAGTGGAGGGTACATGACTTTTTACCTGTTCCCTTCACAAAACGAATTATGACACGTTCCCCTCTTGAAGCATCTTGGCTATGAAATAACAAATGTCAATTGTTACTCCACTGGTGGGCACTTGAGGGGAGAGATGCCTACTGCTCTCTCTTTTTGAAAGTTTGCTAGTCAGTTTGATCCTTCACTCTATCCGTGTATGACTTGTACACTATGCGTCTATGAGATATGATGAGCATGGAATGTGTGTGTGCTTTACTGACTTGGTCCCAGAATCCATTTTAGGATTCATTTGTGTGGCTAGCTACACAAAATGGAGGCCGGAGATGACGTATCCTTTCCTTTGTCTCACTTGGGAGTGTACTCAGGAAGCTTCCTAGCCAATCCCCCAAGATTGTCTCTGTGGTCAGATTTCAGTAGATGGTGCATTGGGAGGCTTTCCTTTGTGGTGTAGCTCAGTCTCATTTCAGGGCACTCCACATTCCACTCCCTCTCCTGCTGCATCGAATTAACAAAAACTGTGGTTGGCCCACCCTGCTTGGGATAAACAAAAAGAAAGAAGCTGCCTAATGTCAGTTTCAGAAAGGGGTTCCTGAAAATCTAATTGGAAGAGCTCCCAAAGTTGATCTGCTGAGTGTGCCAGAGATGCTTGTGAAGAGGAATCGAAGTTACATAGCAGTGTATTTGAGAAGAAAACTGTAACAGAGCTAGGGTCTATGATTGCTGGCAAACCCGGACAAGAGCCTTGCAAGGAGAGTTGTAGGCTACCTGGAGAAGGAATGCTGCTTTCTGACGAAAGGACATTGCTGGACTGCATACCTCAGAGGAGAGCCTGCTTTATGGAGTCACTACCCCAGCTGCCCTAGGAGTAGCTGCTGTGCAGCAGACTCTCGTATTGAACCCTTCTGGAAGAGCTGCTTGGATTTGCTTTGAAAGAAAAAGCCAACTTACTGTGAAGGCTGTGTTGGAAGAGTGACAATGCAGAAGGATGTTGTTTGAAATAATAGACTTAGCTGATCAGAAAGGATAAAGAACTAACACTAATGTTGTGTGGCCCAGGGGGATGATCAGCTCTGCAAAGAAACTCTGTGGTGACTCCCTTGTCCCTGATCCCCAGTGTGTGCTACTGGTTGGTCATCTCCAACAGGACCATAAGCTTGCTCAGTCCTCCTTCCGGGCCTACACGCTATCAGTGGGATTGCGAGGTGAAGCTAAGCTGAGCAAATCCCCTCCAACTTCTTGTAAATCTGCTCCGGGTTGTAAAGCTATTTCACTTTAAATCTGTGGTTTGTGAAAGCCTGTGTTGTGGCAACCACACTCCCCTAGGCTCTGTGGGTGGGTATGGCTCAAGAAAAGTTCACCACATGCGTCAGATTTTAAGATAAAAATCCCTGAAAGTGTGCTGGCTCTGAAAAATCTTAAATGTCTTCTGACCTTGGTGGGTCTTTTTAAGTGTGGCAACATTCCAAATATCCAAACTGCATTCAGCGGTTTCATAAGTTTGTTTGTTTTTAAAGAAACTTCTTTTTACTCCTGTAGTCTGAAGATTCCATTGTGTAGGCCCTGGAGGGCAACGTTAGCACCACAGCTGGACCCCTGCTTATTGCCCGAGCTTCTTGGTCCCCTTCTTTAAAGGCTCATCTGTGTGACAAGTGGGTTCTTACGTCCATTTACGCCGGGGCTGAGATTGGATTCGAGGAAGACTAATAAGAATTGGCAATGTTTATCGCTGGTCAGGGGAGGCGTTGCTGTGATGCACAATATCCTTCAGGCACGAAGGCACCTTCCGGTGGCCTTCCTACCGCCATGTGACCACTAAGCCTGGTCTAGCCAGGATTGTGCACATGTGCACACAGGATCAAAGCATGGACTACAGAAAAGCTGCAGGTAAGCTTGAGAAGCTTATCCAACTTGCAAGCTTAGTTCTTGGCCCTAAAGAACATTAACTATTTCCTCCCATCTCCATAAAGAGTTGTGCCAAACCCAAGGGTCAATGGCTTTACCATTAAGAACACCTCCTTTAACTAATGCAGTAGGAGGAAAGAGCCTATAGAGAAAATCAATTTCTGAAGACAGTCCTAAAGTTTCTCCCCGTAGTCAGTATTCCAGAATAGGGATCCTGCAAATTAATCTGGCTGCCCTGCCTTTCCTATTAACTTTAGAACTGAAAAACAGGTTATCAGGAGAAGTGATAACAATAATTGGCTTAACATTTTAGCCTAATTTGTGCCCTCAGAGTAGCAGAGGTTTTGCAGATCCTAGAAGGGCTGAGTTAGTACTCCAGTCTGGGAATTTTTTGGTAATGTTAAAGAAAACCTTAAATACTGCAAAACAGTTGAAATGCTTTACTTTAATTGTAATCTGGTGGCTGATGCCCTGGGAGCACATCAGAAGGCAAAAACTAGTAATACCATTTCAGAGCTGTCGACTCACTCACAAACTGCAGTTGTCACCCACATTTGATAGATCACACCCGCAAATTTACACTATCACTCATAGTTATAGTG